>JAGFMF010011614.1:1052830-1097577 GCA_019455555.1 Galemys pyrenaicus
CCCTGCTCTCTGTGGTGAATCTTCTCACCCCCAACACCTCTGGCCTGTCCCCCAGTGCTTGTATGCATAAATAAATAAATCTTTAAAAAAAAAAATAAAGGTGAAACAAAATTATCAGCTCTTAGTTACTCTCCTCTAATCTTCTGTAGATTTAATGAAGGGTTTTCAAGAAGCCCAGCTTCCCTTGTCCTTTACCCTCCTCCTATTTTACCCCTTCTCCCCCTCCCTAAACTCTGCTGCATTCAAGAAAATATTTAGTATAGTGGTTCAGAACTAACATTCTTGGGTAAGAATGGCTAAGAGTAGAATCCTAGCTTAACCACTCGGTATGATGTTGGAAGTGTTCCTTCATCTGACTAGCTCCAGATGCTCATCTGTTAAATGGGATCACAAGCCTACCTCATGCAGTTCCTGTGAAGATTGGAGAATATCATTAATGCACCTATAGTGCTTGCCAAAGTACCTGGGAGGGAATGTGATCTAAATCAATGCGCCTTGTCATATTTTTTACATATTGCTAATATTAGACTATTAGACTAATTCGTATCTTAGTGGTTTCAAACAACAAACATCCCCCACAATCTCTGTAGGGGGAATCTGGGCACAGCTAAGTCATGTGTCCTTGCCTTAAGGTCTCTGACATGGATTCAACCAAGGTATTGACAGGCCTGCAGTCTCTTCTGAAAGCTTGGTTAGATTCAGTTCCCTGTGGACCCTTGTAACAAGAGCCTCAGCTCATCCCTGACTCCTGGCCAGAGTTCTTCCTTGGTTTCTTGACACACCATCCGTGGTGCAGACAGGACATGGAAGCTGGATTCCATTAAAGGGAGCATGCACGTAGTTAAGAGAGAGCAGCAAGACAGAGTACAGTCTTTGTATAACTGAGTTTCTGAAGTAACACCCTGTCAATTTTGTCATTTTCTCTCCATTAGAAGCAAGTCAGAGTCTAGGTCACCTTCAGGGGGAAAGGTCATACAAGAGTGTGGACACCACGAGGCAATGATCATTAAGAGCCATTTGGAAGTTGCCTGCTGCAGCTTTAGTCAGTATTGCTGAAGTAACTTACCACTTCACTGGAACATGCTTTTAATTAAGCCTCTATTTGAAACCTGTCCTTGAACCCCTTTATAATGTTTGTATGACTTGCACAGCATACAAGTCTTTGCAGTCCAGGTCTATTTTGCTCTGGTGGGTTTTTTTTCCCTTGCTACCCTCATTTCTCATATCCAAACATGCCAGATTCTAAGAGCTTCCAAGTGGCTCCCCTGGGATTCACATGATGTTCCAGGAGGTTTATGTCATTGAAAGAGGTGATGGTGTCTATTTTGATTCTTAATTTTTCAGGAAGAAAATCAATACGTGCAATTATTTGCATATATTTCCCTTTCAAAGCAGAACAGGAGAGCCTTGGGGTATGTAACAGATGAGCCTGTGAGACGTGGGAAGACCTTGTCACGCATGCTCATGCCTCTGTGTTTGAGCTGTGGCCTCTCTGCTGTTTGGTGAGCTCCCGCTAGGCCTTTAGAATCACATGGAGACGTTACCTTTATTTTGATGACAGCCTCCAAGCCCCTCAGGGCTTCCCTCCCTCTCTGTTTCTCCATAGTATTTTGGATATGCCTTCTTAAAGCACTTACATTTTGTTGTAGTGTGTGGTGAACCTGGGATTCCATGTGGCCGTAGGGCTGGGATGGGGTGATCTTACTTTCTTAAATGGGTGGTCTCTTTAGTTTGTGTTATGTGCTCTGCTCATGGTCCTTTTCTGTAGAGACTTTACTTATTTTTGTCCCTGTGCCTTGAGATCCTTGCTTGTCCTGGACATGGACTCTTCCCTCAAAGGCAACTTATCTCCATGCTGGATTGCTAACCCCATCTTGTTAGGTAAGATGTCCAGGTTTGTCAGTGGCGTGGGGTGTAGCTGGGATTTGGTTCCTGACAGTCTTCCCGCCTGCTGTTGCTTTCACTCGCTGCTCCCTGCAGCTACAAACACTGGAAGGAGAATAACTCTTTAAGAACCTCTTGTAATCACTCCTTTGAGTTCTGACAGACAGGTGCTTCAAAGGCATGAGGAAAACATGGGATTCGTCCATGCCTCAAAACTGTTTGAAAACCAATGTTGAGTGGAAAATGCTTCCCCAAGGAGCATTTACTAGTGATTCTTACTGTCCTTGTCAATCATTCACAAAAACTCTGTTTCTCCCTCCATCTTTCTGCAACAAGACATTTGTGTGTGCCAGGTCATATTTTTGCCTTCAAATATGTCTCAATACCTTGAGTTTACTCTGGTCTATTATATATTTGTCTCTCAATTATAGATTCTATATATCCCTTTGTATACACCTTTTGCATGTCGAAGTATTTCTCTAATTCTTTAAAAATACACAATTCAGAATGGAAATGGAACCCTTCTGTCTTTTTTTCCTGTCTGCCACACTGCTTCTTTTGGAAATAGTGCCTCACTCATGCTGAAAGATCTAGTGCGGCTATCCATTCAGATGTCCTAACCAACTCCTGTTCACAGGAACAGGCCCATGGTCCAGTCTGCAACCTATGACCCACAAACATGCCTGTCTGTATGGCAACCGTTACAGAAGTGAATATGAGATCTGAATCACCGCCTGCATTGATAGTTATAAACCAGTCTGATGCTAGGGAACTTCCTTCTTGTCAGGTAGAAAAACTAAACTGCAGAGAGAAACCATCTGAGAAGCAGATCTGAAGACTGGAAGACAGAGATTTCACATAGTATCTGGCTCTTGAGTCCAACATTCTGTGCTGGAACTACACTGGTGTGCTGTCCTGTATGCTGGTGCTGCATTCTGTCCCTGAAACTAGCTTATTCATGTGCTAGCCCAAGGCCACGACTAATAGAGAGGTCAAGGACAACAAATGAATTTCACCTCATACGTAAATTCTAAGAGTTGCCAGGTGAATACAGGATGGCCAGTTTCATTTGTATTTCAGATGAGAAATGAATACTTTTCTAGTATGATAATTTTTAGCCTAACTATTCAGTCTAACAGTACATGGGACATACTTATACTAAAAAATATTAATTATTTATTTGAAACTCAAAAATAACTGGGCATCCTCTACTTTTATCTACAAAACAAATAACTAGTGGTTGGCTGTGACACTGAGTTGAGGATGCTGAGGCCACGTTTAGCCTCAT
Source organism: Galemys pyrenaicus (assembly GCA_019455555.1). NCBI lineage: Eukaryota > Metazoa > Chordata > Mammalia > Eulipotyphla > Talpidae > Galemys > Galemys pyrenaicus. The sequence continues at coordinate 1,056,003 of JAGFMF010011614.1, forward strand.
TGGGAAAGAGTGTGGTTATTGATTAATGATGTCTGCTCTATGTGTGAAAGTGGAGTGGGGCAGACTGCATATCTTCTTTATGCCACTCCTGGTTCATTCCAAGTGTTTAGAAATGTTTTTCTTCTGTAGCTTTATGCAGTGCAATGTATTTTAATAATAATGTAAATGATGGTAGCCACCATTTATCTAGTCCCCTTCCACTAACTAAGTGGAAACTGTCATCTAATTTAATCCATATGACAATATTTTATTGATTATATTTCATAGTGGAGACTCAGAGCCGTTAGATTCTCACAGACAGCAGAGCTGGAATTCAGAGCCATGCCTATTTGACACCAAAAGCTCATGCTTTTCCCAGTTCATCACTCTGCAGGAGGCAAATATTGTCCTAACAGCATATACGCAGAAGTCGTCTTAAAATGCTATTCTACAAATTGCTATATAAACACTTATAAATCCAGTTCTTGGCCCAAAATGGTAAACTGTCCTTTCACGACAAAGAGCAGCAATTCAGCAACAAACTAGAGCCTTGTATGAGGCAGTATTTTGGCAAACAGATTTCAACAGTTGACACCAGAAGAGTGCCAATTGTGAAAACTGGTTTTGGACTATAAATGGCTGTGTAAAACCAGCATTGTGACAAGGTGGGAGAATCTGTTTAATGTGCAGCAAGGGGACTGGATGAGCCCCATGTGATTTTTAGAGTTGGCCATTTGTGGAGCTAGACGTATAGTTCTCAATTATCTGCTGAGCTGATAACATCTGTGAGCATCTGCATTTTGTGCATAGAGGAAGATGATACGTGTGCATGAATGCGTATGTGTGTGTGAGTGCATGTGTGTGTGTTGCTGTTTTCTTTAAAAAACTTCATGTGTTTGGTATTCAGTATTTTTTAAGGTGGGGTATGAAAGGGAGATGGAACATTTGCAACAACGTAGGGGAAGGAATAGGCCAGCATCTCTCCCCTACAGTACTCCATGGGAACAAGGCAAGAGAGATATGGCTGAAAGAAAATGGTGTAACTTGAGCATAAGCAATGCTATTGTAGGCCCAGTAGATGGAGGGAGGCACGGAGCAGGGGAAGATCACGTTTCTGCTTTGGCAGACTCCCTTGCACCTCTCTGGGACCTTGGAGGTTGAAGCCTGGGGATCATGTAAAGGCAGCATCTTCGGCCTGAACGTTTTCATTCCTAGGAAAATTCTGATCAACACTTGCATGAGCATGACCTTCTGAGGCTACTGCATGTGCAGAGGAAGTTGACAATGGAGTCAAGCTTCAAGGGAGGAGGGAGGAGGTTGACATCGAGGGCAGGTGCACATGTCTGTGGCAATTCTTAAAAATCATTGGAGGCTTCTCCAGAGGACTGAAAACCCAAGTGAAGGCAGCCTTAAAATAATAAGGTTAGCAGGGCATCTTTTGTACCTACAGATTAGGAAGGCCTGAGGTACCTAATACATGAATGAAGACTAGAGAGGAAGTTACTATCTACCCTTAAATAAAATGTATTTTGACAATAGTAGAGGCTTAAATGATCTCAGTAGAGACAAAGGAATCTAAGTGCTGGACAAAGGCAATTTCTTTCTATCCAGTAAAGGAGAAGACATACCTAAGAAGGAAAATAATATTTTCTTTTTTCTTACCAGTTCACGAGAGAATAACTGTCCTTTTCTTCCTCAGTCTGTGTCAATATCCAATGCCCCTGCATGATTGCCTTTTATCCCAGTGGCAGCGGGGGCTTTGTTATTAGGTATTAGGGACCTCTACCCTGTGCCCCATTCCTCTTGTGCCTACGCATAAGATCACTGCCACCTTGAAGGTTCCTCAGAACACTAAAAATGGATCTGCCACACAATCCAACAATTCCACTCCTAGGAATCTACCCAAACAACACAAAAACACTAATTTGAAAGGAAACCTGCACTCCTCTGTTTATTGCAGCACTATCTACAATAGCAAACTGTGGATACAACCCAAATGCCCCAGAACAGACAAATGGATCAAGAATATGTGGTATATATACATGATGGAATACTACTTGGCAGTCAAAAAAGACAAATCCATGTTTTCAGCAACAAAATGGAGAAAGATGGAGGGGATTATGCTAAGCAAAATAGGTTGTAAAAGATAAATACCGGATGGCTTCACTCATGTGGAATATAGAGAAACTGAACAGAAGGTCAAGAAAGGCAAAACTTGCAAGCTGACCATAGGCCAGAGGCAGCAGTGGGGAAGGGGACAGCAGCATCACAGTCGGAGAGGGAAGAGCACAGGGACCGTGGTGATGGTCACGGGTGTTATGGTGGTGGGAGAACTACGGGGGCTGCACCTGAGGGGAGAGAACGATTACCGTCCAAAAAATGAACAATGTTTTAAGAAAATAAATAAATTTAAAGAAAATGAAAAAGATCACTGTCACCTTTAGGATGTTCTATTTTAAGACCTCAGAGTGTGCTCTGAGATCACAAGGTGCTATTAGCATTTCTTCAGCATAGGAGGTTTTCCCTGGGGGACTTTCATTGTATTACTCTGAATCTTATGAACGAGATGAATATTTCATTGTGCTTGTTACACAACAGCCCCTAATCTATATTATTAAGCTCTAATTTCCACAAATGTTCCACTTTCCCAGATATGACTTGGCCACGGCACTTGCTGAGCCTGTGTACTTTTAGGAACAATAGACATTTCTGTGAAAGAAAAAAGGAGAAACTTAAATAAGTCAATAGCTCACTACTTTCAGAACAAAATTGGGTTTTGCAGCTTAAGAGGAGTATTGGCATTTACAGCAACAGAGAAAAATTAAGAAATGGGACATTTCTCATGATTTAGAGGTACTTCATGCATCATGAGCAAAAACCAGTTTCCTCAGGACATCTCCTGAAAGTGTCTTATAAAAATACCTTTCCTTTCTCAAAATGATCCACTGGCTTTCTGCAGCTGAAAGAATCAGATGCAAACTCTCTGTCTGGCATTTGAGGCCCTCTGGTCCACCATTCAAGGTGTTCTCCTTAACTGTCTTTCATGCCCTTTCTAGTCAGTCAGTCAGTCAGTCAGTCAGTTCAGCGTTCCCAGAACATTCTTATGTCTGTGACTTAGGAGCTCTCCCTCTCACTTGGACAGGCCATTCTCCCTGCAAGCAAGGCCATTTCAATGCCACCTTCTCCACTGGACATTTGGAATGTTCACAGTGGAGAATTAACTGCTCCTTCCTTGGAATGTTGTAACACCATCTCTCTTAGACCTGAACCTGTTATGTTATGTAATTACGTCTTTGCCTGCCTCATCTATCCCAGTAATCCATGCTTTCCTCATAGGTGAGAACTACATCTGAGTCATCTTTGTGGTACCCTTTGGTCCCCCATCCCCTGATGCCTGATGGCACAGCAATGGACACAGCATACATTATAGTGACTGTTTAGAGAACAGAAGAACAAATGAACAATCCCTGTGGACTTGGGGGTAGCAGTGGTCAAGTCCCTTTGGGCACTGCAATGGTTAGATCTAGGCAACTTGCTAATGTGCATTGTGAACTCTCCAGCCCCATCTGTGTAGGACAGCTTTGGGATGCTAAGTGTGTGAGCCCTGACCTGTGTCCTTTGGTTAAAGGAGAAGTTTGAGGAGACACAGTGCACCAGGGCTGTTTTGAAAGCTGCCCTCTCAGAACAGTGGGGAAGTAGAAGTGACTGAACATCTGTAGATCTTTTCTTGGCTTTGCAGCTCCAGCCAGAGCCTCCTGCCTCTTATCTCCCTCACTTTCTACTGTCAGTCCTGCTGTTCTCACCATCAGCCAGGTCACCAGCTCCCCTCAGTTCCAGAACAACTCCAACTTGGGACCGCAGTGACCAAAGACAGTGCTGGGGTGGGGAATGCCTCCTTCATGGGTTCCAGCTCCTCTTTGTTTCTGGACTGACCTGGATCCTGCCTAAAGTCTTCTCTGAAAACGTAGTGCTGCCTCTCACAGACTTTACAAAAGAGTACATCCATGTCTCCTTCCTTCCCCAAACCCCTGTCTTCCTGGCCTTTCAGGGATTCCCCACCCTCCTAGATGGTTCATGATTCTCCTCTATCCCTATCCCCAGTGCCTAGTTTGGACCTCATGCATCACCTTCTATCTAGACTGCTGAAAACGCTTTCTACAAGGCTCTCCCTGCCACCCGCCTTGTTCCTCCAGATCCTTCTTCCAAATAGTGAAATCAGAGTCGTCCTTGTCACTCTGTGGCCCATTCCATTGGGTATTTCTCCACCACCTAGTGAGGTTGTGCAGCCTCCTTACTATGGCACTCGAGGCCCTGCAGGGGCCCACCCCTTCTTCTTCTCTAGGACTAGTACTTGCTAGTTCTTGCTTGAACTTTAGAGTCCAGACCTCACCCCAACACACCCCCCTCCATAATAGTTACATGCTTTTTTGTTGTCATCATCTTTATCTCTTGACACCTTCCCACTCTTTAAACTTCCTGTGTGGCCAAGTATCACTTTTTTCTTTGATGCCACTCACATACTTCCTAATTGCAACCCCTCAGGTCAATGTAGGGTAGATGCCTTCTTTTGTGCTCTAGTATATTATGGTCAACACTTAGAGCCTCACCTAGAACCGAGTGTGCCTGGTATCTTGCTACCCATGTTGCTACATAACTCCACACCTGTCCCCCTCAACATCTCACAGTAACATGTGTGCCTCACAGTCATGCAGTGCTTGCAGTGCCAATGTGAGGAAGGCAAAAATTCCAACTCTGACTTTTTCGCCATACCAATCACAAAAGGACCTTATGAAATGTTCTAAGATCAAAGCGTGTGCAGGATGTCAGTGGGTGGCAAATACCACAGATAAAGGCATTCAGGATGTTAGAGATCAGCTGTGAGAGTCATGAAAGGCACTATTCAAGGAAAAAGGAAAAGAAACCAATGAAGTGGGTGGGCTGGCGATATTTGCTGCAGAACCATGTCCCTTAAGGCCAAACAAGCTTGTTCCATAACTTCAGTGAACTGCTCCACAAGCGTATGCTTTCATTAGAAGGGAAATCAAATGGAGGGATGGACCTTCCTAATGCAAACACATTGTTTGTACATGGATGTAAAGGAAGTGATCCACAGAACACCTCAGAGGCATCGTTGTTTTGAGCGATAGGAAGGAGAAAGAGTTAGCCTATACTAAATTCAGAACCAAGTGCTTGGTCAACTCTAGACTTCCTTTACAATGCAACGCAACTGAACCCACCCCCCATCCATCTAGATCTTTGGTAGTTCTGATCTATATGAGAGATGTAAATCTCACATCCATTGTTACAGAAAACAAAATAGTTTCTTCGACCCAACTCAGGCTTACTTCCTTTTAAGAAGGTTGGGAAGTCCATTGACTGTCTTCAGTATGGCCCCTTTCTCCCATAGGTTCTACCCACTCCAGTTGACAAATTTGCCATCAGTTGGATACTGGAGATTAAGTTAAATTAGTACTTAATGCGTTCTAAACTGCTCCACCGTGGAGTAGACCAAGGTGCTGCTTCTTGATTTAAAAGTAAATTGGATCACCATTTGCCAGTGTGATGATTTGTGCTTTGGCAGCCTTTGTGGATCCGTAAGTAAACTGGTAGATTTCCCTGACACAGTAATCGGCCTTACTGTCTAGAGTCATCACACATTTTTCTTATACATTGAATTAATATAGAGAAGCAGGATGGTTGATGGTTTCATTTGTTGTACCATTAATGAAACATAAAACAGATGTGTGAAACACTGTCTTAGTAATAGAAAATGCATTACAAATTATTTATCCCCAGAAATCATAGTCTGAGCGTAAGGTGGGAACAAAGTGTAGTTTTTCTCCTGACAGTACTAGGTCAAACTATATTAAAAAACCTATTAAGCATAAAGTCTCCTGCTGCAGTTAAATATAAAACACAATTTGGTCTCTCAGTTCTGCACAGCATTAAAATCTTATAAAATCAAGAGTACTTCAGTCCCACTTGTATGTGACTTTCACTTTCTTTTTACTGGTCACTTCCCAGGTAATTCACTAGAAGGCAAGAGAATAAGAGAAACACATGTACTCTCTTATGTTCTGCCTGAAGATCATACTGGTGATGAAGTGTAGAAGGAGGAAAAGTCAGCCTGAGAAACTTGGCAGCTGACTCAGGTACTGAGGGAATGTGTTCATCACCTTAGGTTTCATCCTTTAATATGCAAAGGAGAACATGGCATGCTAAACTCAAGGGGGAATATAAAATCGCCTTCTAAGGAAAGACTTGGCAGTACTGTAAGGGAGAAGTCGTAAATTGCAAATTATTTTCTTGACTTGGATTGTTAGGAACACTGGAGAGATTGGTACTCAGGTTATGTTCTTGGACATCAAGGCTCATCCCCAGCACCTTTCTAAGGAAGGGAGGGTACAGGAGAGTGGAGAGAGAGCTCACGTGACTCTAGGTACTCTGCAGACCGTGCCATTCTGGCTCCTTTCCTTCTGTAGTCCTCAGTGGCCACTCTAGGCATGAATGAACATTCTGGGTAAAGGGGTACATGGGCATTTCCCAGGCAGTGCTCTCAAACAGCTGTGCTATCTTGCCCTGGACTTCTATTCACAGGCCTTGCCCTGAAATTGTGACTCTCTGCATTCAGACCTCACTTATGGTAATTCCTGATTATCTTGACCTAATGCATGGATTACAGACTCCATCACCAAGTCCAGTGCTGGCAACCTCTCAATCCATTTCGCAACTCTACTTCTTTTGTATACAGTTAGTGGGACTACTCTGTCTTTGTGCAATCCAAGTACTTTACACATGCATCAGGTGTGGTGTGAGACTTTAGCTATTATACAGTAATTTACATTTATTTTAAAGAGACAATTCTTGAAGGGGACTGAGTCACTGAAAACAGGAAATTCAGTCTGTGTTCATCAGTACCTTTCACTGTACTCGGCATATAAGAGACATAAATAAGCACTGAATGAATGGACGCGTGAACGGTTGAATTTGCAGGGGGGTTCTTTTCCCTGAAAGCATGAATTGTAAGGGAGACAACCTGGAATTCTTCCTCCTTCATGCTCGTAAAGAGCTGCTAAGCTGACATGCTGGTGGTTCTCTGCACCTGGTTGCCCAGTAGAGTCTGGCCAGCAGGTGCCTCTGCATGGCTGCCCTGTGTTGTCTGCTGCCATGTCAGCTTTGTCTTGAAAACATTGAGCAAGATGCCCCAGTAGCACATCACTGTGGTCCAAAATCTATTCCCTGATGTCTGAGCAGGGGTAGCTGGGAGCTGGTGGGTGGAGAGCAACCACATGATGACTTTCAAAGGGCAGAGGGTAGACAACTGCTCTTGTCTCTGACCCCACATGTTTGGCTCTGGTTCCTATGCACTGGTCTCTTCATCAGACAAGCTGGCCTCTTCCTTTTAATGACCTGTGAAATCCTGGAGATCCAGTCTTGCCTCTGTGGTTCCAGGTTGGAGCTCAGTTCCTGCTTCTGCTCAACAAGACAGATGACCTATCTTGCTTGCCCTCAGGCCTCCATGGACAGCCACACATCTCTTCCACTCAACTGACTCTCTTGCGTGTCAGTCTCAGATGGCAAGTCAGCTGCCACCTTACCATGTGCACCAGTGGCCATCTTGCCATGTGTGGTTTTGGTTTGGATCCCAGTCTGCACACTGGACCTGTAGGGTTGGACAGGTGACATCTGGCCATATGATGGCCAATAAATTTTCCTTTTTCTTTCTCTCTGTCCTCCCTTTTCCTCTCTCCTTGTGTAAAGAAACCTTTTTTGTTTCTCTTCGTGAGTCTTCATGAGTGTGTGGGTGTGACCCACCAACTGGGTCATCTTCATCCCCCTGGGTGTTCCCATTACAAAATGAGGATTTTCCAGGAAACCTACTTACAGTAATCTCAGAAATAGTCTTGGACCTTCAATCTTAACCTTCTGCTTGCAGGGAAGCAGGCTACATACCAATGGGAATTGCACCCAGGAGCTGCATGCAGCTCATTAAGCGCTGAGGATAATGGGCTTTCCCTCTAGAAATACTGATCAATTTTCTCATCAAAACTGGTCATGTCCAAAAAATAAATATTTCATGTTAATGAATAATTTTGGTTTTAATTAGTTTGATTCAGAGAAGGAAATCAATGGATACATGCATTCATTCAAAGAAAATGATTGCCTATTACATGGTAGGTTCCATGTGGGAGCAGGAAAGACAAAATCTCTTTGCCTCAGGAACTCATGACCCAACTGGAAAACAGAACTTTAAATGGATAGAGCAGGAGACCTAGTTGTGACACATAAAGAAATTATTGTGCTGTAATGGGATGCATGCTCCAGTAGAGATGGCATGATGCATTGAAAGGGAGACTTCAAAGAGAGGTCCGTAGATATAGAAAAGTGTCATTCCAGAGGAGCCTTGAATGAACAAATGAATGGTTGGTGCACTTGACTATTGTATTTTTTTTTTTAAAGAAGGAAGTTGATGGGGAGCAAGGGAGAGAGGAGGGAAAAGAGAGAGAGAAAAAAGGGTAGCTTTGACTCTTGTAAGAATGAACTCTCCCTTCTGATAATGTCTGCCACTCATTTATCTGCTGTGGTTACCTTTACTTTAGGATTACCACCAGTGTTAAGCAATTACATGTAAGAGCCTACAACAGATGGTAAATAATTACTTCTTACCAATTGTCCAAGCCCATATTTTCACTATCAATGATAATTAATGATCCAGGCAATGGCACTAGTAATACACTGCAGTGAAAGTCCTTGTGTTGCTGCCTAGAATTTTTGACACATTCACAAGAACAGAGGAAAAGGCAACTGAAGAAATAAGAAAGAAGAGTTATCTTCAGGGTTTGGATAAGGTATGAAAGTCAGGGCTCAAGCATCCAGTGCCTTGTTTTCTCCACTGGTATCAAGATTGCTAGCTGCCCACAGTATGATCCAGGCCATAATTAAATACCTTGCTATGTACTGGTTGTGGCAACTTAGAGACTTTAAAAAATGTTTATTATCCCCCCTTTAAGATAGCAAGGTCTGGGATGTGAAATAGAAAATATTTGCTTATGCATGCAGAGAAATAAGCCTCAACAAATGTCGCATCCTGCTTGGATTGGACAACAGTGTTTAGGGATAGTGGGTCACAACTCTCATAGAAGGACAAAAGTGGGTTTGGGAGCGGTTAAAGTGATATTTTGATTCAGGCTGATTTCTCCTGAGTTGGATTATGGGCATGTGGGACCTTTCAAGGTTGGAACGAAGACACTGGAAGACACACCTTGGAGGAGAAGACCCAGCATGGGTACTGGGGAAAGCTGGCTGCTTTCTTGCAGGGTGGGGGAGGGGGGCACTGCTTTCATTACTAAGTCATTGAATGTTGAACAAATGGGAAAGTCAAAGGTTCTTTGGAATCATTACACCAGAAGGGAAAGATCTGCAGTTTACTGAACCATGCAAAATGGTCTGAAATCACCCTTTTTCACATATTGCTGGAAATGCAACCTGCCAAGCAAGAAAGTGGATCCTCCCTACATGCACAATACAGGCTGAAATCTTCAGGTGCTTGGAAGCTTTTTCCCAACTCTGTGTCTACTCAGCTAGAAACAAGCCTGTTGTCAGTGATCATCCTTTCCGTAAAAGCTTCTCCAAAAACTTTTCTTTTTGTTTCTTGACCTATAATCTTGGAGGAGAGGCTTCTCTCACCACTGATTTTACAGCCTAAATAGCAGGTGAAGGCCGGGAGCCCCAGAGTACAGGTTGTCTTCTGATGAAACATCTCATAGGTCTCAGCTTCAGTCGTGCACTGCCAGCCTCTGCTCCCCCGCCCAGGAAATTCAATCCTGTTTCTTTCTCAGGAGCAGTGATGTGAATAGGAGGTGGCTTGTGTTTAATGGGGTCCCTAGCGTTTGTGGGAGGAAGAGCTGCTATTTATTTCCCTGGTCCCAGGGTTCACCAGGCATGGCTGACAGAAGAACAGAATGGAAGAGAAGGACTCCCTCCTGATGGTGCTCTCCATTCAACTGCAAAGTCTGGAGAAGTTGAAGATTCAGGACATGTTGGTGAGGAGCCCTGGCTTTGAAAAACAGTTGGAAGTCTTGCCAGACCAAGATTTGAAATCTTGCTGATGTCTCATGGGCAGAAATTGAGATTCTGTTCCTTCTACCACACAGGATAAGCATTTCTAATTCTTTCCATGTTGAAAGTCCCCCATCCCCTAAGAATGCTGCTTTCGTTGTCCCTACTTGTATCGGATCATCCAATTTGGCCTGAGAGTGATCAGATATGCTGGAGAGGTTGGCACGGACCAGGCTTGGAGAACCTCAAGCTGAGGAATCTAAACTTGATAGAAGATTCTATAAAATCATGGAAGAGTGTTTCGCTGAAGTAGCACAGTCAGGTGGGGATTCTAGGTGGAATATTATGGCAGTGAGTCAGAATGGATTTGGGAGGGATAAGATGGGACAGGGAGACCAGTTATGGAGAGCCTCAGGACACACTGCCAGACAGTTGTTGGACACTTGCACTTTAGTTTCCCATAAACAAAGAAAACCTTATCCTCTTACTTCAAAATCCTACTTCTCCCAAATTGCCTATCTTGGTGAAGAATTGCCAAACCACCCCGACAGAATCATGGTCAGCATCTTTAATATGCAGTGATTTCTCCTCTTCCCCACGATCTGTTGCCATGTCCTGTCCATTTTTCTGCTATCTCAAATCTTCCTCTGTTCCACTGATGAAAGCACCATTCATGTTCACATCCTCATCTTGTCCTCCCTGGATTTTTGCAGAAACCTCCTGAGCAGGAATGTGGTGGTCCTTAGATGGTCTGCTCTTTCATAACAGCAGAGATGAGAAATGCCCACCCCTGGTTACAGATACTAGTTCCTAAATAGGAAGTCTGAAGCCCCCAGGTTAGCTTAGGTGCCCATTCCCTGCTGTCAGCCATTTTTTCATTTTGTTGGCTTGTCCAGTCAAGCATCTGTCTCTCTAGATCAGGAGTCAACAAACTATGGACCAGGTCTGACTTGCTACCTCATTTGATAATGAGAATTTTATTGGAAGACAGTCGTGCATAATCATTTACACATATGACTTTTTTTTTTACCTATGACTTTTGTTTTGATTATTTTGTTGAGTAGCTGCAAAGAGACCCACATAGTTTAAAACATTTCCTATCTGATTATTTGCAGAAAACAGTTGTCAACCATAAACTTCTCAAGGTTGAACTGTGTTTCTGTAACTTTTATCTCTGGGATCTAGTTCAGATGTGGCACATAAAAGATGTGTTTTGTGCTTATGCTGTGTGTGTGTTACCCTTGGGGAACAATCCTGTGTGTTTAGAACTGTGCCTGATGCATGGTAGGAGCTCAACAGATGTTTGTTAATGAAAATTAATTTGAATTGTTTTATATCTACTTTTTTGTTTGTTTGGCCACCCTGTGAATTATGCCTTCCTATCACTATCCCCTGTTTACAAATGAGTGAGCTGAGCCGAGGACACTACAGCACAGTTGGTCAGGGTCATGGGCAAGCTCTAAATCCGATCTCCTTAGCTTGAAAATAGGATTTCTGCCCATGCCAGCAAGATTCAGAGTGCTAAGAGCTCTGTTCAGGGTGTTACATTTTTACCTGCCTTTTTATAGGACCGGAAACAGACAAGGAGACTAGCTTCTCAGGTCTCTATTTCCTAGGTTGTGAGCACCACGCTGATTTCAAAAGCTGAGTTTTTCAAGAGCCGAGGTTAATTCTTGGTCTAAAAACAGTAAAAAGGCTCCTGGGAATTTTGTTGTTCCTGTGCAGATATTGGCATAGTCTCTGAAAATTCTGAAGACAGCAACCCCTCTCCCATGCCACGGGAGAGAATCCTGTGCTCCTAAGGCTACTCAGTGTTCCATTCAAGCACAATGAGAAGCAAGCAATTGAGCGGTACACCGGCTTCTCAAAAGGCCCCAGTATAATGTGGTGATTGTGTCATAGACAACAATAATAAAGAAAAAAAAAACTCCCAGCCAACTTTCTTCACATGACCGGGCAGAGAAAACAACCAAACACAAAATGGACTGAGCTCTCCTCCCCAGAAGGCAGGTCTAGAACCCTGATTCTCTAGGTCACAAATGAGTTGAAGATTGGAAACTTCCTGCTACCTAACACAGCAAGTGAATCTAATTTGTGACTGTCATTCCTTTCACTCTGAGCTCTATTTACAGATGACCTTTGGTGTCACATCCATTTCCAAAATATATCATTAAGTAGAAAAACCCCCTCAGCAGGTGAGATTAAAACTGATCATGTGGAAGCTTTTACTTATGTTTCTACCCTGGTTGAAAACTAGACTTTGTGCTTTTCTTCTTCCAAAGATAATCTTCACTTTAACAGGCTGTAAAAAGCAACCTGCAGAAACAACAAGGAAAAAAAACAAACCAAAACCAAAAAAACCTAAAACATTTTCTCAGTCTCAATAAATAGCAATTCACGTAAGATAAGATTCTTCCTCCTGAAGTCTAAACGCCTTCTAAAAATTATTTGAGAAATAGCTTGATTAAAGACTAAAATAGATGAAGTGCTTAAGTCCTCTGTGTTCATGTTCATCTTAGTTTTCCTCTTGAGAATATTGAAACAAGAGAAAAGCTGCAGAGAGAACTAGTGTAAAATCTCATGTAAACTCCTAAGAGAGGGAAGTGAGTCCTGCGTTTCTTTTCTCTTGCACATGCTTCCTTTTCTTCTTGCTTTTCATTTGGCTCTGGTTTTGCTTTCAGGACCTTGGACTAAATAACCTGCATGACTCTTTTCAGTCAGGGAAGCCTCAGTTTGTAAAAACTGGAAGAAAAGATTGATGGGATGGAAAATATCAGTTGCACAATTGGTGGCCTCCATGCAGAGCCCCGTAGGCAGCTGAAGCACCCAGCTTGTGCTCAGAACTCACCAGAACAACCTGGTCTGGGGAAGGGACAGAGAAGCAGGAGGGAGGAAAAGCTTTAGGAAACACATCAAGTAATTTTCCCAGTTCATATCTCTTACGGTATTGGAAATCCTCTACTAACAAGACACTGTTTCTTTCTAGTCTTCCAACAGATTTCCTAGAATTAAAGGACAAAGAAAGTTGGAAAGAATCTTGGGGACTTTATCTAATCCCCTCATGGTACATACGCTTACAATCTCTTCACTTTAAATAAAGAGCCGCCTGCTTTTTTGTGTGGCTCTTGGATTACCTCCTTACCTTTCATCTCCCCTTCATTGCTAAATACATTGACATGTAGTGCTCATACCCTCTCCCTCTCCTTCACTTTTCTGTGATTCATATTTTCCATATCACTCCATATCAAATCACTGCAGAGTCATCAATAACCCTCTAGTTGCCAAAACCAGTGAATGTTTTCCCAGTTAGTGATTGTGTTTGTGTCTCGTGCTGCTTTTGTCTCCTTTGGGGTGTTCCTCTGCTGGCGACTGTGACCTTCTCCGCTTGGCTCTCCCTCTCTTTGAATAGCTTCTGCTCAGTTTCTCACTGGTTCTTCAGCACATCTTGAAATGCTGCTTTCCCCATGGCTCTCTCTTGGCCTTTTTTTTCACTCTGTGCATTCCGTCTGGCTGATCGCGTCTTTTCTATGACACTGACTATCTTTTCCAAGGATGGCTCTCATAGGTGTGTTAGTAACCAGACTTCTCAGTGCCAGAGCTGTGCCTCACCACCATGGCATCTGCGCTCAGCTGCTCTTTACACACCTCCAACACGACTGTCCCCAACAAGAAATCAATTCGCATCTTGCTCCCTCCTTAGAGTCCTTGTGTCTGTATTGGTGTGTCCAAACCAGAATTTTGATGTGATTGCCAGCTGTTTCTCCCACACACCTCACATCTAATTAATCCCCAAGTTATTCAGATGCTTCCTTCAGCCTATGAATCTTTTGCTCTGCCTCCTGCACTGTCACTGTCCTTAGTATCTTATCCATTCTATTGCAAAACCCTTCTCCTTGCCCCCCCTGCCGTTGTCTGTAGGATAAAGTGCAACCTCCTTTGTCCTACAAAAACCCCATCATTATTTAGCTCCTCTCTATTTTCTAGACTCATTGCTGGCCACTTGCAACCTCTAATAGTAATTTAAAGTCATGTTCCCTTTCAAGCACCTTTCATGCTGTTCTTACCCTGCACCTCTGCACGTGTCATTCTTCTCTGCCTTGAAGGGAAAAGTCTTAACTGGTTGGAAAGTGCCAACTCACCTTGCAGATTGCTCAAATATCTCCTCCATACACTCCTCCTTGCCCCCAATCACACTGGCATAGGTAATTGTTTTGTTCTCAATGTATTTTCATAATATTTTATTTACAAACCAGTTTCCCCCAGCTAGAATGAGCTCCTTGAAGACAAGAACCTTGCTTTTTTTTTTTTTATCTTTGAATGTCTGATACCTCAAAGCATCTGCTTTGCTCAGTCTTCCAATTCAATTGCTAAGCTCTTCTGGAAGCTCCTTCACAGATACACCCAGAAATAATATTTAACCAGATAATCTGGGCATCCTGTAGTCCAATTAAGTTGACACATAAAATTATCCATCACAAGATCCTAATTTATGCTTGGATTTGGGAGGTAGAAAATCCATTCCTGAAGGATGGACAGTGCCAGAATAAGGCAAAATCCTGGTCTTAGATGCCAAAGGCTGAGGCTGATTCCCAAGAAAGGGGCTTAGGGACAGGCAGTAGAAAAGGGAGCCTGTTAAAAGTGGTGAAAATGGAAAGGGAGGTTGATATTGGGGATGTCTGTAATATCCTTGGCTCAGTTAGATCATACAAAAAAAGTCATTTTCAAAATACGTAATATTAAACATCTCCCATATTGTATCTTCATGTTTTCCCCCCAGCTGAATTTTCCTTTATTTCCAGCTACATTTGTCACAATGTTCATTAAAAAACAAACTGGCAGAGACCCTGGACAACTGAGCAGCCAGTGCCATTCATTTTAGAGCAGGATTTCTCTTCCTGCGTTCAAGATCTGTTTAGAACTGGGAAGGTCGGTGGCTCCTCCCCGCAGTGTTTCTCTCAGATATTGGAAGCTGTGTCTGAAAGGATGCCCTTCAGGTTCACACATCTGTTCACTTCTGACCTGGCCTCAAAAGGAGTATTAAAATATGCTTCAACTCTTTCTTTTCCCCAGTTTAATTAACCATCGGGTTTAATAAGTAACAGGGATGTTGCCAGTAATTTAGCACTTCATTAGTAATTTGTCCCATTATAATACATAACACCAAAAATCAGCTCAATTCAAACAACCGTTTGCTGCCATCACAAAAGATAATGACTTCTAATTCCCATTACTTGAACATCTTATAAACCTTCTAAGTGGTTTGCTGCTTTTCATTAAGGTGTATCTCATGCAGATTTTGGAACTTATGAAAAAATAAATAAAACCCATGAAAATTAGATCACAGATAAGCAAATAAAATTGAATAAACACACCCAGAACCCCCTTGGGGACACCACACCATGACTGTGCAGGGGCAGATTTTGTGTTTTCGCTAAAATCAAATTTATTTCTTATTAAGTCAGGGCATTTGAATTTTGCCTTTTCACATGCCTAAGACAGCTAGAAGCTTCATCTCTAGTTCACAGAAATGAAAGCTTATGAAATCAGAGAACATTGTACAAAACCATCTAAATATTCCATAATGCAGTTGAGAGATTTTGAAGTCAACGCACTGTGTTTGGGACAGAAAATGGCTCTCATGATTGCTTGGCCTCAGTTTAGTGACTGTGGCAGAGATCTCTCCCTGGCTGCTGTGTGACTTTGACTTGTGTTTTCATGATTTCTGTATCTGCCCTTAGCACCCAGTACCACACTGAGCACATGGTAGGTCGGTGAGCACTCCAGATGACCTGGCTCCTGCTTGCTACTATCTAGCTTGAGTTGAAAACACTATGTGCAGATCTCCATACAAGGAGGTTTAATGTTACTCTGTTTATCCGTTGATTGGGGCTTATTCTTTTAAGTAGCAAATTTTTACTATTTTGTGTTTTCCTAGAATTACAGAAGCCGTTTATGATGTACTGCATATTCCTGTCTTCCCACAAAAGGAAGGCAGACTATTAGTTAGGTCACTACATCTAAGGGACTAGATGGAAAGCAGTGCTCAAAGGACAAAGTGATAGCAACGGTTGTGAAAGGGAGAGCAACGAGAGGTTCAGTGGTAGGCAAACGAGAAGTGGTCTGTAGCCATCTGTTCATTCAGTCACTTAACAGCTATTTGCTGAGCACCTACTATGTGCCAAGCACTCTGCAGTGGACTTAAATGTCAACTATAGGCAAGGAAGACATTATCTCTGTCCTCCTGAAGACTCTAGTCTAAGGAGATAGTCTGAGAAGTGAATGTACCATTCTGAAAGAAAGGAATGAATACTGTGATGGCAGAAAGAACTGAAGATATATAAAATGAGGCACCTCAGAAAGGGCATCCTATAGGAAGTACTGTGGACCGGTACCTGTTACAGCTTTGCAGATACTCCTGGTGTGTTAGTGGGTGCTGACGTGGCTCATTTGAAGAGGTCTGATGTGAACAGGTATGTGATATGCTCAGAATGGATGTCTCCCATTCCAGAAGGAATGTGCAGTTTAGACATAAGCTGGTGTGCAGATCCCAAGGTGATGGAGATGTGTTTCTGCTGTGGCATCTAACTGGATCACTGCATACAGAAGCCGAGGGGCCCTACTCTAGTTGTATACTCTGTGTTGTTTAAAGAAGATGCAGCAGGTGTACTTACAGAGCCCTTTATCTGACCCTGATATTTTTAAAAACTGTGTCTCAGTCAACTATTGCTGCATTATAAACCACCCCAAAACTGAGTTACTGGACCATGTGTCTTCTTACAGCTCATGAATATGTGGATCATCTGGATGGTTCTGGTCTAATCTGGGGTCATTAATGTTCTGGGAGTCATCTGTGGTTCAGGTGGACAGTTCTGGTGATCTTGGTTCATTTCTCTGGTATGGTTGATCTGGAATGGCTTTGTGGGACTAGTGGGCTTTCCTTACATGCTCTCTCATTCTCAAGCAGGCTAGTCTATATTTGATCCCGTGTGGTACAAAATTTCAAGAAAGCAAGTAGAAGTATGAAAGTCTTCTTGAGACCTAGATTCAGTTCACTCTTCTTGAACTGAATCCTGTGCCACATCCCATGGGCCAGAACAAATCCGCCAGCCTGATTCAAGATTAGACTCCACTCTTTTACGGGAAGAGCTACAAACTCATATTGTAAAGAGCATAAACTTAGGAAAGGGAGTAATTGGAGCCATTTTTACAATCTGTCTACCACAAATAGCAACCTCAAAAGCATTTCCCTAACATACTTTGTCACATACTGGTGAAGACACATGCTGGTCTCTTCTTCCCTTGTCATAAATATACAGACCCACTCCAGTGTAAAAGTCCCTAAAGCTATCCTCAGCCTCCGTGGAGAGAGTCTTATCTTACCACTTGCGTGGAGTGGACGTCAGCTAAACCAAGAGTGCTAAGGTCAAATACCCATGACACAGTGCTGGTCAGCTTAACTAATGATAGTCTCATTGATGACTGATATTGGTGGAACAGGGCTGGTCAAGAGAGATTCACAGGAACACAGTGATCCACCATGTTCATCAGCTGTGTGTATTGATATTTCTTTCATAAGCATCATTGAATATAGTCCTGCATGCTGGGATGAGCTGGGGGCCACTACTAACACGAGCCTGTGCCTAGAGATCTCGTATATTTGAAACAGTGTGCTATCAGTCATAGGAATACTTCACGGATCACACCTAACCTGAAGATGTTCTTAGGTGAAGAAGAAAATTCTTCTTTGTATCTGCTAATACTTTGTATTTTCAAATACTGCTCCTTTGGGAGTTCACATTTTCTTAACTTTGCATGAGAAAAAATGATCCCCCTGTTTCCTCACTTTCAGTTATAGAAAACCAAGAAGGGCTAATGTGAATAATGCTGTGATGAACGATGGAGTTTTCAAATCCTAATATGCTCTGAGATTCTGATTTCAGTTCTCTTGGGTGTACACTTAAGAGGTGGAATTGCTGAGATCACATAGTAGTTCTATTTTCAAGTGTTTGAGAAACTCCCCTACTGTTTTCTATAGCCGTTGCCCCATTCTCAACAACAGTGTACAGCATTATACTTTTTTCTACATCCTCACCAATGTTTGTCTTCTCCTCCTCCTTCTTAATAAAAGCCATTCTAATGGGTGTGAGATGCTATCTCCCTGTGGTTCTTATTTGCATTTTCCTGATGTTTAGTGATATTGAACAGCTCTTCATCTACCTTTTGACTATTTGTAAGTCTCTCTGGAGAAATATCTACTCAATATCTATGTCCATTGGGTAACTTGTTACTTTGCTGTGAATTATAGGAATTATTTACCTATTTTGGACATTAACTCCTTATCAGATGACTTACATTAACCCTGACATGTAAACAATTTAAATGCCCATCTATGGATGAATGAATAAAGAAAATCTGGTATATACATGTATGGAATATTATTCAATCTTAAAAAAGAAAGAATCCTGTCGTATGGGAGGTGGTGGATATGTTTATTACCTTGATTGTGGTGATGGTTTCACAGGTGTATAAACGTGTCAGAAGTCATCAAATCATACACGTTGAACGTGGGGTATTTCATTCATCGGTTATACCTCAGTATATAAAAGAAGAAACCTGAGAAAGGGCTCTGATGGGACCAGTTTGAGCCTGGTTGCCTGTCATGGTCCAACCAGCACCCTCAGGGGGCAGGTATGACTGCACTCGTGAACGTTATTTATGGCAGCCTGTGTTTGGAGGAAGGAGCTGTTTCTGGAAAGATGCAAGGGGAGAAGGAAGGAGGGTTGGTGGGAGGTATTAATGGGGCAAGGAGCAGGATAGATAAAATGCTGTTTCTCTATTTGTGATACTCTTGTTTATTTGGACTAGCTTGTAGGCATCTTTTGAATAAATAGACAAGTTTCCAGACAATAAAATACTATTAAATACTAAAACAAAAGCTATGTAAGGTTTTATTTAAGTCTTGGATGATAAATATCTTGATGTCCTCATATTCTATAAGAAGGTAAAGAATCACTATTTTATGAAAAGTGTTTTTCTGACTCATCCTTAATATCAGCTTTTAACTTGTTGGTTTATAATTTAGGTGTTTAATAAGCTCTGTGTTAAAATGGTAATTTGATATATCTGGTGAGTCGAGATGTGGCTTGATGGGGGTTCATTTCATGAACAAAGTTGGCTGGCAGGTTAACAATCCTGACATATCAAGTTGCAGACTGTGCCAAGGTGCTGGTGAACTCTCTCCCAGCCTCCTGACTGAGCCGCAGTGCTCAGCTCCAGGCCATCTCCTGAGTTCTCAATCCTCAGACGGCCCTTCTGTTCAGTGTATGGGTGCACTCTAAGGAAAAGAGTAAGAACATTATGGCCCAGTTTTATGGAGGAAAACAAGCTAATAATTGTCCCCGTGGATAACTACTATATTACCCATTCCATGGATCGTGGTCCAAAAGAGTTGTAGATAATAAATGCGAGGAGCTATAGAACTACAGCTTAGGGCTTTAAATGCTCCACTCAAAAGACTCACTGCTAGATGAAAATCTCTAGTTAATGACTCCAAAATGATTGTCGAAAACACAATGTCTCATGTGCCGGGTTTAGAATTTTACCCTCCCACAGTTGCCATTTTCTTGAGGTTACCAAGTTCCCTAAAGGGTCTCAATCCTATCTATCCTCCCATCCTCTCGCATCACCTTTCCCATCCAGAGTGTCACCTGTTCCAGGACCCGGCTCATCTACTTGACATTGCCATTTCTTGCTGAGAGATGGCAAGTAAAGTGGTGACTTGGTACCCGGAGCTGGTGTGTACCTGCTTGTATCTTCACCAGGGAGATTAAGAAACAAACAGATGAGACAGCCAGCACTGTTCCTTTCTCTTTCTCTAGTATATAACTTTCCTAAGAGCATGGGTCTCTCATGACCAGATTGCACTGAGAGAACTCAGGTCCCCTGTTATTGAATTAGCGTTTGCAAGTCAAATACTTTTGAGCATCAGCAAAGCGTGGGATTTTCCTGGTGAAAACTATTCTTGACTTACCCAGGGTTGAGATCTTCCTCGGTTGGCATAGTGCTGCTTCTGTTATCTCTTCGTGTGTCTGTTGCCTTTCCTGGAAAGGGTATAAATGTCAATATGTAAGCTTGTTGTTCAGGTTTTCCTTGTGGCAGTAGGTCCCCTTTTCCTGGCCACCAAGAAGGCCCCCTCTGTGCCCCATGCAGTTATCACCCATGGCTGATGGCTGCTTGCTGGCACTGTTGAATAGAAAACAGGAAATGCGCTGGTTTCTGCTGTTGTGTTCGCTTACTCTCCCCAGTTTGCAAACAGAACATAAGCAGGCCACTCTAACTGCTGTAGTTAAGGCCTGATTGCTGCCTACACATTATTAAGGACGACAAAGTGGGAGTCCTTTTGTTCTTTGCTCTCTCTGAGGGAACAGCCAACTCAGCTCTCACCCACTGAAGTCAGAAGCTCTTCCTCCTGACACTTCACACATACTTTGACTCCAAAACCATTTATTTGAATGCAAGGAAGTAGTGGGGGGGGGGCTTCCTGGTGGCACAGTGGGGTGAGTGCTGCACTGTGACACATCTGCGGCAGTTCGATCCCCAGCCAGGGAGGGGCCCCACATGGCACAGCAGACCTCTTCTGTCTCACTTGTTGCTCCCCTCAGCAGTGTGTTTTAGCCCATCTGCCTGTTCTGCTCCCCGCTCTGTCTCTGGTGACTCCTCTCACCTCCCACATCTCTGGACTGTACCTCAGCTCTTGTTTGTATAAATAAATAAATCTGTAAAAAAAGAGAAAGCTATAAATAGTCTGGGGAAGTTCCAGTGTTGACTGTTATGATGCACGTTTGGTTCATCTCAGGGTAAGGACTCAGTTACGCTACTCATGCCCCCTCTCTGCTGCTACAGGGCTAGCGTTCCTGCTGTAGGTGCCATAAAGCCTTTCCCTTAGGTAGGATAAGTGGCACAGGGCTCTGGGGAAGATGCCCCAGAGGCAGAGGGCAGTAGGGCAAGACTTTGCCCTGGTTGGAAGACTCCAGCTTGGCCAGCAGCTTGGGAAATTGTTCTTCCCCAGGTGCCAGCTTCTCCCCGGGGCTCTGTGGCCCAGGGGACCCACTCATGTCTGTCTCTCACCCAAGCCTTGGGAAGGTCCAACCCCAGGGGACAATGCTGCCTTGTTCCTGAGCTGTGATTTCTGAGTGGCCTCTTGTTTGGGGGCCCGGGAGCAAGAACGAACTATGAAGCTAGGAAAGTACTGCCCTGGAGCTGGGCTGCAGTTTCTTTTTGTTGCCTGCCAAATGCCCCTCCGATCTGGGACAGAGGGCTGCTCCCAGCTGGAAGTCAGAAGGGGCCTGGGCCTCCAGGCTCTGGGGAAGGGGCGCCAGAGTTAGGACTAACAAGAGCTTCACAGATCCCCCAGGGCAGTTTGAGGTGTCAGAGTTTGAGGGTGTTCAGCCTAACCTGCCTGGTGTATGTGAGGGGGAGTATATCTGTGTGTCTCTGAGTATGAATTCAGATGACTCGATGCACAAATTCCCTTGCTCTGTGACTCCTTGATTATGAACGGCTAGAATTAGAACCCCAAATTTGGTAGGTCTAGTTCATCAGAAATCCATCTCAAATTATATAAGCCCCAGTTGGATTAGACAACCAGTGCTAGGTTGGTGTCTTGGCGCGCGAGAGTGAATGCACTTGGCTATACGGGTAAACTCTCCTCCCTTGACAGGTGAGGCCTCGCTTGTGCGTGTGCTTCGCGGTTCATGTGCTCTTGCCATGGTTGGCGTGCGTCTCTGCGGAGGGTGCACCAAGCGTGACTTTGCTGAGATTCCACCGTGTGCAATGAGAATGTGTGGACTTCTTAGACAATTAAAACAACCTTCTAAGCAGATGTTCTATCCAATCCTTTGGTATTCTCTTTTAGGGTTCCTTGCACTTGCCCCCCAAGGTACCCTTAAAATATGATTCTCAATCCTGACTGCCTATGAGAATCACCTGGGAGGTCTTTAAAATGACAGATGCCTGGACCTCATCCTTAGAGGTTTAGGCTTAGACATCCTAGAGTAGAGCCTGCGCCTTTCTGCTTTTTAAAAGTTCCCCCAGCTGACCCTGTTATGTCCTCAGAACTGATAACTGAGCTAATGGGAGGGAGGTCCATGAACCCCTTTGCACTCACATGCAGGGTGAAATTTCTTAGACTGTTTTTCATCAAACATTCCTGTGAGTTTTGGTAAATGAATTTAACATACATATACTATAACTGTAATATTTAATCATAACATTTTAAATTACCCACGAGTTAAATTTCCACTCCACGGGTATACACTAGTTTTTTGTTTTTTTTTTTTTTTTTTTTCCATGCCTCTCATGTCAGCACACAACCTCGTGTTCCTGGGCCCATGTGACCCTCAGGAATACAGCCTGGCTATTTACCTGTTGTTCACCCCCAAGTTTTTGGGATGTGTTTGCTGATATTTACCAAGGTTGCAGGGCAGTTTTCTTAAAAGGTTCCTTTGATTTTCTCTTTTTCCAGAATGTGCAGTGGCTCTCCTTAGCTGGGTGCACTGGTTCTGAGAGGTCAAAGACTGCCTTGGGGGCTCATGAGCAAAATGTTTGAAAGTGTAGTTCTGTAGTGAGTTTATGTGTATTAGATAAATATAAATGGGGCATAAAGCCTGTGGTGGTTATTTTTAGAACAAAGGGTTTTTTCCCTAATACGAAAGGTATAGTTGTAAATTTGATTTAATGAAGTCACTATGTATAAAATAGAAGTAGAGGTGGTACCTGGATGTGATGATAATCGTTAAGTGATAAGTAAATGACGAAAGGGTGACATTCAAGCCCTTTCAGTCTGGCCCCAATCTACCCTTCCAATCTTATTTTATCCTCTGCCTCAATAGGAAGGAGACATGCTTTGTCCAAAAGGTTTAGAGATAATCCCATATATTGGGGCCCTATGTGCTGTGGACTGTTATACCCAGTTAGAACCAGTGGTCCACCCAAGTTTAAGGGGAGGAAACATAGATTCCACGTCTTGATAGAGTATGTGTGTAGCAAGAACATGTGTGATGGATGACATTGTCATGCTCATTTTGAGGAAATAAAATCTTCCACAATCTATTTCATGAATATTTAAATATATTTCAAGGTCTTCTATACACATGTAATTTAGGCTTCGTATAAACAGGCAAGAAATGCTTCTTCTAGTTCCCCTCCATTATTCCCCTTGGAAGAAGCCAGCCTGACAAAAGCCCTGATTCAGCTGACCATGTAGTACAATGTAGACAAGACTTTGACATCTTCTTTCCCACCTCTGGAAAGTGCTGGAGACCAAGCAGGAGAGAGGGTAGAGCATAAAGCTACATTGCCCTGCAAGTCAATCCTGCAATGTGGACCTTGTCCTTGGACTATACTTCAGCTCCTGGACTAATTCCCCTGACCATGCATTTCTCTTCTGCTCATTCAATTAGGGGAAATGCAGAAATGAGGGAGGGGGCAGTCACCACAGGTCACTGGGCACTTAGTACAACACAGTGATTCAAAACAAACATCTTGGAATCAGATGGACATGTGTTTGAGTCCCAGTTCTGCCAGGAAAGTGACTTTGGAAAAAATCCTCATTTTCTCTAAGACTCAGTTACCGCATCACTTACATGCCAGTCATGGTAGGAGTACCTGTCTCATGAGGTGGTTACAAAGACTGAATGAAATAATGGAGATAAAACTGCTCATGTGTGAGGGTTTGTAGCATGGGAAGAGATACTGTTAGAACCAGAAGTGTCTTCTGTATCATTTAATAACATAGTGAGTATTTTCCATGTGCCAGAACTTCACATGCATTGATGAATTTTATTCCTATTCCATTTTAAAGATGGAAGTACTCAGAGAGAGTAACTACCTTGCCAAGGTACAATGGGTTGGGTTGAATGTTTTTTCTCACTCTGACTTCAGTATGCTCCCCCGAATCCCCATGGTGGCTAGGGTCTCTGTAGTGGCCCTGTGACAGTGAGGCTACCAGGTGTTCTTGGCCAAGCTGGCTCTTTCACAGTTCAGTGCAGATGGTACCCAGTCACCATTGACCATTAATCTCCAGGTCAAGTGGATACACAGCTGCTGTTGTTCCAGGGGGCAAACGTGCTCATTTACTCTAGTCATGGGGAAATGCCAGTTCCTGTGAGAAAGGGTGTGTGGGGCAAGTGTGTGTAGGAGGGAGGCAGAGCATGGAGAGGTGGGGACTGATGTGCAAGTTAGGAAATGTGGCAGAATCTACTGTGTGCTCACCCAGCTCTGGGCCTTTGCATGTGCTATTCTTGTGCCAGTGCTCATTTATTCATTGAGTAAATATTTTTGAGCCCCTCTTACTTGCTGATCATTATGAAATGTGCTAGGGTAAGAACACTGGACAAGATATATATATGTTATACATGCTCTTGTAGCTAACCTTCAGGTTAAAGGGGGTAAGGGGGAGTCAGAAAATTCTCACGTAAACAAATAAGTGAGAAAAACAATCCCAGATTTATGATCTACTCATCACCAAGAAGAAAATAAATAAGGTAATGGAAAAGGGAAAAGCCTGGAACACCTCATGGACCTAATTATCTTTTAGGAAATAACCCACAGCACACCTCCTCTGGGAAGCCCTCCTGGTTTAACAAGCCTAAGTTTGTTAAGCATAAGCAAGGCTCTAGTGTGGTTTACTACTGGCATCACATTCTTCTGCCTGCTTTTACTGTCATCATGTTCTCCTGCCTCCTCTGTCTCTCACTGTACACTCCTGAGAGCAGGGCCAGGCATTGTCCCAGCACCTGGAAGGGTCTGGCATCATATGCGCACAGCACATGTGTTAATTAGTGGAGGGTTGGATATGTCTGGTGTTCTTCAAGGTGAGACATCATGCCTATTTTTAGTGCAGGTTTGTCCTCAGAACCATGTAATCTGACCACGGTCTTCCTAACTGCTGCTGGCTGTTCTTTTTTTTTTTTTATTTTCCTAACTTATTTGGGGATTTTAGTGAATGAGAATGATTTGCACTACAGCATATGGCTACTTAGGCAAAGGGTATCATTTTAGTAGCATAATAAATAGTGTATAATTGATCAGACCTCATGTGTATTCTATAAGTATACCATGTGGGCTATATAACTCTCCCCATATTTGGAAGGGGTAGACAGAATCCCTTTTGATCTGATGCAAGACAGTGCATGGAAAAAATGATCTAAACACCTTGATTGCACTCAAAGAGGCAACCATTCATGCTGGAAACATCTTGAGGTCCCTTGAGCACCCTGAAAAGTAGAGAAACTAAGAAGAGGTGAGAACAGTGAGAGTGGGGAAGAGCTGACAGCCAGTGCCACAGAACTAACCGGTAGCTGTGGGTCCTCATGGAACAAATCACATGACTATTCAATGAAGAGGTAGGATGCTCCAGAAAGAGGTGTTGTCTGGAGATTTGGAAAGGAGCCTTGGGCTCCTGGGCTTTGTTGCTAAGCATTTGCCTAGGACTAGAGAATTAGAATCCATCTGGGAGAAAGGACAGACTAAAAATAAGGCAGAGGAAGCAAGCTTAGCGCATGTGTGCAATGGAAACCCGTTAATACTGAGATGTGCTAAAGAAACACCAGTTAGGAACAGACCTGACGTAGGTATGCAAGCAGATGGGCTGGCTGGCTCCAGCACCTTCCAGTGAGCTTAGTGACCTTGGCCCAGGATAAATAGTGCTGTGATGGTGCTTTCCTGCATCAGTACGTCCCTTCTCAGGAGACCAGGGCACCTTGCACCTAACAGTGCTGTACTGAGTTGCCTGGAGGGTGAGGCTCCAGGCAGATGGAATCTGGAGACCAACATGCTCTAATGAATGAATTTCTCCTGACAGAACTCACAGACAGTTTCTTCAAACTAACCTGTGATTTGCCCTTCTCATGGGAGTGGAATAGAGAACTCACGGAGAAAGTGGAACTTCCATTAAGTAAATGGAAGGAGTGGGAGAAGAGCATGTCCTATGTCACACTTCTGACTTTATTTTATGTGAATCCCACCTGGCGGCTATCCATTCTACCTTCCATCATCTTTCTGTCTATTCCAGAGTCTCCAAGGAGATGCATGTTTGGACTGTGAAGAAATCCATAGGACTGAGCAGAGTATTTGTAGACAGTCCAGGCTGTTAGGATTACATACAACTTGGGGAAGTGTGGCATCACAGTGAAAAGTAGATCTAGAAGAAATTGTAGAGAACCTTGAAGACTCTATCTATAAACTTAAAAAAAATGCATTGACTGGTACCTATCACAATATGCAGGGTGCTGTCTCCAGGCTGGGATGACCATGACATACATGACTCAGTCCTGCACAGCGACACGTAGATGTCCCACTGACCAGAGTCCATGTCACTCCTTGCATGCCTGCCCACATGCACTCTTTCTCCTCGACTCCCTTTGCCCCAACGTTGCCCAGTCCCCTGAGCCATGAACGTGGTGTTCATGCTAGACAGCCCCCCAACTCTGTATGTTAAATGGATCAGCCAGTCGATCAGTTTCACCTTCCTCAGTCTCTCAGCTCCTATTTCTCTTTCTTAGATTATTGCATTAGTCTCCTAACTGGAATTCCTGCCTCCATACCTGCCACCCACCAACCCGCTTTGAACTCTGTCAGGACTGTTATTAGCTAAGCAGTAGTAGATGTTGATTTCTTTAAGTTTCAGAAAACATTTTTCAAGTGTAACCCCAATATATAAGAGAGAGAAGAGTCAACGTGCTTTCGTGAGTGTCTCCCTCGCTTCGTCTTGCTCCTTATCCCAAGGCACCACTAAGGCGCCCACGCTCCCACGAACACGACGGGAACATCTGAGCCCCTCAGCACGGCTCACATACCTTTCTACCACGTGCCTCCGGCTACCTCTCAGATGCTGCTTCCTGCCTCTCACTCACAATCAAGGCCTCAGCAACCGGGTCTGCATGCAGTTCCTCCCCACCTCTGATGCTTCACTTGATACTCCCTGGCCCATTGGACTCCACTGCTCGGCCCTCCTCGCTCTCCCCATCTGCCCCATCAGCTGCCAGGTCCACTGATCCCTCCAGATTCGTTTTAGCTGTCAGCTCCTACAGGAAGCCTCTCTGAACGGATACCTGGGTCAGTGTCCTGACTCATTTCTTGAGCTCCAGGGCTGTAACTGGCCCCCTGCCCCGTGCTGGATTATGTGTCTAATCTACTCCCAGAGATCACGAGCTCCTTGAGGACCAGATGATGACTTCCCTTCTCTCTCCTTGGCTCCCAGTGCCTGTGCTTGGCGCCTAACAGATGCCCAATACATCGTCATCACGCTGAGCTGCGGGTGGAAGCCCTGGTGCCTTCCTGCCTTCCAGTACCCCAAGCAGGGTCCTGCTGTGGTGCCTAGAAGCTCAGAGGCCACAGCATACCCACTTGAGTCCCACAGCAGTAGACTCAGGACCCCTCGCCCCACCCCAGGGGACTCAGCCTGGCCTGGTGGACGGCCCCTCACTGACTCTCCATGGGAAGCATGAAGGAAACACCTGCTCTTACCACAGATAAAGTAACTTATCAGACACCCTCGACATGAGGTCAGCAAGCAGGGCCCAAGAGCCCCGGAAAGAGATCGTTCCAAGACTAACCGACATGCTGCTTTCTGAGGAAGCTGCGCATTGAGGCATGTGTTCAGGAGCCGCACACGGGGCTTCATCGTCCTCCCTCTGACAGGCGCAAATCCAAGCCTGAGTCAACCAGGCAGATAATACAGGACACTTAAAGGACAAAAAGCCCCTGGCTGCTGTGTGATTTGGCTCCAAAAGTGGCTAAATTATCACAATTATGATGGGAAATGATGATGTTATGGGCTAAATTTTCCCCTTCCCCCAAATCAGAGGTGGAACCCTTACCCTTACCCCCCAGTCCAGGTAAAATATGGGACTCTAATTAGAGACAGGCTCTTTAAAGGTATAATGAGTTTGGATCCAAATCCAAAATAATTGGTGTCCTTCCCAGAAGAGGAAATTTGTACAAATTTCCTGTATACAGAGGGAAGACCATGTGTAGACACAGGAATAGGACAAACCAAGGAGAGAGGACTCAGAAGAAAATCAGCCCAGCCAACACCCCAGACTTAGAGCCTCCTAAAGGGTAAGAAATTAACTTTTGTTTTTCTGGCCACCCAGTCTGGCTACTTAGTTGTGGTGGCCTGGCAAGCACACACGGATGGGTAGGGTATGGTGGGGATTTCAAACCACAGCACAGATCCTCTGGGGGCCCTGATGCACCCTGAATGCCCTGGGGCTGAATCCTCGTGGGGGTTTCCTGAGGTCCTCCCCTAGAAAGAGGTCTGCCCTCCTCATTCCATCTTGTGCTACTAGCTTCACTCTCCCCACACGCTAATAGGGCAGTATTTGTTCACGTCTTTGTCTCCAGCACTAGACTCTAAGCCCTTCAAGTAGGGATTTCCCTCTTCTTCCTAGTGCCTGGCAGAGAGCCAGCACCCTGTAAATAAATATTTATGGGATTGATGAATTGGAGCTGGGTTCTGCCCCGGGGTTTGGGTAGTCTGGGCCCCACGCCTTCAGCCAGAATAGGCTCCTTAAGTAGCCCTGGCTTGGGCTACTCCGCTCCTCCTCCTGGGCAGCTTTTCCAGCACTGGCAGTGCTGGTAAATAAGCACAGAAGGAGGTTTGCAAATAAATGGCCTAGATGGGGGAAGCAAGATGATTGGTCCCTGTCCTGCAGAGGGATGTAATTGGCTGGCTGTTTGAACGGGCGCCTGTGATTGGCTCCCCCAAGCAGTAAGCAAGGCTAAGGCATCCCTTCCCTTTAAAAGCACTGCCTGATGGCTTTCTGTCTGGCAAAGGGAACTGGCTGTCTCTGAGCTTGCTCAGGTCTAGTCCCTATTTGCTACAGCCTCAAGGTGCAAAAACTGCTCACAACCAGAGCAGACAGCTCTTTTCTAGACCTGCTGGGCATGGGATTAGCTGTGGGTCAGTAGGGGTCTAACACAATCTCTTTCTCTTGGGCAAACAAAACAACTATTGATATACCTGCTCTCTGGACTTGACACCTTTAACTCAACGCAGAAAATCAAACTACCTCCCTGCGATTCAATTGCAACTACTTCCTTAGTTCCTCTTTTCCTTTGGTTTCCCTCCTGGGGTTGGATGTGTATTTTCCTTTTACTGAAAGTTGAAAATGTAGGTTAGGGGCTGAGCTGTCAACAGGAAGAACTGGCAGTTAGGAGTGTCACTCCCAATTCTTAGCAGTCTAGAAATGATCCTGACTGTTTCAGCAGCACCCCTTATATTTGAGAGTCTGCAGTAATTATTATTATTATTGTCTACACATTATGGTTGCTAACAGTTTTACACATTATAATAATTCTTTGTACAGTTTTCATCATCTTTGAATAGGCATTATTTCTTTTGTCCCCAAAATTCTGGTGCAATTTACATGCTTTCGCTTTACATTTTACATTTTGAAGATAAGGAAAACTTTGGTTGAGAGGTTAAGTTTCTTGGCCAGGATCACAAAGGACCTAGGATTTAGAGTAGAACTGGGTCACCTGTCTATGTCAGGGCTTTAGGTCTGCTAGGGGAGGAAGAAGTGTCACCGCTGTAGAGGGAGGAAGCGTTTGTGGGAGGAGGGAGGCTCATCCACCTGTTTAATTCTATGAACTGGAAAACCAGCCCCCAACCCTCATGTTCTGGCCAAGTTTCCATGGAAAGTCAGCTTGTTACAGGGCAACCCTAATATAAAATGGGTTTGCCTGACTGGGTCCTCACCCGCGCGCTCGAACTGCACTTATAATGCCCCAACTGCAGGCACACACAACAAAGGTTAATAAAGGGTTTTATTTACAAGGGGAGGAGAAATAGCGTAGTGAATAACACAGGGGGAAGAGAGGGATACAGATCTGTAAATATCCTACCAGTTCCTTGGAGCTGGAACCCAAAGGTGCGCTGAGAGCTGACTCCCAAGAGAGAGAGCCCCCAAGGCCCACGTGTCTGCTTTTATATTCAGCCTGGCTGCTCAGCTCCACCCCCTCAGGTCCCAGTGATCCGCTCTTCAGTAATGACCTTATGGGATTTGTAGTCCTTGGATCTTGTAGGTCTGGAATGGGGGTCGAAGTCCATAACCTATTTGTATAATCCATTCAGGAGGGTCTTTCCCCCTAACAAGCTCTGCTCACTCCCATGGTGGACTTGTCTTGCTTCCTGAGTAGATTTTGTCCTGGACAGGCCTTGGCCAGGTGAAAACCTCGGTTGTCAGGTGAGAACAATGGTAGGTGGTGGGTGAGGGAGGTGACCAGTGAGACTGCATTTCCTCTTCTTCACTCACCTCTTCTCTTCGCTCCGGTGTACTTGCAGGAGCAGAGGACAAGCAAGGTGGCCCCTGGCTTGTCACTGAACAGGAGCTTTTTCTGTGCACCCTGCTCCTTCCCCTTCTCCCCATCTGAGTAGGGGTCCCTGGGAAGAGTTCTCAGAACATGGTGTTGTGAGCAGCTGAACTGGCATAACTGTGTCTCAGGTCCCAGATAATTTTTAGTCCTTTCTAGATCTCTTCTTTTGCACAGTAACTTTTCCATTTCTCTGGTCCATGACTCAGGATGCCTGCTGAAAGCCATGCATTAGTGTCCTAGGGTACCCGGAACTTCATTCCTTCCTAATTCTGGAAACTGGGAGTCCCCAGTTTGAAGGTGTTGGAAGGACTGTATGTGATCCCTTGGAAGCCTCCAGAGGAGGCTCCTTCCTTGCTTCTTCAGCTTCGGCCATCCCAGCATTCTTGACTTGTGGCAGCATCTGTCAACTCTGCCTCCGTTGTCACATGTCATCCTCCTTGTGTCTGTCTCTGCTTCTCCTGGGATACCAGCCATGATGGATTGGGGGTCCATACTGTTCCAGGATGACTTCATCTTAACCAGTTGCATCTACAGGAATCCTGTTTTTAAATAAGGTCACATTCTGTGGTTCTGGAGTTAGGACTCCAACATATCTTCTTGGGGACACATTTCAGCCTGTATCAGGTCTCCCATTGCCCATTCCATCAGGTCTCAAAGCGAAAGGACTGTGGGGTATGCCTTGAGGTTCTCCTGCAGCTCTGCTGCACCAGGAAGAACAGGAGACTCACTGTGGTGGCCTGGCTGCCTCCAGCTTCCTATCTGTAGGCTCGGCTGGGCCTGATGACTCGCATTCCATCTGCCCCACATCTCCTAGGCTCAGTGAGCAGAACCAGGGATTGGTTAAGAGTTCAGACAAGGGGAGCTTTCCCCTAGGCCAGTCAGAGTCCTTCAGACCCGAGGGGGCAGCTGGCTGAGGTCGACAGGACCTGTCTGTGGGCCTTTCCCTACTCCTGTGACTCCCCACTTCCCGTGTCCTCCCACAGTCCTCCAGATAAAGGTTGTTATGGCACAGACATTCTCTCGAATCCCATTGTCTGGAGGAAGAGAGATTGGCTCAGGCTGAGTGATAGTCACAGCTGAGAGGAGAAAGGGAGAGGGGAGGGGAGAGAGAGGGGAGGAGGGAGGGGGACAGATGGGGAGGAGGGAGGGTAAGGCCACTGTTGTCCCTGACTCTGCTGATGCCACCAGCCCCTGTTCTGCCACCTCTGAGGGAGCCCTTGCTCCACTTCTCAGAGCCTCCCCCCACCCTGTTCTCTTCAGAAACATCTGGCCCTGTTACCCAGCTATTCACAGTAGTCCCAGAACCCCGAAGGAAGGGAGAGTCAAATGTAAGTGTGCCATTCCTCTACATGGGGTGATTTATCAAACTCCCAGTTTGTCTCAGAAGGAGACAGTCATTGGCAGTTATTATTTTTTTCCCAAAAAGATCTAAATATTCTCTAGTTAACCTATTAGTTTTAATTATACTCTGGTAGTCATTTATTTGCTGATCTGAAAAATATGAACACCCTGTATTCAAAGGAAAGATTCCCCACTCACCCCCACCCTCTTTTCTCTTTTCTCCTGTGAAGTGTTTAAATCTCTTGTCAACACAGAGGGAATAATACTAATAAAAAGAGTGACATCTGATCAGAGAGCAGGGGAGTGGTGGGAGACAAAGCCCCAGTACATCAGCCCTGAGTGAAGTCTCCTCCATATTCATCAGCTGGAAGGCTGCTTGGGGCTACTGACTCTGCCCAGCGAGCACAGCCTGGGCCTGGCCTGCCAAGCAGAGCTTCTGTCTGCATCCAAAGTCTCCTGCCACACCTCCAGGACCTCAGGGCGTGGGCCGCAGGGGGACCCCTGGGAGGCCTGAGTGCTGCCGCCATCAGCATCTGTCTCCCCAGACAGCCTGACAGAGGAGATGTGCTGGAGGCACACTTCCTCAGCGCAGCCAAAATGAGGCGGGAAAGACACATAAACACAAGCACATCTACATTTATTTTGTGGGGAAACAAAGTACCATAATAAGATGTAACTGCCACAAATATTATTAGCACATCCATGATGATAACTCATTTGTAGATGTGACAAAAAAAAAATAAGATAAGCTGCTATTACGTGCTAGTCCTCAGTACAGCCTGCAATTCCACCTTTTTCTCTCCCTGCTGCAAGAGAGCCTGTCTGATTGAGAGGGAAGTTATTATAGACAGCCTCTTGAATTTATTTCTATATACAAAGAAGACACATGAGTACAAATACTAATTTTAGCCAAACTTTATTGGTACCTACTTTTTTGCTAGACGTCGTGCTAGGCAGGTGGCATGTCTTGTCTCTTTTTATCTCACAACAACCCTTAGGAGGTAAATGCTATTATTATCCCACTTCACAGACAGGTTGATTGAGGGTTAAAGAAGTAAAGGAAATTGCTTGAGGTCACAGAGAATCAGCAGTGGAGTCAGAAAGTCAGACACTGTTGGACTCCAGAGTGCCAGCTTGCAACACTTTGCTATTTTGCTTCCCAAACTAAATTAGGAAAACTAATCAGTTAGCAAATGTTGATATTTACTTTAGGCAACAGATTACTTAAGCTACAAATGAGTCTGAGACCTGCTAGCATAAGGGACTAGAAAGGAGCTGAAGGCAGGGCCCCTGGTCCAGGCTGATCTGACTCCTACGTTGTAGCTCTGGGCAAGGTACTGTCTGCCCTCTACAAGTCACCCTCTGGGCCCCATGCTCAGCCTCACATGGCTCCAGGCACCTGACTTTTCTTTGGGGAGCACTCAGGCTGGAGGGAGGAACACTAATCTGTGGGAGAAGTGAGAGCTGCTTTGTGAGCTAAGTGTCCTCCAGGGATGTTGGGGACCCTGCAGGTGTGAGGGGCTTAGGCTAGTGTCCCACAAATGACTCATCCCTTGTCAGAAGAGAACCAAGTGTCTATAGAAACCCAGTCAAGGAGAAGGGTGAGGGAAAGGGAAGATGGTGGTCCCCAGGATGTCTCTGTGAGATTCCTCATGAGCAGCTCACAGTCCATGATGCTAACAGGGCCCCAGGCCAAGGCTGGAGCTAGAGGGATGTTTGACAAGGAGGATTAGGAAACTAGAAGGGCAGGAAGGGCAGTAGCCAAAGGCCCCCTGAAAGGCTTTGCTGCTTTATGTGCATGGGGGTGTACATGCATACATATTTGCCAGGGTGAAAGAAGAAGTGAAATTCTCCTCTGAAATTGGAAGCAAATTTTGAGTCTTTGCACATTCGGGTCCCCGATCCCAGGAACCTTGATTAGATCCTCACTGCGCTGAGTCCCGAGGCAAAGAGAGTCGCGGCCCCCAACTGGCCCCAGCAAAGGGCGAATGTGTGTTTGATGTAGTGTGGAAGCTCTTTTTTGATACCCTGGAAGCCAAAAATTCTCTCTCCCCATGTCTGGGAGCCAGCCCCCCGGTCTCCCTGATTGCTGGGAGACTCTGGCAGCGCCGTGTCCCGCATCCGCTGCCCCAGACCCTGGGGAAGTCTGCGAACACTCTGGTCTGAGCTCCCTCGAGTATTTCTCAGGGATTGGCCATCATCCTGAAGTTCTTACTCGGCAGGGATTTTACACCTGTGGGTAACTGATATGCTATGTAACAACCACACAAGACCTACAATGAGTTTTAAAAAATAATTAAATGGGTAATTTGACACTTACTCCTTCCGTCTCTGCTCACTGAAGATACATAAAACCTAATGAGTCGCACCTTGCTCCGACTCTAACCATCTGCTCCTTCCAGCTCAGATGTGTCCCTTCCTCTTTCTTCCTCTTGCTAGTGCCCAGGGTGGTCCTCACTCCAGGAATTGGCTGGGGAATGTCCCCCAGAGGCTGAACTTCTTTTCTTTGGACCGAGACCCATCAGTAGTCTTATTCCCACTCAGTTCCTTGCTCCAAACAGACCCACAAGTCTAGGGACTGCGTTTAAGTCCAGTAACGCCCCATTTATCTGGGCATTGTTGGAATTTGCACAAACTGGTGAGATAACTGAAACCTATCCTTCCAAGAGCCAAAATCGCTCCTGAAAAAAATTCATCATTTTTAGTAGACATTCTTCAAAAACACATTACACACTCTCCTTCCTCCTTAAACAGAGGCTACTGATCATAATTTCACGGCGCCATAATCTATATTTGCACCTGCTTTCCGGTCTCTGTGACTCCTCTTTCAGTGTCAGGAGATGAGCTTTCCCTGCGCTGCTGTCAGGGCATCCATTTCTAATTGCCTCACTGCCTTTCTTCCATGAGGCTATCTCTCTGGGTGCTGCTGTTGGCTCTGGGGAGCTGTCCACCCATGTCCCCCACAGGCACTATGTTGTAGAGGCTAACAACACCCCAGAGAGGCAGGTGCTGGGCTTAGGGGCCGGGTTCTGTGATACTGTTCTGGGCAGCCCAGGGCGTCTTATTAAATTGGATGTTCCCACCTCAGGCTGATGTTTAAAAGTACCCTGGAACTGTCTTTTATTTATGGGCACTGGCAACATGTGAAAACCCTGTCATTTTTGTGGTGTTTGGGGGCAGGATGTCATAGAGTTTGTGCTGTTTTACTGAGGAGAAAATAAGGCATAAAGGTGTTTGTAAGTTGCAGAATCAAAATACCAACTCAGGCCTGTCTCACTTTAAGATGTCTTTTATATAATATCCTTTAACAAAACAGAATTTTTTTCTTTCTAAGTAATGAAATTGTATGAGAACCTCCACTGAGAGTTAATGGGGATGTTCCCACAGAAAGTGGAAGCTTTTCTAGACCCAAGATTCTAGCGGACCCTCAGGGTCCCATGGAACCCAGATTGAAAACCACGATGGCTGCGCCCTTCCGCTTCTCCAGAGATGCATCATAATAACACCACATAGCATGGAGTTCTCAAATAGCACCTACATAAAATGTTCTGTCATCGTGCCCCAAAAAGGAAAGGGACAGACTTTTCCAGAGAGAGGTGTAAACAAGAGCTCCATCTCTGTTCAAGTTGTCTGCCCTTTCCAGTACTCGCCTCATTCAGTGTAAAGATTCTTTGACATCTGCATTTGGTTGTTCTGATGCCGCCAAACTGGACAGACTGTTTCAGGGCTACTCGTTGCTGGTAGGCTAGGGATCAGCAGTCTTGGGACCTAGGCTTTCTCCTTCTAAATCCTTCTTTAATTAGCCTCTGCCCCTTCTTTCAGCATCAATTGTGCTTAGCTTGTCAGGGAACAAAACTTACTTCACTAGACTGCCCGGGATCTATGATGTGTACGGTATGGAACTCCTACACCAGGACACCTGGGCAGAAGGACACAGCCGTCCTGGAGAGCAGGTCCAGGGGCCTCCAGAATCAAGCTTAGGTGCACAGCTGGTTGTGGTTGCACATGGGTTAATAAGAAGAGGCAATCAGAAAGGAGAATGTTTGTGAGTTTGGATGCTGGACTTAAGCAAATTTAGTTTTTGCTTTTAGTTCTGCCTCTGCTCTTTCCAGTCATGTGACATAAACTAGAGGTTTAATTTCTCCCAAGACCTAGTGTTTTAAACTGCAAATTGGGGCCAAAGCTATCTCCCTCGCCAGGTGGCTGTGAATGTTCAGTGGAACGGGCATCTCAGGTGTTAAGCACAAAGTAAGGAATTTGTGACTGTCATTGCTATTATAATAATCACTGTGTGCCCAGGCAGGAAATGCAAGGAATGAGAGGGAGATAAAGGCAAAGTAAGGGGCAGAAAGCTACTTCAGGCCCTGTTTCACCACCGTTAATTAGTACAGTGGTCTGAATTTATCAGGACACCTCGGGCCTGAGCTTCTGCTCCAAGCAGAGATGTAAGTTGCTGGACAGCTGGATTTGGAGCACAAGTGACAGCCACAGTGTCCTCAGCATGTACATGGTAGCCCTGGGAACAGGTCACTTCATGAGAGGGCCGGGTGGAGACAGCGGGCTTCAGCAGAGGAGCAGAGTAAGAGGGAGATGCAAGGGAGATGCAAGAGGAGCTGTGTTGAGGTAGAAGGAAAACCAGGTGTCCTGGAAGCCAGGAGGGGGAAGCAATTCAAGAAGAGGAGGCCCACCACACTGCATGCCTTGGAGGTGGGAAGAGACCCCACCTGACCATGGGATATTGTTGACAGGGCCTTTTAAGGGGAAGAAGGCATTGAAGCTTGGTTCAGTGGACATGGACTTATGAGCATCCAAGCAGACAACACTTTTGAGATGTCCTGCCTATATTTCTCCCTGTAACGGGGAGTGGATGTGAGTTCTGTTGGAAAATGTGGAGTGGGGAGGAAAAAGGGGCACATGGCGGAGATCCCCCCACTGGCAAGAAGTCCTCTGTGAAGCTCATCACTGCTGTGTCCTCACCAAAGCCAGGGGATTTCAGGTGGAGGGAAAAATGAATTAAAAGCCTACCAAGGCTGTGGGAACTGCTTTTTCTCCTACTGGGTGGAAGGGACAACTGTCGCTGTAGTAGATTATTCCTATCTCCGTCTTGCTGCGTGATCCATAGCCCCATGTCAGAGGGGGGATGGCCCCAGTCCCCAGGACCCTTGCCTGCCCTGGAGAGCTTGGGGCCACGCCCTGTCTGGTCTCACTGCCGAGTGTCCTGGGACAGGTGGCCTGGGATGAATCAGACAGCTAATTAGCTCTCTGCCGTCTGTGAGGAGCCAGAGACACAGAAATTGCTCCCAAGAGAGAGGGAAGGAGGCAGAGGAAAGGGAGGTGGGGAAATCAATAGGGGTTACATCAGAAAAACAACATCATCCAAACAGCCTCACATCCCAAATCAGTGTTCTTCCTCCAGTAGGAGTGGCAGAGGCAGCAGGGGCCCCGGGGACCCCTGAGGTAAAACACCTGTGTTGGCGCCTCATTATCTGCCACCTCCCAGCCTGAGGGAGGTCTGAGCTGCTCCCCACATGGCAGTCAGGTGACTAACAGCTCTGCTCTTTGCTGGCACATGGCCCTGGACATACTCCACAGATGCTCTCCAGCCCGCCCCCAGTAAACTGAGTTGTCTGCCAGGTGAGAGTCTGACAGAGGCAGTGGCCAGTCGCACTAACGGGGGGTGGGGTGGAGGGTGAGGGGTGTGTATGAAGGAGTCAATGAATTTTACCAGCGTGGTGTTTTAGGAACAGCAGGGGCAATTCTGGAGAGTTAGGTTCTAATCATGGAGACACTACCCTGGATCTATCATTTTCCTCCTCAGATGCTTAGACACATCACCGTGGGGCTACATAATATCGCTAACATTCAGGAATTCTAGGAGCTCAGCATCCTTGTTTCTGGGTTAATTATAGAGACAAGCTTCTTATTTTTCATATTCTTTCCACCCTAACTTTTGAAAACTGAATTTTCCTGTCCATCTCAGTTGTGCGTGGACAGAGATAGAAAGAAAGTGAAGGTAGACAGAGGAGCAACATAATTACTCATTTGAGAGAAGGCAAAGGAAGTTTTAAGTTTGTAATTAAAAACAAATGCCCACAATAAGCACACAGAGTGCCCAGTACTTGGTCTTTAATACCACTCAGCAATAAAAGGAACCAAGACTTCTTGGAGGCATGGCTGATTCTCAGAGTGGGGCAGGGAAAATACAAGATGAGCCTGCAGCATCTTGTAGTACCAGAAAGTAAGGGAGTGCTATGTACACATAAACACACACACACTGACACTGATGGAGCATGTCACAGGGACACAGAAGCCAACTAAATGCACTCCCTGTGATCAAAGCTGGAAGAATATGGACACGACAATAGAGTATTTTATCATAACCCATGGTACAAAATAAATACTCATGAGGCTATAATGATAGCAATAATGATTGAATAAATAAGTACATAAATAACTGGGAGGAGACAATTATTTGGGCAGAAGAAATACAAATAATTTAGGTAGATACCATGCTTTTAAGGATGAGGAGCATAACCCTGTGTTCTTTAAGTGGGCTGTACTTAGTGACTTCCTTCTACAGAGTGTAGTATGGGAATGGAGGGGGAAAACCTGCAGAGTGGGAACCCTGATAAGCACTGCTCTTGCCAGGTGACCAAAGGCAACATCAAGAGTGATACATGATGTTTACCATATGTGCCTTTAATATATGATATTATATGATGTGATATGATGTATGATATGATGAGAAATGCACTTGACCTCTGTGATCTTCCTCCTCAAAACTCATAATCCCAGCCTAAGTATGAAAAAAAAGTTAGACATATTCTATTTGAGAGACGTTCTATACAATACTTAGCCTGTGCTCCTCAACTGCTAAGGTCATTAAAAACAAGGAAGTCTGAGAAATGGTCCCAGATAAAAAGAGGCTATGGAGACAGGACATCTAAGTGCCGTATGCAGTCTTAGAAGGGATCCTGAAACAGAAAAAGGACATTAGAGCAAAAGGAAGGAAATCTGAATAAACTATGGACTCCGGTTAATGACAATGTGTCAACACTAGTGCATTAATTGTAACAAATGTACTATACTAATGTAAAATGTTCATAACAGGGGAAATGAGGTCCTGGTATATGAGACATTCTCTGTACCATCTTCACAAATTTTGCATGGTTCTAAAACGCTTCTAAAAATTAAAGTTTATTTAAAAAAAACCCTGCCTCAATCGTGTGTTTCTAATTAAATCATTTGACTGACTCAAGCCTGAGTAGAATTGCTTTGTAATTTAAAAAGTGCATTTGAGTAAAGGATTGTGGTGGATACTAATTGCCTACCTAATTTCTATTCCCTTCTTTGTGGACAAAACTACCATTTTTTTTTAAATTCAGAGGACAACATATCCATTTAATATTACTCATTTCCCCTTATGTACATGCAGCGAGTAATGGCATGGGCACAGTTCTGGCCACTGAGATGTATGTAGATCTCTAGGAAGAGCTCATCTTGAATGTAAGGAGAAATCCTTACTAGCAGAAAGTCCTTTGCCCACTTGTCTTCCTTCTTCTTCCTGTGGTCTGGGCATGTGATCTGGAGGTGCAACCACCACCTTGTGACCGTGAATCAACCACCAGAGGATGAAAATCTATACTGTATGAGGGGCAGGGCAGAAAGAGACACCTGGTGACATTGCTGAGTGGTTGCATAAGCCTTGGACTCATCATCTCAGGGTTTCTTATACAACAAATCAAATAAACTGATTTTTACAATGCTTCAAATGTTATAATGCTTTTTTTGTTCAATGCCCTAACATACAGTATTACCAATACAAGGACTAACTCTCAGCTAAGGGAAGTGCTGCCACAGTTGGGATGTCCTCTCTTCCATGTCAGAACAAATGATTGAAGATGTTGCTGTCGGTCACCCCAGGAACCGAGGAGACATGATGCTCCAGGTATCCTTAGGATCTCTGCAAAGACATTGGATTGCAACTGTGCTGACTTTGGTGACAGTAAAAGTGGACATAATTGGAAGGTGTGCATTTTATTAAAAGAAATGTATTATATGAGACTCTGAAGAATGTCCCTAGAGGACTTAGAATGCATGTGCCCAGAAATACTACAATATCTGTCTTCACAGGTATAACAGATAAGGAGTAAAATGACTCCTTCTATGATCTATGAAGCTGACTTTTTCTGACCCCTACCTCTTCTTGGACATTACTGGCCACTCTCCATCTTCCCCATCACATCCCAGTCACAGTAGGGTCTTTTTGGTTCTCAGTCAAAGAGGGTCCCATCCTAAGTGCTTGTCCCTGCTCTGAGCTTGCTTTTACCCCCAGTGCCTGCCCCAGGCATGCTTCTTTCTTGTCCTGTGAGTCTTAGTTCTAACACCTTCTCTCAGAGGCCTTCTCTGACCACCCAAATTAATAGCGTTCTAATGTGTCTCACTCCCACTTACTCTGAATGTAGTTGCCTAATTTATCTAATTTGACATTAATTTACTTCTTACATTGTTTATCGTACCCAGAAGAATAAGTTCTAAAAGAATGGGGACACTGCTGTCTAATTTGCAGCACTTCTGCAGTGTCCAGTATATTTCCTTATCCATTGTAATAGACTTTCAATTAATACTTATGGAATGAAGGAGATTAACTGCCATGTAAGGAAGTAGCCAATATTTCTCCCTCCTGCCCTTAAATGTTGCACCTGTCTTTATGTCCTCTTCCTAAAAAGGGTGGCAATTAAGATTTACATTTTTCTGAGAGTGAGGAAATATGACTTACTGCTTCCTACCCTACTCCTTCCTAGCAATGCTCCTCCCTTCTGCCTGGTGGTCAGACACAAAGTACAGGAGACTTTTGGACCTCCAAGGGAAGCCTTAGGAAGAAGGTGTTTGCAAAGGGTTTCTCACATGCAGGCAGGGCAGTGTGGTTTTATTAGATGCAGATGCATTACAGAATGAGAACAAAGGAAGTCTGTGCATTTTACTATGGCCCCAATGACATGTACTCATGTGCAAACCAAGAGCCAATTCATGACAGCCTATGATCAGATCTGTAGAGGCCCCAGAGCCTCTGTCTCCAGCTAACAAGGGCTGTTCCTCATTCTGGGGCACTGCAGACTGGGAGCTGGCATGGCAGATGCATGCTGGGAATCTGATCAGCATTCAGCTTAGGCAGCATCAGGGCCTCATTAGTTTTAATGAATTAGCACTTTGGAAAGGAGGGATAATGTTACAGCTAGTGAGTGTGTATGTACTGCCTCCTCTTAATGCCCAAGTGAAGAACCATCTTCTTCCTTCATTTTTCTTCCTCCTACCAGTTGAAACTTCTCTAAATGCTAGAATCACAGGCCTCTGCTTTTTCTATGCTCACCCAGTCTCCAAGCTGTTTATAGACCAAAATTCACTGTGATTTTCAGTCAGTGCAAGGTGGAATCATCCCAGATGGAAGTCCTGGAATTGAAGGCAGACTCATCCATGAGTGACCCCAAGACCATGCAAATTCTTCTCTGTCCTGCTGCCAAATCCTGCCCTGTGGCTGAACAATTGTTTTTTGGATAGGACTGGTTTGACCACCCCTCTTGCCAGCAGTGTGGGCAAAATAGTGCCTTTGCAACAGAACTGACTGAGGAGGATATACAAGAAACAGTAAAAATAAGGTGTTTTTTTTTATTAGTTATATTTGACATCATTTGTAGTCCCTAGGGAGTACCCACCACCGTTTCACCCATGCACCATCACCTCAGTCCCTTGTGCACCCTCTGGCCTCTTCCCCGTCTTTGCCCTCCCCCCTTCCCCTCCCCCCCCCATGGTCCCTTTG
>JAGFMF010011614.1:1097694-1253774 GCA_019455555.1 Galemys pyrenaicus
CCATGTTTCTATAAATGCCCCTAGTTTCTCATTTCTGATTGCTGAATAATATTCCATTGTGTATATGTACCACATCTTCTTGATCCAGTCCTCTACTTTGGGCTTTTGGGTTGTTTCCAGGACTTACCAATTACAAATAGTGCTGCGATAAACATAGGAGTACAGGTGCTCTTTCGGATCAGTGTTTTTGCTCCCTTTCAAAATAGGTGGTTCCACTGCAGGTGGGAAGTTGTCATCATGTTGTGAAGGCAATTTTGTTGAAGAAGAAAAGGAGAATGACAGAAACAGACAGAACTAGTTGAACAGCAGGGTAGGCAGAGACAGACTCACAACAGAAAGGAAGGAACAAGGAAGTCGAAAATACTCATGGACAGGCAGTCAGTGACTGCGTGTGACATTCATCAAGACAGCAGCACAGACCACCAGGGAAATGTCCTGAGGAGCCACTGATTTTGCCTGAGGGGACTGTTCTTCCCTGTTTCCTGGAGAATGGCTACAAATTTTTGATGGAAACAGAGCCTCAGTAGAATTCAGTTACTAAAATAGAATGAAAATATGATCTGATGACTGAATAATCAGAGCTGCAAAATGCAGAGGGTTAGACCCAGATCACTGACAGGAGATTATTCCTCATTCTTCAGAGTCCCTATCGGCTGACTGATGGTCTCATTGCCTGCTTCAAATCCTGGTTCTGCAATTTATTAGCTGGGTGAACTTGGACAAGTTAAGTTTTCTGTAATTTTCTCATCAGTAAAATCTGGATTATAAATTTATCTTGTTCAACTAGCTGTTCAGCTAGCTCTGTCCTTTTCCAGGTCTGGGGGTTCCATATGAGCATTGTACTAAGCACTCTTCCCTTCTGAGGCTGTATGTAATGTGCTTTTGTCTGTGACCACATTTCTCAAGCCTCAGGAGTGAGCAGGATGAGACCATTCATTACGAATGGGAAGGAACCTCTTACTAGTTCTCCTTTAGAATATTGTTATATTCTGATGAGTTAGGATTTTGACAAACGGTGTTTGGAGAATAAGCAAATTGGTAAGTGAATTGGCAGCCTAAATCTTAACAATATTTAAATTAAAGTTAACACAAACTGTTGTTTCAAAAAGGGAGGAGATTAACAGCTACTGAGATCCTGTTAGGAGCCTGGCAATATGTGAGGTTATTCTACATGTGACATTGGATTAGTGCTCACAATAAAAATTCTAGGTAGGTGTCATTGCTCTTCTATATTGATAGATTAATTAGCTGAGGTCCAGAAGGGTCAAACTGCTTGCCCAAGACAACAAAGCATAGCAAAATATTTATGGTATATGAATGCTGATATTTTGGTTCTCCAATCAGATAGTATATAATGAGCATGGTAATGTGAGGAAATTCATGAGAAACCAAGAGATAAGTATGGATTATTCTTTTGGATTTAAGGATGTCTCTGTTAATTCTGGTTTCAGGATACTCACTTTGTCCTAAACACAGAAATAAACTATGAAAGAGAAAGCCAGTAAAAAATCAGTTGAGAAAACAGTATTAGGAAACAGTATTAGGCTCACTGTTAGACATTATGGTACTTAATTGGCTGAATATCTCCCTTCGTGTGTGGAGGCTGACAAAGCAATCATTGGCTAGTTGCCTGGGGACTGATTTCCATGGATCTCAAATTTGAATGTGCATCAGAACCACCCCACAGACTTGTTAAAACACAGATTGCTGAACCCCTACCCCCTGAGTGTCTGATTCAGTGGGTCTGAGGTAAGGATTTGCATTTATAACTAGTTTCTAGGGATGCTCATGCTACTATTCCAGAGAACACTTTAAGAACCACTGTTTAAGAGTGAGCAGTAGTCTTAAGGAATTGGAAGAAAATGGACACAACCTCATGAGCAGGTACTGTATCAGGCCACCCACTGAATTCATGTCTGGATCAGCAGTATCCTTAGTATCACTATAGCTACAGTGATGCTGTGATGCAGCCCTTGTTCTCGAAATACAGGGAATCGAGTAGAGGAAAACACTGAATTATTACATAAGGAAGAAGAAAAGAAAAATACAAAACAAAATGAAAACACCGCATTCAAAATGATCCCTAGAAATCAAAGAAATCTGCTAGAAAGAAAAATAAAATTAACAAACATAACTCCAAAAGAAATTAACTACATCCTTCTGTCTAACAAACTTTTAAAAATAAGTGCACTTCACTCCTTGGTAGTTATCCAGTACCACTGGATAAATTTGAACACTAATTTGAAGGAATATATGCACTCTTATGCTCATTGCAGCAGTATTTACAATAGTCAAGATAATGAAACAACTAAAGTGCTCATCAATAGATGAGAAGATAAAGAAA
Source organism: Galemys pyrenaicus (assembly GCA_019455555.1). Taxonomy (NCBI): domain Eukaryota; kingdom Metazoa; phylum Chordata; class Mammalia; order Eulipotyphla; family Talpidae; genus Galemys; species Galemys pyrenaicus. The sequence continues at coordinate 1,100,039 of JAGFMF010011614.1, forward strand.
ATGTGGTTGTATCGGCAATAGAATAATAGCTATAAAAAGAGATGATGTCTCACTATTTTTGATAACTTGGAGGAAATGAGGTATTTATGTTAAGTAAAATAAGTCAGAAGGAGAAAGACAAGTACCAGATGATTTCATTCATAGGTGGACTATAAAGAAACAAAGGAACAAAGAAAACTAAATGAAAATAAGTTCTAGAACTGTAACTACAGAATTGAAGCTACTATTGGAGGTAAGAGGGAGTGGGACAAAAAGAATGGTGGGGTGCAATGATCTATAGTAAAGGACTATGGATACTTTAATGGTGGGTGTGGTATGGTAACTTAATCTGAAAAGGTGCAAACCCATTCCCTTAAATCATATAGTATTTTAAGCTAATGGAATTGCAATAATAGGTATGTTTAGAATCTTCACATATATAAAATGATATAACATCCACTAAAAATGAACAAACATCATTAAATAACAAGCAGAAATGAAAAGGGAATAGAAGACTGTGGATTAGAACTAATCAGAAATCTTATAAATGAAGACTGGAGATTATGACAAAAAAAGCAATATTTGAGAAAAGAATAGCTGGGATTTTTTTTTCCAGCATTGAAGAAAGACATGAATCTACCAGTTAAAAATGCATGTAAAGTACTGAAAGGAAAAATAGATATACACTTAGACTTGCAGTAAAACTATAGAGCACAAAAGATAAATATGAAATCTATTAGAAAGAGGACATCCAGGGCTTCCCTGGTGGCGCAGTGGGTTAAGCAACGCACTATGAAGCAAGCCGCAGCCACTGCAGCACGAGTTCGATCCCTGCTGCCGGCCAGGGAGGGGACCCACATGGCGCAGCAGACCTCTCCTGCTGTGCCCGCTGCTCCCCTCAGCAGTGTACTTCCGTTGATCTGCCTGTTCTGCTCCCCACTCTCTGTAGTGAATCCTCGATCACCCCCACACCTCTGGCCTGTCCCCCAGTGCTTGTATGCATAAATAAATAAATCTTAAAAAAAAAAAAGAAAGAGGACATCCTATCCTACAAGGAACAATTAAAACTGCCAGCAATTATCCTATTAGCAAAAACAGACAAAGGAAAACAATGGAGCAATATCTTTAAAATACAAGGGAAAATTAACATCAACTTAAAATTTTATAACCAGCTCAACTATCATTCTCTATGCAAACACTTAGAATTTACTAACTATAGACAGAAACTAGTAAAGAAGTAGACAAATTCAGAGAAAAAAGCTGGGACACTGTAAGTGATGGTGAGCACAAAAATGAACTAAATGATTGTATGTATAATGAACCTGCTTGAAAATAAAACACTTCCTTTGGTATTAAAAATTGGCAAAATAAGAACTCAAATCAGAGATCTACAAACATTTTCTGTAAAGGGCCATATAGTAAATATATTAGCATTTGAAGGCCATATAGTTTCTATCAAAAATACTCAACTCTGCCATTGTAGGGTGGTAGCATCCACAGACAGTACATAAATGAATGGGTGTGGGTGTGTTTCAAAAAATAACTTTTATTTACAAAAACAAATGGTCTATCAGATTTGACCTAGGAATGGCATTTTGCCCATTCTTGTACTGTATAATAACAGATAAAAGGAAGGTACTGATCAGTTAGACATTTTACTACTATCTTTGAAGGTTTAAAAAGAAAACAGAAATATTACAGAGCTTAAAAATGTCTAAACATCCTGTATATAAGCATAGTTATTAAAAATGTTATGTGTAGCCACAAAAATGTAAACTACATTGCTCCCATGTTATCAGAGAGGAAAAAGGAATTTGAATAAAGTGGATGCTGCCATATACATGTTCACTGTGTTTTACCTGCCTTAGTCATCTGGTGGGGTGAGTATATTGGAAAGGAGATTGACCGTGGGCATCCACGCATGACTTGTGAAAGGGCCTGCAGACTAAGAAGCAAGTACTGCTTGGTGACCAGAGCTCATGAGGGTTTTGTTTATTTGTTTGTTTGGATAAGAGGCTTCCTAGCCAATACTTATTAAGAAATAGAACCAGGAGCTCAGACAGTTCATCAGTCATTCAATACCTTATAGGCACCTATGAAAAAAAATTAGGTCTTATGTCAATCACTGAGAACACAAAAATAAAAAGTCATTGTCCTTTTCTTCAAGAAGTATAATTTGTAAGTCAAAGTTTAGTATAGTTAATTGCTGCTCAGGTTATAATTTACCAAGCAAGAAAGTTTCTTACTGTTATAGGGGCACTTTCTCTCAGAATGCTATTCAGTGAGTACTGAACACCCACCTCACTGAAACCCTTCTCTTCCCACCCTCCATGTTCAACACTCCTCCCACAGAGAATCTGTTCCTATTTTCTTTTTTCCTGATTTCTCCTCCTTTCTCCAGTAGGAAGATACTGATTATGGCTTGACTATGAAACTAGGTGAGCAGAGCAAGGGAAAGGGCAAAGATTTGTAGGTTTCAAGAGTGATCAGAAGGAAAAGGAAAATAATGCTAATACTACATACAACCCCTACAGTTCAGAGACTTGAGGACTTTGAATATATATGTCCCTTTATCAGGAATGTCTTGTCTTCTTTCCTGGCTAAATGCTACTCACCCTTGATTTTTAGCTGAGATATTACAGGGGAAAGCTTTGCTAGCCCTTCACCTTCCAAACTAAGTTAGGTACTTGCCTCACCTGTCCACATCATCTTGCCCATGTTCTGGTCTGTCTCATTTCTTGGATCAGATTATGAGCTCCTCAGTGTTGTGTCTAATTACACACCTCCCCCTACCATTCACCACATGTGCTCCCAGATTGATGAGTTTTGAACACTGAAACCTCTTCCATAGGCCTCCCATCTCTGCCCACACCAAAAATACTAACTTAGACAATACCTTTACTACTTCTAGGTTTCAACCTGGTCTCCACCTCCTGCAAGAAGCCTACCCACCCTCCATCATCTGCTGATTGAACAAACTGATAAGCGGATGCCACTTGATGCTCCCAGACCACCTGTCTTCCCCATCAATATAGGCTCTATTATAACCTTCAGAACCCTAAGTTAGAACCTACTTTCCGTTGCCTCTGTGCACTATCTGTTATAGATTAGTCAATTTAACCTACTAAGTATTTCTCAAAATTCATCCCTGCATTCTCCTTAGAACTTATGCCCCAGTTCAAGCTCTCATTATTTCTTACTTGGATTCTCAATAGGTCTCTATGCTTTAGGTCATTCCTTCTTAAATCAATCCTATTCAGAGTAGGAAGATCTATTTTCAAAATATAAAACTGACCCTGTTATTTTCCTGTTGTAATCACTTGGATAAAGTCCCAAACTGTTTAACATGGTGTAAAAGGCCCTTCGTTGATCAAGTCCTGCCAATTCCTCCACACTCAACTCCCATCACAGCCTCCTCTAATCTATATTCTTAGTAACATTGAGCTGCTTGTGGTCAGTCCTCCCCCAGCTTACACATAGCTTCTACTGTTGCTTATGCCTGTGCCTTTGCTCCTGATGTCCTTTCTACATTAATGAGAAATCCTACCCACCATGCTTGGCTAGATGAGTCTCATTGAATAAACATTCTCAGTGGTTCCTTAATACCTCATGTACATCTCAATTACGGCACTTCCATGGTGTTTTATGACTTTGCTGGTTGTCTGTTATTCTTCTGCTTCCCAATTATACTTTGAGTTTCTCCTTAAACAAAAACTTAGGATTTCCAAATTGATGTTGCCAAAAACTCTATGTTATCCTGTTACATTTGTATTTTCTGCCTCTATCACCTTTTGAAATGACACATTCCATGAATTATTACCCATTAGGTGAAGTAAAGAGGAGACAAGCATGGAAGTTAAAAGCTTTAGATTTGGAAATATTATTGTTCAAATTTGATGCTCTTACACTTTAGGTGTTTGACTTTTATATTATTAACTTCATCAAGTGTCAGTTTCCTTATAAGTGAGGAGAGAAAAGAATTCCTAACTCTCAAAATATGTATCACATATGATAACATTTGTAAAAAAAAAATATTCAACTCAGTCCCTGGCACAGTAAGTACTCTGAAGGTAGTAGATATTGTTATTATTGCTCATATAGCAAAGGATGTGCCTTTGTTTACCCTGATAACAGATGATGGAAATAGAGGTGAACTTTTGACTCAACTAGGCCAACAAGATTTTCTTCCAAGGAATGATGAGAGGAACATAAGGAGAAAGGCATGAAGTTGGAGTTGAGATGGAAGTTAGGACCAAAATCATGAATATAATTCTAGGTTATTGGAAAACTATGAAGAATCTCTTTCTCTCTCTCTGTCTGTCTTTCTCTCTCTCCCTCACCCCCCCTCCCACCAGAGAAAGAAGAGCGAGAGAGAGAAAACAGAGAAGAACAGAGCAGAGAGGAGCAAAAATGCCCCAAAGGATAAATAAAGAAATCTCAACATCTAAAATTCCAGTTTCAAGTCCCTTGAGTCCTTACAAAGCTTTGTTTTCTGCCTCTGTATGTATGTCAGGAAAATCGACTGTTGCATCTTCATATAAGGCCCCTTTCCTTAAACTGACTTGGGTTGGTCTCTTTGTCCAGCAATAAGATTATACCTAATCTCTAAGGTTACTTTCCAACTCAAAAACCCCATATGATGGTTTTACATTATCTTTTTAATCTCCCATCTCAGGATTTGAGAAAAGAACTGTGCCAACTTTGCTTAGGTTTTTCTTGATTATATTGTGTCTCCTACTTATAGAGTAAGGAATCTTGAATTTTAAAAAATTTTCCTGAAATGACACTTTCTTCCTCCTCCTTTGGAGTCTCCTTTCCTTAGATTTTCTTCCCTTACAGATTTTTTTTTCTCAAAGAAGAAAAATTCTGAATTCTCAGAGAGTTTAAGTTTTAGGGAAATCTTAATTTTAAAAGTTTAGGTTTAAAGGAAGATCAATACATAGTGTACTTTCATATGCTCAAGATTTTGCTCATCTTTGGGGTGAGGCTGGAAATAGTCTTTGATGAATCCAAGTGCTTGCTGATCACTGGATTTAGCTCCAAATTCTTCATTTTACTTAAATGTTCTAGAACTTTCATCCTGAACTTTGAACATAGCAAATAAACAATACAAGGGATCTATCACTTTTTTTTTTATTTTTAGTACCTGTGAATGAGTTAATTGTAGACTTGGAAACATAACTGCAGAGCACATTGAGGGAAAGTTCTGGGGTGGGTGGTGCCCTGAGGAAGTTTTCACTGTACTATCCCAATAGCAACCACATGTGGTTATTTAAATTTAAATTAATTAAACATAAATACAATTAGACATTGATTTTTTATTTTCACCAGCCAGTTTTTAAGTTTTCAATAACCACATATGACTGGTGGGTAATATTTTAGATAGTGCCGATATACATTTTATCCATTACTGCAGAAAATTCTATGGTCAGTGGTGTCCAGTGGGACCTCCACTTTAAGGAAACCTGCAGTAGGAAGCAAGTTCTGCAGATTTAGAAGGTGAGTTCTGAGTAGAGAAGACAAGACAGTGGTTCTTGAAATAGTTTGTATTTAAGGACAACATCTGTAGGCAAGAGTGGCCCAATCAATCAGTTGAACTGTGAAGACAAAATAACAGCTCCTGGAGAGGAATAGTTGGTATAGACTGGGCTTGGTTTTGGAACAAACCACCCTACCCCCCGTGCCAAGTCAATAGCTAAAGGTAAAGATATATTCTCTATCATGAAGTCCAATGAAGGTGGAACAAATCTTTTCCAAGGTTGCAAGGAAACTGTTAGATGAAAGATGCTCTGTTGACTCAGAAGTGGGGAAACTTGACTTCTCACAGTCTGTTAGCTAAACCTAATCACATGACTCCAATTCATCTTCAAAAGAGGCTTGGAAATGTAGAGGAGCATATATATTTTTGATTAGTACAGACTATTTCTATGACAACTAGAAAGAGCAAGGTACATCCCCAGTCCTATTAGTAATATTCTTTAAGATTATAAAGGTAGGGACCTTGAACTGGGAGCTCCTGGATAATTCAGACCATGCCAGCATTCATACGGCACCTAACACATAGCAGGTGCTTACTCAACAATTGCTGGATTGTGTTATCCTGGTTTCAGAGGTGGGGCTGGAAGTGGCCCCTGGGTACCAGAAAGAGGGCAGACTTGATGCTGAGGCCCAGGGGATTGGGCTAGATTCCTTGAAGTCCCTAGGATTATAGGTGGATCAGCCCAAATTCAGGACAGAGTCAGGCCTCAGCTATGGACAGAGGGACTAAGTACTTGGCAAGGTTGAAGTTGTTGTGTTTTGTTTATTCACACACATCCCTAAGGTCTCTCTCTGGTCTAATTTCTTCAGTTTGATATTTTACTTCTGGAAATAATTTAATGTCTTCTGCAGACATGGAGACTATATTGGAAATGTCCTTATCAAGATCACTGGTAAAGACTTAACACTAATCCTTTATGCTTATCTCCCTGGAGGAGTGACCCCTCCCCTTTACCTTTATCCTTTATTTTCAGTTTCTCAATCTACTTTCCTCACATACCCATCATGTCCTGATTTCTTATAGTCTTTGAAATGGAATCTTGCCAAAGGCTTATTGAAAGTCTGAGTAGATTACATCCACCAGTTCCCTTATCTACATGTCTATTTATTCACTTCTAGAACATCCATAAATAAACATTGGCTGTGTCCCAAGGTTCAGTCCTTGGGGCGCTGTTCCTGTCTCATTCTCTCACTTAGGGATCACATCTACTGTTGAAGCTTTAACTGCCTCCTCTACAGGGATGATCCCTACAACTCTGCTTTCTTTCCAAGCTCCAGTGCTGTATCTGCAACTGATAGCTCCTTCCCAATATGTCTAAAACTGAGTATAACACCACCCTTCCAAAACTCACTCCCCCTCTTGGCTCTCCTATTTCTGTCTATTGTATCATCAACTTTCTAATCACTCAGGCTTAACACCATGACTCAGCTCTGACTTCTCACTCTCCCTCCCTACACTCCCACCCCAATTAGTCATCAAGTCCTATGCTTCTTTCATCATGTCTCTCAGATATCTTCCCTCCATTCTCTTTTGCACTGTCATCATTTAAATTTAAGTCCCTATGGCTTTATTCTTGGTGTATTACAGAAGTCATTTTGCTGTGCTGCTTCTCCTGCCAATTTATCTTGCATTTATTTATATTAACTTACTAAGTTTGGAGACATCTATACCTATATGCAAATCTTAGTGCCATCCTTTATAAACTGTGAAGTTACTTTACCTTTCTGAGTGCCAATGACCCTATCTCCAAAATACAATTAATAATTAAGAGAGTATAAATGTTAGGTATTTTACTGAATTCTAAGCATTGCCCTACATGTAGTGCACATCACATCATTTAATCTCCCTCAATAATCTGATTAGGTAGGTGTTATCATTGTTTTACAAATAAGGAAGTGCATAAAATTAAATAATTTGTCCAAGAGCACTAACTAATAAATACGACTTTGTGTTCAAACCTAGGAAGTTTGATGCTGCAATCTATATCTGACCACTCCATTACCCTGTTTGCTAACATAGTAGTTACTCAATAAATGTTAGTCATGTTGATAATCACCATCTATAATGCAGTTTTGATCTTCCTGCTAAAAAGTCTTTAGTGGTCAGACTTATATAGAATAAAATCCAATACATTTACTACTGTAAGGTGGAAGCCACTACATAAAACAGTGTAGTGTCTTCCCCTTGTGGTTATGATTATTAAAAATCTATAACATAGGTTTGTGTCTAATTATGATAGAGTAATGAGCATTAGACTAATACTCTTAGCAAGTAACATAAACTTTGAATAAAATTACATAATGGTTATGTGTAAGTTTAAGAGAACATCCAGAGGTAGCCAGGACATAAAGTTATAAATTTAAAGACATAAATTTATAGTTTTAAATGAATGTATTAGAAAAGAATGGTTTAAAATCTATTATCTAAGTATCCCTTCCAAAATGTTTAAGAAGAATAATTAATCTCAAAGAAAGTTAAAAGAAGAAAAAAATCAAAAGCAGAAATCAATAGGAAATAAATGTATAATAAAGAAAACTAAAAAAACAAAACTTTTCTTTAAAATTTTATAAAAATTGATAAAGTACAGCAAGACTGATCAGGAAAATGGGAGATAAGATAAAAACAATATCAAGAATAAAAAAGGAGTCATTACTACAAACCCTACAGATATTACAAAGATAAGAACTGGATGTTATGAAGATTTTCAGTCACTACATTTGAAAGTTTAGTGAAATGAACAAATTTGTAGGAAAAAACAAATTATCAAAACCAACATAATGAGAAATAAAAATCTGAAAAATTCCATAAAATTAATTCTTAATTTAAAACTTCCACAAAGAAAATGATAGGCTCAAATTATTTTACTGACAACTTTTGAAAATTTAGAAACTGTTAATCTATTATTGAAAATAGAAGAAAGAGCCTTCTTAACTCATTTTTATGTGGACAGCATAACTGTGATACCAGAACTTGACAAGGATATTATAGGAAAGAAAAATTACAGACTAATCTCACTTATGAAAATAGAGGCAATAGTAATAAAGAAAATATGAAAAAAATTAATTCAGTAATATATCAAAAGAATAATATATTATGACCTTGTGGGACTTGTTCCAGAAATTCAAGAATGGTTTAACATTAGAAAATCAATCAATATAATTTATCCTCTTTATGTAATAAAGGAAAAAGTCATGTAATCTTCTCAATAAGGTAGAAAAAGTATTTGGCAAATTTCAAAACTCTCATGCCTTTAAAAAAATCTAGGAAATTGGGACTAGAAAGGAATTTTCTTTCCTAACAAAATGTATCTTCTAAAATCTTACTTAATGGTGAAATATTGAAAGCTCATACCCTGAGACAAATAATGAGATGAGAATGTCTGCTATCATTGTTTCTATGTAGCATTATATTGGATATACTAGCCAGGACAATAAAACCATGAACTAAATAAAATCGATATGGATTAGAAAGAAAGAAAATAGTCATTATTTACAAATTATATGACTGCTACATAAAATATCCAAAAGTATACACAAATAAATTATCATAAATGATAAGTAATTTTGGCAAAATGGTAGCATTTTTGTATAGCAGGAATAAGCCATTAGGAAAGAAAACAAAAAACAGATGCTGTTACAATAGTAAAACCATTAAATTACTAGAAATGAATTGAATAAATCTAAAAGTTTCCAAGCATTACTGAGAGAAAACTTAGTAAATGTAGAAATGTTCTTATATTGAAAGATTCTACATTAGAATTTTATCAATTTACTTTAAGTTGACTACAAGATTCACAAAATTCCAGTCAAAATACCAGTAATATTTTACATGAAAATAGACAAGCTGATTCTTAAATTTACATGGAAATGCAAAGATGAGACTAAGAAAATCTTTTTTTAAAAGATTTATATTTTATTTATTTATATATACAAGAACTGGGGTGTAGACCAGAGGTGTGGAGGGGTGAGAAGATTCACCAGAGACAGGATGGGGAGCAGAACAGACAGATTTACTGAAATACACTGCTGAGGGGAGAAGTGGGTGAGATAGGAGGGTTCTGTTGCATGTGGGTTAGCTCCCTGGCCAGGGATTGAACTCATGTTTCAGTGACTGCGGATAGCTTGATAGTGTTGTGACTTTAACCCCTGTGCCACCAGGATGCCCCCTAACCAAGAAAATCATGAAGATCACAATTAAAGAACTAGTTTGGATATAGGACTTACAACAAAAGTGAAATAAGTAAGGGACTATGTTGGTGATTCAAGGATAACCAGTTAGATGAGTGAAGTAGGATATAGAGTCTGAAAAAGCATCTATACAAGTATCATTCCCTGACTTATGGTATAAATACACTGTTGTCTAAAGCAGAAAATATCATATTTTCAATGAATAATGTTTGGTCAACTATTGAATAGATAAGTACATGGGAAAATAAATCTTGGCTTCCATTTATACAAAACATAAAAGTCCAATCAAGAGGGACAATGACCCCTAGGAGTGGAATTGCTGGGACTATGGTGATAGTGTACAGGTAAACTGGTGGTGGTGTACAGGTAAACTATGGGACTACACCTGAGAAAAGAAAGCAAACATTATTTTAAAAATGAACAATGATGTAAAATATATATAAATGAATGAATTAATTAATAAAAAGCTTTAAAAAAAAGAGGGACAATGAATCTAAGCGTGAAAGGTAAAACAATAAAGCATTTAGAGAATACATAGAAAACTATCTTCATGACCCAATACTGGAAAGGGTTTCTTAAAACACACACAAGTATCTAACCATAAAGGAATAAATTAATAAGTTATATATTATTAATGTGAAATATTAATATTAAACATGCATATACATGTAACAAAATACAATTTTACAGAATATTTAAAGAACATCAGCAAAAATAAGGTATGAACATCAGAGTGGGAGAGAGGAAGAGAGGAAAAGGGAGGAAGGAGAGAAGAGGAAAGGAAAAGAAGGGGGAGAGAAGGGAAGGAGAAGGAAAAAAAATAAAGGATAAGCTAGACACCTTTCTTCTCCAACAGGCAAAATCTTGAACAGGTATTTCACAAAGAGCCTATCCAAATGGCCAATATGAAAAAGTTCTCAACTAACTGGTCATCAGGAACACACCAAATTAAAACTATAATAAAATATGACTGTATTTGTTTGGCATAGTTATTTAGTATTCTCATACCGCTGATGGGAATATAAAGTGGTAGAACCACTTTGAAAAATTCTTGGGCAGAAAATACTGTAGTTAAATACTGGAACTTATAACTTATAGCCCAGAAATTATAACTTATAATAATTATAACACAGAAATTCCAATTCTAGGTATATAAACAAAACATATGATTTAATAAGTGTATATGTACAAGTCTATTATACTATTCAAATACTTCCAAAAATTTTTATCACCCCAAACAAAAACTCTGTACCCATTATATAATAACTCCCTTTTCCTATCTTTCTAAACTATCAAATCTCTTTTTTTGCTAAGGATAGGTACTTCCTTCTGTATTTTTATGACTTTGCTTATTTTAAATATTTCACATAAGTGGAGTCATATAATTTGTCTTTCTGTGGCTGGCTTTTTTCACTTAGCATAATGTCTTCGAGGTTCATCTGTGTTGTTTTATGGAGTCATGGCTCATTTATTTTTCATCAATTTATAGAATTCCATGATCAGACTACATTTTATTTCTCCATTCTACTGCTGATAGTTTTATCTCCCAGTTTGGAGTCATTACAAATAAGGTTGTCAGGAACATTCTTGTAATTTCTTCATGTTCATGTGTTGGGATGCACTAACTCTGTGAGAAGAAACACTTAGGATATGTGTCCTTTCCATGGCTTATATTTTTCTTGTACCTTGCCCTTCTGGGGGCCTTTGCATGTATTGTTTCTGCTGTATAATATACCTTCACTTCTCTTTTTAACCTAACTCTTCTTCTTCCTTCATATACTGTTTGATTCTCACCTCATCAGGAAGACTGCTTTCACTGGCATCTGAAAACATTCTTACCTGATCATGGGGTTCTTATAATAGGACTTAACACCATTTCAGTTTGCAAATATTTGAAGTTCTGTCTGACTTTTTGTTCACCTTCCCAATCTGATGTTAGCAGATGTAGGTGTAGGTGCATATCCATAATGAATGAATGCATGAAGGAATGAACAGTTGAGTGAGTTCAAGGCTCTCCAAAAGTAGCCCACAATCCTATGTCCAAAAGTGTGATACAGACACTTGTTCCCTCTTGTTCCTTTAACTCACCTCTGTGTGGGCACCAGCACACGTGCAAGCACACACGCACATCTGGGCATGCATGCACACGTACATTGGCTCAGCTTTCAGATCACTGAGCTTCCTTCCTCCCTTCCACCTCCTCAGCTCTTATTTTCTGTAGTGCTTGTTGGCACAGGCTACTCAGTGGAATCATATAAAATGGTGAGGTGATGACAAGGTGGCTCTCCTGCACCCCAGTCAGGATGAGCAGGAATAGGGGTGGGACAAGCTGCTTGTGTTTCTTTCAGACTTGCTTGATTGCTTGAGCGCCTTTGCACTCACTGGACTGGGTGGTTATTCCTGTCACTCTGGACCAAGCAAGATGCACCAAGAACTTTTCAAGCTGCCACTCAGTGAGCTTAAGTGAACTTCAGGCCAGTTGTGAGTGATTGGCATTTCCCTCCAACTCCTCCCTGCCATGGAGTTCCAGGGAATGAGTTTGCTGTTCAGGGGTCATGATTTCAGCATTCCAGTCAATTTCCCACTCATCACATGGCCCAGTGGACCAGGACCCAGAGCCCAGGATCCTAGTTCCTGATCCCCTCCCTCCCTTCCCCTGAATTGATTGGGGTTTCCGAAAGCAGAAGCTGGAACATCATGGATCACAGGAGCTAACTTATTAAATGCTGTGAAAGATGGGGTGATGGGGCAGGGCTCATTCTGGGGTCCTGTCTTCAAGGGTAGGTGGACCATCCAGATGCCGTCTAACCATCTTCCTGGTTAGAGGAGGCCTCTCCTAGCCCCCCCCACCCCACCCCAACAAATAACCGATGTACATATGGTCACACTATTTTGTTCATTCCCTCCAGAGGTACTCTGGAATATTTACCTCTTGTAACTAAACTACTTTTCTTTTGTTTCATTTAAATGTGTACCTTGATTTTTTTCATTCTGAAGATGGAGAACAGGTGCTTCAAGTGCATTCATTCATTCATTCCTTCATTCCACACACACCATTGTGTGAATGCCACGTGCCAGGTCCTGGAACAACTCGTTGGTGACACATGATGGACACAGTTCCTGCTCGCTCCTGGACGTGGACAATGAACTGGCAAATAATTATAAATTATAGTGCAGGAGCTGAGCAAGAAAAATTAGCCGTCATAACAGAGAGCAAACAGGTGAGGGAAAGGGAGGAGGCGAGAGGGAGGTTTTAGATTTGGGGGCCAAGGAAGACCTCTCAGCAGAGATGCTGTTTAAGCAGAGGAGGCGCCAGAGGCCAGGCATGATCAGTGTGGGGAAGAACGTCTCTGGGCAAAGGAACAGCAGATGTGAAGATGCTGGGCCATAGATGCCGTGCCCGAAGCAGGGCCCCAGTCCCTCTGCAGAGGACATGGTGTACCCCCCAGCCTCTGGTTCTTTGACTTCTCACCACTGAGGAGCAGAATCCCTCCTCCAAACAAATGCCTCTTTCTCCTCCAGCAGAAGCCTTATGCCAGCCCACCCAGCGCTGCCAGCGGTGTCAGCTGATCCCTGAGCAGTTACAATCAACAAAGAGGGAGAAAATTAGGAGCAGAGAAAAATTCCCACCAAAGTCACAGAGGTCATCTGACTGGGGGGACACGCTCTGGGGAGGGCATTCTTTCTGTTTGCACATCCCCCCTGCATTCCAAGGGACTGTGAGTGGCGCTAATCCCTGCCACTGCCACCTCCACTGCTCCCGTTCCCGTGGCGTTTTGCTGCTTACACAATGCTATTCCACGTATCAGCCCATGTAGTCCCCCACCCCTCTGTCAGGAGGCTATGCAGGTCTGAGCCCCCTCTTTCTCATGAGCATCTTCCTGTTTGCTTAGTGCTTAGTTCTGCCCCCTAAAAATCCCTCTATCTGTACTTCTTTAACTTTTATGAAATCTTTAAGTCCTTGTTACTCGAAGTGTGAGTCTTGAATCAGGAATGGTTGTATCATGCGGGAACTTGCTGCAAGTGAAGATTCTCATGTTTTCAGCGCAGACCTACTGACTTGGAAATTGCATCCTAAAACATTCCCTGGGTGACTCCTGACCGTTGAAGTTTGAAAACACTGGTTGAGATCAGTTTAGGTTAGTCAGAATTTTCTGAAATTTGCTGCTGAAAGTGTGCTGGACTGATGGTATACCTCATCTTCAGCTTTTATTAGGGGTCTGGGGACATTTTCCTGATTCGCAGGATCAAAAGGCAGGCGCCCACCCCACGTCTCTGCATAGAGTCTGAGCTCCAGGATGCTAAGATAGGAGAATTCTTTACAACACTTGGTGCAGCCCTGGAGATAACAGCAGGGGCAGGGGTAACCCGAGGAAGAGGAAGTGACTGAAGAGGAGAGGTACCCCCAGGCCTAAAGAAAAGTCTGGGCAGAGTCACAGGCAGGATGCAGGATTAGCACACAACAGCTTCCCTTTGCTGAGTAAAGTGGGTGTAGGGACCAGAAGGCAGGGGGCAGGTTCTGTGTGATCCGGGCAGATGGGTCAAGGAAGGGTCCTAGAGCCTTTGGTGGCATTTCCAGGCTTTTATGAATGTTTCTGCATCAGTGAAAACATGGCAGGTGCAAAGACCAGGGGGCCAGGAGGCTGGAAGGGTCCTAGCCCCCCAGTGAATCTTCACTCTCTGGGCTGCTCTGGTCTCTGCTGCTTCTGCTTCTGCTGCTTCATCTCCTCCTTACTTCTGGTGTCCCTGTGACACCACCCTTATATGGCCTGTGTCTCAGCCCAGGTGCACCTACCTATCCATGTGCACACCCTACCCCAGCTGCCTGCCATCAGGCCCGCGTGCTGGATTGCAGGTGTTTATCATGACACTAACGGTGGGAGGACGGAAAAACCTGGTAACTTTCATTTACCCTACAGTGGGTAACACAAAGGACAGTGGAAATTGATCTGGGAGCTTTGTGGGGAAACTGATGAAATGTACTTGCTCTCTGGGGTAAAGGGAACACCCAAAGTTGAGAGGAGGGACTCTGGGCAATTGTCCCCAAGGATGGGATGAAAAGGGACCTGCTTCCTTTGGGGAGGTGATTGCAGATCCAGTTTTGGAAGCCAATATGGTTTCAGCCCTTAGGAATACACTTGGATTTTCTAATCCATTTGCATCCCAGTAGTTTTGCCTGCCTCTGTGAGGATAAGAGAGGCTCTACTCAATACTAAGTCTCAGATCTGGGAGAAGAATATCTGCTTTCTCACACCCAGCTGGTCCAACTCCTCAAGGGCATGGGAGGACAGTTTCTAAGAAAGCTTTTATGACTGGATCTCTCAGTGTGGGGCACAGGGCACATTAATCCATGCAGATGATACCATCCATTTGCCCTCTGCCTAACGGATTATGGGTCCAGTTATCTTTCTCTCTCCCCAGTGACTTTATGTGGCACATGGTGTTTTGGGAATCAATGTTACAAAGCAGTTTAGAGTGTGAAATTTTTATTCAGATATCTCTGGTTGGAATCCTGGCTCTCTTGCTCATTATCTGTGAAGTGTTGGAACAATTAGCCTTTCTGAATCCCAGTTCCTTCCTCTGTGAAATGGGATAGAAAGATCTGCCTCCCAGGGCTGGTATTAAGAGTAAATGAGAGAGCCTGTTTCTAGCCCTCAGGAAGCAACCGAAGAATGTCAGCTGTCATTAGTGACATTCTGTGTGTCTATGAAGGCAGCAGTCTTGGGGAGCCCATGTTCCTGGGAGCCCACTCATGGGTTGGGAACCTGAGTCGCCTGAGGAGGTGCAGGTGCAGTGTGGGGAGCAGACTGGGGCTTGGGCACTGCAGCCTGGACTCCCAGAAAGGATTCATCCTGTCCACCTGACTGGATGAGTCAGAGAGAGAGACAGAAAGAGGTGGAAGCTTCTTTGCTGTCCCAGAAACTCACTGCCCTCTACATGGCCCCAACCTGCCGGACTGTGAAATTGAGATCATTACCTGCTTCCTCACAAGTTCCCTTGACTGGCTCTGTTAATCATCTTAAAGCAGGTGCCTGTGTGCCTGCGTGCCTGTGTGTATGTGTGTGCACGTGGGGGTGGGGGGAGGGTGTTGATTCTCAGCTTTACATCCTGCCTGCGAACCCTCTATCTGCTACAGTGAACTGTGGGTGCAGTCTCCCCCATTCCCTCCACACCCTCTTCAGCCCACCTCTGGCACTATCCCCACGCATTCCACTAGCTGTTCATCTGCCCATTCACTCAGGCGGCTACTGTGAATCACGTGTAGGGGACCAAGATGTAGTTCCTCAAATTATTCAATGATCTAACAGAACACGAAGGGATTCAGGATGCAGAGGGGAGGATGAACTACTGGGTTGGCATATAGCCCCTTTTCCTGATGATAATAGCTTGTGGAGAGAAGAGGAGGGACTCCTCAATTTGGGGGGACCCCAGTACACATGGGGGTGTGAACTGGCTCCTCCGGTGCTATAGCTTTGGAACCCTGGCAGTGAGGCATGGGAGGGACATGGAGGGGCCCCAGGTTATGAGGAGCAGAATGTGAACGCAGTTGAGACCCTCTGGCAACCCCCCCCAAATAACCAGAAATTGCTGTGGGTGAAGGGGACTGAGATCTCACATTCCTTGAAATCAGCAGGACCCAGGTGCCCATGATGACGTGTCCACGTGGGTTCTGCAGGCTGGCGCTTGAGCTACGTCATAAAATAGTGCAGGCTGTGCACCTTAAATAGGAGATGTTGTCCCTCACGGCTCTGGGGCGGGGTTCGCAAGATGGCGGCGGGGCGGAGGCGCTAGGCTCACGAAATCCCGCTATTCACAACAAAAGTACTGCTAAACAATGGCAACGGCCCCTGAAAGAGAAACGGGACTGTCGCATCCATGGACAGTGATGGCACGGCAGAAATGGGTAGGAGAGACGACCTTGTCTACAGTGATAGCTGGCCGATGTACCCAGGAGGGGGAGGTGTGGCTGTGGTCTGGAGCCCTCTGCTGTTGCTAAGGCAGGGGCACGTGCCCACACCGGGGATTTTAAAACCGTCCTGGAGAAAGGGGTGCACTTTGTCAGCGTGCAGGATAGGGCGAGCCGCTGGAGACCTGCAGGAGCTGGGGTGCAGAGGGGTGATGGCTGGCTACAGCCCGAAGCACCTAACCAGGAGCAGCTGGATCCCGCACGAGGGAGCGAGGGATCGGACCCAGGCCGATCACCTGTGTCTCCTCAAGGCTAGTTTGAGCCTGCCGCTTTGATACTCAAAACACCTGCCTGACGCCACGGGGCCCACACTGAGGCGACCGAAAGCCCTCCCTAGCCAGCGTTTGAAGCACCTGGACCTTAAGGGGCGCCATGCCCCGCGCAGAGGCTCCCTACTGGACAAGCATGCAGCTCCTGGATGTGGCCTGTCTCCACTGTAATCCCCACTGGAAGCCCCGTTTGTTTGCCACCGCAGCATCATGGCTGAGGCTGGCGTGAGACTGCTCATGATGTTTTGGAGGCTGGGAATTCCAAGATCAGTGCCAGCAGAGGTGGTCTTTGGTGAGGGCCGGCTTCCTGCATGCAGATGGTTGCCTGCGCACCACCGGCTTCCTCTCAGCTCCGTGGGGCCTGCTTGCTCATCAGCTTCCTTCCACTCTTTGCTTCAGTCCATTCTCTAAATAGCATTCCAGGTGAGCTTTCTAAAATGCTTTGTTTTATCCGACAGTGCCGCTTCCAGTGGCCTCCCACTGCATCAGACGGGAGGCCTGTGCTGTGTCCCTGCGCTGCTCCGGCCGTCCTTCTCTGCCCCTGCCTGCCTCTCTGTGCAGGTGCTGCCTGGAGCATGGCGCCGCCACCTTTATATCATTTGGGGTTCAACGCAGATGCTCCCCACTCATAAAGCCCTTTCTGGAGTCACATTTAAGGGGCATTCCTGTCCCGTGCCAACGCAGTCGCTCCCGAGTTCATTTCCCTATTAAGTTTTACACTATAACTGAATGTTTTGATAATGTTATCTGCTCCAGTCCTACCTATGTACTATCCAGCATTTACAGCTATGAGTGAGCTATAAATATTTGCTGAGTGATGTGAACAGTTTTTAGAGGTTTTTCTTGTGGCAGAAAGATGAGAACAGAAGCAGAAGCTCCATGCCAGAAGGGGCCTTGGTCTAACAAGAGTGTCCATCTATTGAGAGCTGGGTGCATGCCGGGTCATAGGCGGTTAGTAGCACTGAATCATCAGCAGTCTTAAGGGGAATTCTCTGCTATGGTTTCCATTTTTTTTAAGTTTTATTTTTATTTATGCATACAAGAGCTGGGGTATCGGGAGGAAATACATGGGTGGGGGAGAGAGGATTTACCAGAGACAGTGGGGAGCAGAACAGGCAGATCCACTGAAATACACTGCTGAGGGAGCAGCAAGGCCAGAGAGGTCTGCTGCACCATGTGCTCCCTGGCTGGGATTGAATTTATGTCGCAGTGGCTGGTGATCATTTAATAGCACTGAGACTTTAACCCCTGCGCCACCAGGGAGGCCCGGTTCCCATTGTTCTTGTATGAGAAAATTGAGCTGTGTAGAAGTTAACGAACTGGTTCAAGCGCACATGGGGGTGAAGGTGTAGAGGGCTGCAGGTCTCTCCATTACCTGGCTTTCAAGGGATATTCTTGGAGAAGGTGGGGCTGCCATATGCAGGGTTGGGGAAACCTGGCTTCTGATGCCTGAACAGATGATGGTGTGCAACAGAGGATGGCGCCAAGGTTGGGAGAGCCTTCTAGCAACCGGTCCCTAAGCTTTGTGTCATAGAGAACTACTACACTGCCGTGATTTTCCTTTCCTAAGATGAGAGGAAGCTGCATGGGTTTGAGGACAGCAGGAGAGTTACATGACAGTTACTCTTGAAGTTGAGGGATGCATGGAACGACTTCTGCAGGGTCATTCCAGGCAGCTGAGTGCTGGTGGTGTGGCGAGTAAGCCTATATAAAGCTTCACCAGGGCTCCAGAAACTTCTTCCTGGCTTTACAGAGATAGGCAGTAGATTGACCACCTACTCTTGGGCCACCTTTGATCTAAGGGTTGGGGCTGGTGCCCATGACCTTGGGAGGGGTCCCCAGGGCGCGTTCAGGAAACAGCACATTGAGTAATGAAGGCTCCATCAGAGGCCATGATAGATCTGTTTTCAGCTGCTCCCTGTTGGGGTGTGATTGATTCCCTGAGAGCCTGTATCCCTTTTCTTACTTATTGAGTGTGGGTGATGGATTTTTGACAAGATTGATTTTGACCTGAATACTGCTGAGCTAAATGAATCAACATCGTCAATTGTTCTGCCTGGTCCTGAAGAATTGTTAGTGTATAAGAACATTTTTCTTTCAATTGGAGCACTATGGGGCTCCCGGGGCAGCTGGGCGGAGGCCTCCCTCTGCAGTGCCCACTGGCTACCCGCTCGTGGTCCCTTCCTGGAGGCACAGAGCGACAAGTCCCCTTCCCCTCTCCTCTCTGTTCTGGCAAGGCCAGTTCCTGGGTCTGACCTGTGAGTGTGCCAGCTGGGCTCCGCCCCTTCAGGAAACTCCAGCCAGAAGAAAGAGATAAATGAGGCTGGACTGTGGGGAGCAGAGATTTTTGTCTTATCTCTTTCTCTGCGAGCTGTGACTCCTGGATTGGCATGTCACTTACTTTCCCTCAAGCCTCATCTTTCAGATGTTGCTGAGGCATAGCTACCGGCCGTGCAAGAGGGGATTTTGGCATTTGTATTTCTGCCCTCCGACTCAGAGCGGATACTCCTGTGAACAGCCCCCAAACACCTTGCCCCCCTGCCTGTTCTCTATCCTCCTCCCCAGATTCTTAGCTGCACCCACTGCTGGGCTCACCTGTGGACACAGACTTCCCGGGTCCTGAGAGGCAGATGCAGAGAAAGCTGGATGAGCTGGGGAGGGGACATTTGGGGTTGTGAATGTAGCTTTGGTAGCCATCCCCTGCACCTGCAGAACAGTAACCCTGACAAGTGAAACTGTTCTCATCATATAATATTTATGATACTACATAGAGTAAGTTATATTACCATGATAATTCACACAGGAGCCGCCATTTAAGGCCTGTCTGGGGGCTGGTTTGTTGTTACCTCTGGTTCTTAGAACCACCCTACCACCAGAGATGTTTTTTGGTAGATGAGCCAACTGGGGCTCGGGGAGCTTAGCTATCTGCTGAGAGTGCCCAGCTTGCCAAGGGTCCAAGGAACCCTGCCAGGTCTCCGTGTGACACCCCCCAGTGGAGGGAAGAGCTAAATCACACACATGGGTGGGACAGCCCGGACAGGGCACCCTCTTCTGTGGTGGTCTCCACTGGCTTCTGGGCAGACCCGGGACCAGGCTGCTGGCGAGAAACCCCAGGCACTGGCCAGACTCCCTGGCCCTGTCCTTACTGTGCTCTGGCCCATCATCTTCTGAACTTTCCTTTCCCCAGGACCCGCCCTCCTGCTAGGCCCGGGGTGAGGGCTGCTGCTGGAACCCCTTAACCCTTGGCCTTGTAGACTTGCTTCCTGTGCTTGGCACCAGCTCTAGGGTTGCTCTGGGCTCCCTCTTCCCTCAGCCTATTCTCAACTTGCTTTACAAACTCATTATTCTCTAACAGCTATTTTAACAGGCTTTAGCTTCCAAGGAAGCTTCTAAGTCACCCTCACAGACCTCATTGGCCAGAGGTGTAACCCAGTCTTCACCAAGGTCCAGTGACATATGGCCCAGGCATCCCAGCCTAATTAATGGCCAAGAGGCCGGGCCAGGGCTCCTGAGTGCAAACGTGAAACTTTGTTCGTGGCACCATCTCTTCCCCACCAGGTATTTGTTGTCTTTCCACAGACAGCCGTATCTCTGTACCATTGCGCACGTTGTCCTGGTTGGGACACACTTCTTGAATTGATCTGGGGAGGTGGGGCCCCAAGTGCTGTTACCACAGGGCCAGCCTGAGGATTACTACAGGACAGTATATTCTAGAAAGATGGGGCCTATAATAATGTGAACATTCCTGCATTTTTTGCATGGACAGACCCCCTGTGCTACTGGGAGATCACAAGCAAGGTGGCCCCAGAAGGGTGGCGTGTAGAGCCCGAGTGACCATTTCAGGCTGGGTTTCCCTGCCACACCCCTGCCCTGTCACACACTCTTGGGAGGGTGGTTCAGGGTCTGCGGGGAAAGGCAGGGCAGGGCGGACTTTGCAGCTGAAGCTCATAAATCTGCAGCCTTTCAGAGCACAAAGCTTGGGGCAGCCAAGCCTGTGGGGTTGGGGAAGGCCTGAGATGGTGCTCTCCCACTGAGTAGAAGCTGGGGGCATAGAGAGGGCAGGGGAGGAGCCAGCCTAGGCCAGCTGAGTGGACCCTTCCCTGGAGTAGGGGTTGGGAGGTCCCTGGAGGCTCTGCTTTCTCTGATGTTTCCCCAGATCTGGGTCCCCCTACCTGCCTCCTCATTCACTGATCTTGAGAGCAGTGACTGTAGCTCTGAGGAGGAACCTCATTTCCTTGCCATGCTAGGCAAAGCCAAGTTACGACTTGGCTGGTAAGTTAACAGATTACCAGGAAATCAGTGCAGATTCTTGACCAATAGGGCCAAGGGCACCAGAGTGAGCTCTCTCCCAAGGAAATGCTTGGTTTCGGGCTGCAGTGGTGGAGGGGTCAGTGCTGGGCGGACTCCCTGACCAGCCTGGGAAGGGGTTGGGAGCCTCCCCCGGGCTCCCTCCCCAGCCCCATCCTAACTCTAAGTGATTTGATTTGTGCTGAGAGTAGGACAAACTCTCCTGGGATCACAGTGGATGATTCTGGAATTCTTCCATTGGGGTCATTTTACTGACTGGTTATTCATCTGGGTCCAATGGGAGAAGGGAGGGGAAGGGGAGTGCCTGGATGTCCGTTAACTCCTTCCTTGCTGGCCTGTCCCTGGCCCAGTTCGTACAGGAGCTCTGAGACCTACTCCACGTGACTCTTGCCCGGGGCAGGCACAGGCCACCGTGAACCTCGCCTCTCCACTGGGATCGTGCCTCTGGGATCGTGCCTCTGGTCTTTCCGGTTCTCATTTGGGGTGCGGGTGGGCCTCTGCTCTGTCCTCCCATTTACGAATCTAGTCTAAAATATCTGACAAACTATTGGCCTGAGCTGCTTCAGTGTCTTGGAGACATCTGACGTATAGTAGGCAGGTTATAAAAAGACACATTATTTGCAGAGAAAAAAATGTCCATATACCCCGAGAAGGGACGGACAGAGATAAATGAAAGGAGTTGCTCTCTAAGACCCTGAGCCACTTCTCTTCCCTCCCAGGGGCAAGCCTGGCTGCTTCCCATCAGAGCATCTTCTTCTAAAGATGCAGGTGGATGAAAGTGAGATGCAGTGAACTTCAGGCAGATAAGCATGTGAAAGGATGGAGGAGGAGGCGCCAAGCTCTAGGTGGGGGAAGGGAAGATGCGGCCCTACGCCCTGACATTGCCCAGGAGATGCTGACTCTCGGTGAAGGAAAGGGACAGGGAGAAAAGGTGCCTAAGGTTTCAGGCCTTGGACTTGACCCCAAACTGCCCTGAAGCCCTCCCCCCACGCTGCCAGCCCTTGCAGCTGACAGCTCACACTGAAATAACTGTGTAGAGATAGTGATCAGTGACTCAAACCTCAGAAAAGCTTTTTCTTTCCTCCCTGACACTTTATAGTTTTTCAGCTTATCTCCTCCCTGGATGGCTGTAGGAGCCAGGTGGTGGCTACCATAACATTCTAGAAAGAGTTCATAGACAAGCTAAGGAGCAAGGGAGCTCTTGGATGGCTTGGTGGGGAGGGGGTGAGAACTGGGGGGCATGTTTCCATTCCCAACATGCCAACCTCAGTGATATTCCTGGGCAGGCAGACTGGGACCTCTCCACCCAGCACACCTTTCTCTGTTTACCGCTGCAGCCTTCCTGACTTACTGTGAACTATTCCTTCTTCCTAGCCTCTCTCCGCAGCTCAGAAGGTTTCCGGTTCTAAATCAGTATCTCTCCAGCCCGCGTTCCTGGTAACTGAATTATCTTTGCATGAGTACACAGAGGTCTGGCGCGGAGGGAGGGGCTGTCTGCACTGGGGACTGTCTTCCTGGCAGCTTCCCAGGCTGGGTTTCAGCAGCCTCTAAAGATGACTCTACTGCCTCTTCGCCCTCTCCACTGTGGCCTCTCAGTCCTGAGGGAGAGAGGGCAAAACCTCTTCAAAGATGTCGCCTTCGGTCCAGCTGGGCAGAGAGCCAGTGGATCAGAGAGGCCAGCTCTGTTCTTGGCAAGAAATAAGAGGCCGCCATGGAAATGCCACCCAGGCAGGGACAGATCTGCAGAGCAGAGGCCCTGAGTAGGTGAGGTGGAAGGGAGCCAAAGGCGACCCCAACTCCTTCCCTGGAGGTCAGTATCCTAGCAGTCTAGGCAGGGAAGCCTGTTCTGTGCCAGTGGTTCTCAAACTTCAGTGAATCTTTCAGTTACCTTGAAAAGATCCTTCTTTCAGCCCACAAGTTGGGATCACCACATTACCGGCCAATTCATTCTTTTAACAAGTCATCCCTGGGAGGAGCCGACTTTGAGAAACATGGGTCTAGTGTTGTAGATGTGGAGGACGGTAGAGTAACTGGAGCCTTTTCAAACCAGACTGGCAGATATGCACTTCCCCAGCCTTGAAGGTGGGGCCTCTCCAAACATGGTCCGTGGGGCGCTCCCCCAGCCCCTGCAGACACTGTTTGCTGAGATGCAGAGTCTGCTTCCAATGTGGATGCCCCTTTAGGTTCTCCGGAGGGGGTGGTGTCTTGAAGATGGGGTTATGTTATAATAAATACCCAATAATAATAGTAATAGAAATAATAATAGCTTCAATTATTAGTAGTCACTCTGTATTAGGTTTTTCAATCTGTACTAACCTATTTGAACTACAAACAATTGTGAGGTCGATTGCATTTTTTGAAAAAAGATTTATGTATCGAAGAGCTGGGGTATAAGCCAGAGGTTCAGGAGGTGAGAGGATTCACCAGAGACAGAGTGGGGAGCAGAACAGGAGGATGTACTGAAATACACTGCTGAGGGGAGCAGCAGGCGAAGCAGGAGAGGTCTGCTGCACCATGTGGGTCCACTCCCTGGCTGGAGATCAAACTCAGTACTGCAGTAGCTGCAAATTAACTTCATTGTTCTGAAACTTAACCCCTTACACCACCAGGGAGGCCCCCAACTGTATTAGTCATCCATTTAGCAGGGGAGGGAACTGAGGCCCAGAGAGGTTAATAACTTGCCCAAGTCATACAGTTGCTTGGTGGTTGAATGGGGCTGCGAGCCTGGGGCAGCAGCGGCATGAACAGGGTTCCTCACCGTCACAGGACAGAACCGACTGCTTCTCATGGATTTATGGCCCTGGCCCCATCTGCGGCTATGGCTCCTGTGGCAGCTCAGCAGCAGACTCAGGAACCTGAGCAGGAGCTGGTGCTGTGGGCACAGGCCAGGATCCAACTCGATGGTATAGGAGAATCACATTCTGGAGTCCGGAGGCCAGCGAGGCTTTGGGCAGACAACTTAATGGAAGCCTCAGTTCTCTCTGTCAAGAGGATATTAAGCTGGGTGACTTGGGGATTTTTCCCCTGGCTCTGACATGTGTATTTCCCTTCTCTGAGCAGCTGGGGCAGTTTCATGGGGGTAGAGGGCAGTTGAATGCAGGACAAGAGACTGGCTGAGCCCAGTGTTTGCCTGTGTTCGTCTGTGTAAATCCCACATCGGGCCCCTGGGTAGACTGGAATTTGTCAGGGAAGAATTCACACTGGCACCTGGGCCACTTCTGTTTGGCCATCTCATTTTCTTCCTGAACAATACCTTTGGGCTTATGGGGAGAGGATGAGAAGAAGAGTGACTGAAAAGCTGTTGGAATAATATAGAAACGCTTCAGGAAAACTGATACGGATGCAGTCACCAGCTGGTATTGCTGGGCAGTCCCTGTCCGCTCAGAGCCACTTCCATGGCATTTTCCATAGTCTGACTTGACATCTTGGGCATGTTCTGGCCACTGAGCACTCCATGAGAATCTTTTGCCTGGACAAGCAGACCCCTACATCCATCCAGCATGTCATCTGCTATGCCTCAGTGCACAAGGTCAAACACTGGGCCCTTCTTTAATGCTGCAGCGTGCTCCACATCCTTTAGTTTGAGAGAGCATGGCTGACAGGGAGCCCGCCCACAGGGCCTTGGTAGACAGCTCTGCCCACACAGGCCTCAGGGCACACTGGTGGACAGCAGCTGTGGGGGTGGCTGTGGTGTGTGTGTTAGGGCGGGTGGGCAGCTCTTGGGGATTGGCGAGAGTCCCCTGGTGCTGTGCTTGCTTCTGCAGCAAGAGGTCATCATCCTGCAGCCTCAACTCCAGGCCCATAAGTCTTACAGTGTGGGCCACCCCTTGAAAGCACCATGGGAGCAGTTGGGGTACTCGGGTTCTGTCTCCCAGTACCCCCATGGCCCAGTCAGCTCACAGATGGCTGAGGTGGGGTTGGAACTCCCATGCCTTTAAGGGCTGGCCATGGGCCGGGCAAACCCTTCACAGGGTTAGAGGATTGTTTTGAGCCAGTGTCCTGTCTTACTCATTTCAAGCTGCTGTAATGAAGAAGCAGCGATTAGGTGGCTTCTTTTATTTCTCAGTTTTTGGGGAGTATTAGAGTTCCAAATTAGAGTTCCGAATGTTTGGGCTCTAGTGAGGACCCTCTTCTGGGTTTTAGATTGTCACCTTCTCGTTTCCCCACAAGAATACTCTTAGATATTTTAGGAGGGTCCACTCTCATGCCCCCCTCAACTCCTGATTTAGAGCTCTCCTAAGACCATCACACTGAGGGTTAGGCTTCCACATGTGAATTGGGGGAGGGGCATGTAAATACTAGGAGTGATGATAACCACAGTCCTCTGGTGGTCGATGCAACCATTCTTTCTCAAACTAGAGGATGTGAAGCACGCTGCAAGACTGGTGGGCTTGATCCACTGGCTTGTGGATCAAGGAGGTGGGTTGGATACTGGGGAGGTTCTTGGAGACTGAGGAGAATGCTGAGGTGAACTTTGAGGGAGGCCCTGGTTCCTGCTAAAGGAACGAGTATTAGCCTTTTGGTCCCCAAGACACATTCATTCTCTGCAGGCAGCATCTCTGAGCACATCACTTCACATAGAACCAGGACTCAGAGCTGTGATACTTCCTCAGATTCCAAGTCTGTTGTTTCAGCAGAGGGGGCCTGGGTGTTACGGGGCTGGACTTCTCTAGACCCACTGTTTGGGCAGTTCTGCTACTCTGCCTTTCTAAAGCCTTTCTTGACTACCGGCCTGCAAGGTCCTTCCTGTACACTTAGCCCCTTTATTATTGAAATGTAGCAGGATTTTGAACAGTCTTCTTGTGAGCTCCCAAGAGCAGAAATCCTTTTTTGTTCATCCTGGTGCCCCCAGCCCTTGGCACAGGGCATGGCTCTGCTTGGGAGCAGAAGCATAATAAAGGTTGTTGAGTGGGTGATGGATAGGCCACTAAGAGCTCTCTGCCTGGACAGGCACCCAAGAAGGTCCTTTTTCAGTGATTCACCCATTTCTCAAGGCCTTATAGTAGGAGGGGCTCCACGGAGCTCAGAGAACACCCCTCAGAGAAGGAAGAAGCAGAGCACGTAGCAAGGAGAGGGCACTTGGGGCTGACAGCTGCTTGGTTGAGTCATGAAAATGGCACCCGTGTTGGGCAAGGACTGTAGCTGCCCACCAGTCTACCCCAGACTGGAATGAGAACTACGAGGGCTCTCCCTCCTGTGTCCTCCTCCCTCCAGTTGCCGGCGAGGCAGAGGTTTTCCTTAACCCAAGTCAGGTAGAGAAATAGCTTGTTTCCCAAGGAGAATGAAACTTTGTAAGCACACAGGGTAAATATTGAGTGTGATATGCTGCTAATTAGCTGCACAAAGGCCATTAGCATTAATGAGCGAGCACTGTCTCTGTGGCCGCTTCCCTCTGCAGTGAGCAAGCAGTGCCATTTCTCTCTCCCAGGCTGGGTGACTGAGTGTTCTAGCTGCCACTGTCAGTCTTTGTGATGCTTTCCTCTTGGGGGGGAAAAAAGCTAGGAAGCCCTTTTTCTTTCGATGTTTCCTTGGCACAAATGCAGAAACTTCAGGTTAAAAATACACTAAAAAGATTTAATTTGTTTCCCATTGCCAAATCTTAATCATATTCCCTCCTCCAGACTTCAGAATGCATAGGCTGGAGGAGAGGAAAGTAGAAGAGAAGAGGATTGATGGTGACCAAGATTTTTTTCTGCATACCTACTGTATAGCAACAGAGTCATACATTGCCTTTTTGAAGCCTCACAATAACCACGAAAGGTTGATTCTACTATGATCTTAATTTTTCAGGTGAGGGAGAGTGAGGCTCGGAGGGTTAAATAAAGCTTGCCTGAGTGCCCACAGTTAATAAAGAGAAGCCCCGGAATGAATCAGCTATACCCAAATCCAGAGTCCGTGACTTTAACCACAATTCTGAACTCCCTTGAAAAGGAATGTGGGAAGGACTGTACTGAATAGAAGTTTGGGACAGTTAGAAAAGGATTTGATCATTATTCATACAGTTATTTCCTTGTTTATTTAAAGTCTACTATAGGCTGGATTTTGGGAGATGTAATGAATCATCCTTGTTCTTATGGAAACTATCATTAAGTGGCAAAATGATAAATAACTATGATAAAAGGTAGTATAATCTGTGGTAAAGATAGTCATTGTGCGTTACATGAGCACAAATTTGGACCCCCCCCCCACTGCCATGGGAAAATTGAAGTATTTTCCTCCTATTTTCAGAAACTTTAAAAAAATATTTTGACTTCTAGAGAAGTCAGCGTTGGGAATAGGGAAGCTTCCTGGAGGAGGGTCTGTGGAGCTGAGTTTGAAAGTAGGCATTTGTGTTAGATGATATCATTGAGGTCATTGCTGTCAGGGTGTCACTGTAGAGATGGTGTAGAGGTGAGGGAGCACAAGATGTGTGACAGCAACACTGGAAGTGTGTTTGTGCTGTGCTGCATGAAATTTGAATCAGGTAGTAGCAGGGAATGGAGGGAGCAGTCAAAGGTAGATCTCAGAGGGCCAGACAAGGCACCTGAGCTTGGGCTGTCTCTTCAGCCCAGAGGTGGGGTGTGGGGTGGGCCACTCTAGGATTTTTAAGCACAGGAATGGCTTAAAAACCTGGGCACATGGGTCAGTGATCGCACAGCTGTTTCAGTAACTTAGACAGAATTTGGTGGTTACCTTAGTGCAATTTATAGTAATGAGATGGGGATTAGTATAATATTTATGATTGATCAATATTTAGGAGGTGGAATTGACAAGTCTCAGTGGCATGAGGGAGAGGGAAGTCAGAGACAGCACTCAACTTTTTGCTTTGGGAAACTCAAAATGGCTAATGAGATGTCATTCTCTGAAACAGAAGACACAGAAGTTTTGGGGTAGAGCATGGTGAAGTTTGGGTCATGCTGAGTGTGGTGTGGAAGTGTCTAGTGGGCAGTAGCATACAAGGTATGGAATCTAGGAGAGCCACTTGGGCCATACAGAGCTTGATTACAACAGAAATCTCAGCATTTTTGGGTTTACCCAAGATGGGTATTGTGAGAAAAGGGTAAGGGGTAGCCCCTGACCACCCATACCTTCTGACCACTGTCAACCACCTCTGTCTCTAGGGTGGAATCAATAGAGGTAGGCTACCTGACTCATTTCCTGCAGCACAAACACACTTGTAGTGCTCTTTCACACACCTTGTGCTCCCTTACCTCTACCTCATTGTCCCAGTGACACCTTGTCAGCGATGACTTCCCTGAATCAATAGGTTCATCATACCAATTCTTCAGGAGCCAGGTTTTTCTAGTTCTTTGTCATAAGTCTAGACACCTTGTGGTTGCTCTGGGAAGACCCTCTGGTAGCAGTGTTACTCTAGAATTCCTTGGAAACGAGAAGGAATTGCTGGATGTGGCAGTAACACTGGTGGGCTGCTTACTGTCCTATCTCCACCTTTTCCAAGCATTGTAGCTCCTTCTCACCCTGACTTTTTCCCTTCTTGTTGGGTCAGTCTTGCAGTTGAGGTTGAATTCTGAATTGGTTATTGCCACATAGGAAGACCTGCTTCTTAAGGGGCTGGACACACCTGTTCTATACATTAAAACTGACATTAATAGTTCTTTCCTGCCTCAAGTACCCACTTTCTCCCATTCCACACAATAATTCACTCTGGTCAAAGGTGACCACAGGCCCCTTTAGGACTCTTCCTGAGCAAGAATCTTACATTTTGATAAAATAATACGTCATTTCCCTGTCCATTGTTTCATTTTCTTATCTCATTTTTCCCTGCTTTCTAGATAGCTCGCTAATATAAGTCCTCAAGAGTTTATATAAGCCCAGCAACAGCAGGCCAGGTGGATAGAGAAGAATAGCAGAAGAGTTGTTGAGGATACCAAAAAGTAGATACAAAAGCAGTGTGTGGATTAAATCTAATTGTTGCACTAAGGGCAGAAACAGAGAAATGGATTGCAAGGTTAATAGTTGGGAGAGTCAAGAGCAGAGTGGACTTAGCATTAAATAGAAAATGTTTGGTGATGAATTGAGATGAAGTCTTGCCCGCTTCTATCAAGACAGAGATTGGAAAGAATCTAAGAGGAGCTGGTATCTGCCATCCTGGATGGCTAGGGCACAAGCAGTCACAGCTAATGTGATGGCTCTTGTAATGTAAGCCCAGCTCAGGAAGGGGTCAAAAGCTTCTTAGCACAGTAATTCAAGGGTAATTTTTCTGCAAGGAGCAAGGTCAAAGACACATTAAAGGAAGGTTGTGCTTTTCTCAGGTGAGGTCAGTCTGAAAGAGAGGAAAATAGCTGTCTGTACTTCAGTGTTTTTGCTTCCAAGAAAACTAGTAAGGACAGTCGTCCAGAACAGTTTATTGAAATTAGAGCACTCACCATTTCTAATCTTCTTAAAGTTAAAGAGAAACCTTGATTAACAAAGGCTGTGGATTTGCAAGACACAAGCAGCAGAGGAAGAACAGATAACTTCCTTCAGCAGGGCAAAGGGAAGGGTGAGGGCCACAGAGGGCTTGAAAAAGGGTGGGGGATGCAAGAGATCATCCAGTGGGACAGAAGTCTGAAAACTTAGGCCTCCTTTCCTTGAGTGATGAAGAGGAGCAAATAGGATAGGAAGAGTCATCAATTGGGGTCCTCCTACATTGTCTTAGACTGAGAGACCTATCTGAGCTTTTGGCAAAAGAATTGAGACTATAGCAACTATAGCCAAGTGTATGTTACACCTGGAAAGACTGGTTAGGCAGGAAGCATGTAGGGAAATCACAAAGCTCTGCTTTGCACAACTACAGGGGCAGCCATACACATGGATTCAAGGTGGATGACACCTTCTAGGGTTTGGCACCATGGAAGTATGAGGAAAGCCTAGAAATAAATCCACACACATCTCATTCATGACAAAGACTCCACAACCACACAATAGAGAAAGGAGAGTCTCTAACCAATGATGTTGGGAAAACTGGATGGTTAAGAAAGAAATTAGATCATTCTCTAGTTCTATGCACACAAAAAAATTTCAAAATATATTAAAGACTAAGATATAAGACCTGTAACAATACATACAAAGAAGGGTGTGTTGGCTATGCATTTGTTGACATTAATGATAGCTGTCTTTGGAGACCTGACCCCTACAGAGAGGAAAATAATAAGCAATTGGGACAACCTAAAATTAAGAAATTTACACATCAAAAGAGATGTCCTACATAATGGGGGAAGATATTCATATATCACACAATTGACCTAGGGTTAGTATGAGTTATACAAAGAACTGATCCAACTTACCAGCAAAAAAAAAAAAATAAAATAAAATAACAACCCAATTAAAAACTGAGTAGCAAATCTGAAAAGATGGTTTACCAGAGCGTATACAGAAGACCAACAAATATATAGGAAAATGCTCATCTCATTTTTAACAAAGGAGATGAAAGCCCAAACCAGGATGAGATGTTATCTTACAATGGTAAGACTGGCATATATTAGAAAGACATCCAGTGATGCGTACTGGGGATGATGTGGAGAAAGGTGGGAATGAAAATGTGAGGTCATTTTGGAAAATTGTACCTACCTTAGAAAGCTAAAAATAGAACTGCTCTATAATAAAGTGAGCCTACTTTTGGGTATCTAACTGAAGACTATGAGACAATCAATTCAAAAGATGATGTCCTCTGCAATATTTATTGCAGCATTATTTTCGATCACTAGGACATGGAGAAAATCCAAATGTCCACTGCTAAAGGATTGGATAAAGAAGATGTGGTACGCATTGGAGTGCTACTCAGCTGTAAGGAAAGAAATGTTATCATTTATAGCGAAATGGAAGGAGCTTGAGAGAATTATGTGGTGCTAAATAAGTCAGCAAGATAAGGCAGACATTGGGTGATTTTGCCCACGTGAGAAAAATAAGGAGTCAGATGACATGATAAAGCAAAATAATTGTAAACTAGCAGACACTGACAACCAAAGTGAGGTTTCTGAGGTTAAGAAGGGAACATGTAAAAGGATAGGTGGTAGAAAAAAAAATAGAAAACAAACTCATTAAACAAAAAAGAATAGAAATAAATACCCCATTTTGTTGTTGCAAATAAATGATAGTTCTCTCGGACACATGAAAAAAATTATAGTTGTGCATTATGATGAAATTAGTTCTTTATGGGTCTCCCTGGTGGCGCAGTGGGTTAAGCAACGCACTATGAAGCAAACCAGAGGCTGTGCAGCACGAGTTCAATCTCTGCCACCCGCCGGGGGGACCCACATGGCGTGGCAAACTTCTCCTGCTTCGCCTGCTGCTCCCCTCAGTAGTGTGTTTCAGTCAGTCTGCCTGTTCTGCTCCCCGCTTGTCTCTGGTGAATCCTCTCACCGCCCTGGACTCTGGCCTGTACCCCAGCTCTTGTATGTGTAAATAAATCTTTAAAAAAAAAAATTTACCCATAATGGGGGCCTTCCTGGTGGCACAAGGGGTTAAGCACTGCACTATGAAGCATAGGAGTTCAATTCCCAGCCAGGGAGCTGACCCACATGGTGCAGTAGACCTCTCCTGTCTCGCCCGCTGCTCCCCTCAGCAGTGTGTATATTTCAGTCTGCCTGTTCTTCCCTGCTCTGTCTCTGGTGAACCCTCTCACCCCCCACACCTCTGGCCTGTACCCAGTTCTTATATGCATAAGTTCTTATATTGCATATGCAATAAATAAATCTTAAAAATTAGTTCTTTACGAAGGAGCCAGCTGTAATTGTGCCCTGGCCCCACTAAGTGACTGAGTCCTAACTAAGGTCTCTTATTTTCCAGGATAGAGAACAGTCTCTCCTTTGAGTCATACCCTGTAATGTGCGGGAACTTGACTCTTTTTACTATGATCAACTCTGCGTCAGTACCTTCTTATCCCAAACCTTGGAGTGAACCAAGTAAGCCAGCAGCAAACATGCGGTGTGAGTCGGGAAGGAACACTTGCTTCCTCTTCAGTTGTGGACTGCAGTGGACAGTGGTTGGCTTTGCCTGCCCAGCAGTGTTTTTTGTTTTTTTGATAAAGAAACTGATTTTCCTTTGTCATCTCTCCCTCTTCCCACTCCCCCTCCCTGGCCACTGACTCTGTGAAGTCTTCAGGAAGCTGTCTATCAGGGGTCCGGCTAGCCAGTCTCTCCTTGGAATCTTGAGTCAGTTGTATGAGATCAGGAGTTGTTGGAGCTGAAGTATTTTCGATGACAGCAACCTCCGAAGATTGTTTAGCATTTCTAGGATTACTGTTGGCTTTTGGTGGTACTTAGAAGAGGTACACACAAATGAAAACAGTTAAAAGAAAAAGAAAAGGCACATACAGCTAAGGGAACTGAAATACATTTAAGCAAAGAAAAGCCATTGTTGTTAGGTAAACAGGCCTGCAAATACAAGACTTGATGAGCACATGGCAGCTTTAGTGCACCATAACTTGACTGCTCAGCTGGGGACCCTGATTATTTACAACTTTGATATCTCTGGAGTGGTCTGGCTTTCTGTCCTCTGACATCTGTCCCGATGTTCTGTCTGTTCTGTAACTACTGCATGCATTTGGCTTGTTAGCTAGAGTAGGTTTCTGTTGCTTGCAATCAAAGAACCCTTCATGATGCAGAGTGGGATATAGCAGAGGCATGGTTGAAGCCACTCCAATCTCCATTGTGAATTACTCAGCTGAGACAGCACTGGGTATTAGCAGCCTTGGGGACACTTATGGGACCCAGTGATGAACATAATAGCAGAGGCACAGAAGAGTATATAAATCAATTCCCTAACGTTTCCCATAGGTAAGTGCTCACAGCCATACACATCTCATCAACAGGAGAACCAGGGTCCTGCCACACCCAGGTGACAAGTGGCCTTCTGAACCTGTGGAGAAGGCAGGTAAGGGAGAGGATGAAAAAGACCTGTACTAGCAGGTACACATCAGCCCAGATGAGCTCAGCTCTCCTAAGATCTCTTCTTGTCCTGGAAAGTAAACGTGTGTATTTCTATCACAAGATTGTCAGTTCTAGTAGATACATGCATCTTTCCTTCTCCAGTGACATATTTGCACGGTATCACCATTTTGAAGCTTAATCTGTGTTAAATCACAGAAGAAGATGCTTCATTATACACATTTCTCTGCTTCTACTTCCAATACCCTTTTTTTTTAAATCTCCCATTCCCTGATAGTCAGTGTAAGAGGACCCATTCCATACAGTGTGTGACTTTGTTCATAACCAAGTTAGATCCTATTGCCAGTTTGCAGTTTACTGGCAGTACAACTCTTGGAAAGTAACACACCCTTCTGAGTCTTTTTCCTCTCTACAGGGCCATGATATCTGCAGTGCATAGTTACAGTTTTTTGCCCTCTGCATCTATTCTTCCTTCTTCTGTAACAGGAACCCAATTTTGACTACTCCCCTGAAAATCCCCTCCCCTGATGCACAAGCCCGGTGCTTGTGAGGGTAGAGGCATGGATGCTGTACCCGTTCTCTGCAGTGCATGTGGAAGTCAAGTGCCTGCGTAGCAGTGGGTGTCGTGTCTCCCAGTATAGCAGCTGATTCATGAGTGACCATGTGACCCAACCTGTGCCAGTGGAAGTCAGATTCTGGACCCGAATTCAAATCATTGAGAAAAAGCAGCTTTCTTTTTTCCCTTTCCTCCTCAAGTTTGGAGCTGCTGGGACCCACATTGAGGACGGCTGTTTCAGAGCGACTCCAGACAGGGGGAGCAGAGCTTAGAAAGAGAGAGAGACTGAGACTAACCCATCCTCTGGCACATGGTCTGTTCAATCCAGAAGGACCTAACAGCTAAAACCCCTGGCTCTGAACTTACATAAATCAAGATTGCCCCCCTTTTGTTAGCCTGATGGTGCTTTCAGATATGTGCTTGGAAGAGTCCTGAAAGCGCTGATACCAACCTCTTTACGGATTTGCATAGGGGTGTGATTAAAATAGGCACAATTTCTGGGCATAGTAGAAGAATAATAAATGGTAGCCTTGATTTTCAATTTTCTTATTGTTGCTGGTAGCTTCATGGGTGCTCCAGGGTCCTTACCTCCTGCCAGTTCCTCCTCATTGACCTAACATCTTGGGCAGGAATTTCTCATGCTGTGCGAGAACCTGGGCAGAGGCCAGAGGCCCTGACTCAAAGGCAAGCCCGGCCTCTTCCTGCTGTTACAGGGTTGGCCTCAGCACAGCAGAGAGCAGAGCTCAGAAACTCTACCTGAGAATCTGCTCTCTAAAAAATCTTCCTTCTGAGAAACCATCTGAAGTGTGAATATCCCTGTACCCAGCTAGACCTCCTTACCTAAGCCTGGAACTGGGGACCTTAGCTAGTGGGGCTGGGGGTGGAACTGAACATTAAATGAGCAATGTGCTATTTCCATGTAAATGAATATCTATTTTGAATCAACAGCTTGGGTGGTTTTTGAGGAGGGCTGAGGCAGCAGAAACCCAAAGGGAGAATGGGAGGGGAGGGCTGTCTCCCCAGGTATCAGAGAGCACTCTGGGGCTCCGGGCTGAGCTGCACTGCCTCCTGCCCACTGCCCCTAGTGCTATTTGATCACTCAGTATCGGTATGAAAGTGGCCAGTCCAAAAGAGAAAAAAGAACAAAACAAAACTCAGTAATGAATAAACTAACAGATGGAGACTTAATTCAATTTGCATCCAATCTACCCTAGTACCAAGGACTTTGTTTGCCTAACAATGGAGACTGGGGATGGAGAAGGGTCCCTGCTGCAGAGAGGCTGAAGGGAAGGATTCCAGATCCCCTCCCCCCACTCTGCCCCATCTCTTTATGGGAACCAGATGGTTATTCTTGTTGGAAAGCTCCTCTCCCTTGGGCCTACCCTGAATTCATTCTCTGATCCAGAGAGCAAGGTTCTTGTGAGAAATGAGGTTGGCATTATGGGGAGAGAATGGATTGTGGGTAGTAGCATCAGAGAGGAAAGAAGCATCATCTGGGAGCTAAGGGACAAGGTCAGGAAGCCCCCCCCACCCTTGCCAACACACACACACACCCCACTCACCCTCCCCTGGAAATGAGCAGAGGTAAGGTAGCTGGGACCTGGTACTCAGATAGAGGTATGCCTGCCCCAGGTTATGCATCCTTTCCGTTGTCTATCCCACTTCCAAAATCGGGACACTACACCTTACTCTGCCACTGAAAAACAATTTTGATCACCCACCAGTGACTTTGAGCTTCTGAGCACTGAGATTATGCATTTGATAGGTGGGGAGAATAGCTAAGTGGGCTGACTACAGTCACTATGGAGTGCGGACTGAGTGTGTTAATGTGGATGCTTGCAGTAGTCGTTGTTCCAGGCTTGTGGTAATGATGGTCAGTGTTAGGGCCCGTGGTGGCGCTCCTCTCCCTGCCTCCAAGGAGCTGACAGGTGGGCACAAGTCCTGTCTTTGAAACTGAATTCTGGAACACAAGTCCCAGCTCTATGTGCATTCATATGACCAGATGACCAGACACATAGGCCTGCCTCAGCCTCCAGGCACAAAAGGGAATAGGAAAGTCAAACCTGGTTCTAGAAGAATTGAGGTGTGGGTAGAGGAGGAAAAAATTTTCCAATACTCTCTTAGGTTCTGTGACTGCCTAAGAATTAAACTGAACCAAGACAGATTAACAGGAGAAAAAAAATCCAAATTTTATTTAATATTTTGATGGTTACATGAGTGCCTTCAGAGGAAAAATGAGGACCCAATGAAGTAGTTAGGATGGAGAGCTTTTCTATCTTTCTAACAAAGAAAGGATAAATTTGTAGAGTGATAGAGTGACTGAGAAATATATGGGGAAAACCAATGGAAGATAAGGGCTACTTCAGCCGGTCTGTTTATGTAGGTCTGTGTTGGCATCACTGCCAGTGTCTGGTGGCAAGTGTCCTCTTCCTGGGCAAGGAGGGCACCTTCCTCTTGGGAACTGTTCTGCTGCTTTTCGGTCGAGATGCCCTTCCTGCAGCTGCTGTTTCTCAAGGGCCTTCAGCTCCAAATAACATGACAAAGCAGCCTGTTTTGGGGTGGTGTGTTCTGAACTCCTTTACATGCTTCATCGGGTGGAGGCGGGGAGGAGGACCCTCTGCTTCTGCTCCAGTGAAGTGGGAAGAGAAGAGCTCCTGTGAAAAGGAGTAGCAGAAAAGCACCTCACTGGGAAGACTCAGGATCTGTATCACCAGTAAGTGTGGCTGGTGGCTTGTTACACATGTCCTTTCAGTTTCCCCCTGAAGTTTGAATTTGAGGATACAGTGCTTCTGATTTGTTTCCTCCTTATCACACAGAGGGTGAGGAAATTTCTTGGCTCAGCAATATTTGGCCCTGATCCAGAGTGTTTGACCCTGGGGGTCTTATTCTGTGCTGGGTGTTAGACATCTCAACTTTGTTTTAACGACGACCCAGGTGCTGTCGAAAGCTCTGCAGGATCAGCACAAGATTTCCTTTGGCAGGTGTGTGGGGAATAAGGACAAGTGATGGCGTGGGGGAGGAAGTCAAGTCTGGGAATTCAGGTCCATCCGCCAATTGTCCAATAAATCAGGTCTCCTCACATCGAAAGTTTGTCCCATTGGACAGCTTCCTTTGTCACTTCTTCCCAGCAGCAAGAAAATGAATATTGATTCTGTTCTCGGTTCCCTGCTGGGCCCTGAGTGTGATTGGGTTTTCTGAGGTTAGTGTGTGACACTCAGGCATTTGG
This sequence comes from Galemys pyrenaicus, assembly GCA_019455555.1. Taxonomy (NCBI): domain Eukaryota; kingdom Metazoa; phylum Chordata; class Mammalia; order Eulipotyphla; family Talpidae; genus Galemys; species Galemys pyrenaicus. The sequence continues at coordinate 1,136,937 of JAGFMF010011614.1, forward strand.
GGGCAAGTGCATCTTCTCAGAACCCTGCCCTTGAGCTAGAATCCCAGACAGATGTGTGTCCTGGGGTCACTGCAGGAGAGGAGGGAGGAGCATCAGGTCTCATGTGATTGCACTCTTCTTCTGCATTCGGAAGGGGAAGGCTTTGAACTGAGTTATCTTAAAGGTGGCTTGAAATCAGGTTTGCTGAAAAATCATTCCAATGGATTCTTGGAAAAGGTGAACCATTATACTGAGTGTTGGCCCCCAAAGAAGTGGAGGCTGCTGGGCAGGACCTCAAAGTTTTTTAGTGAGCTATTCCTAATGGAGAATGAAAGTGTGCCTTCTAGTCCTGGTGGGAACTCTGAATCTGCTTACTAAGTCTCAAAATGCCTCTTAACCCCATGGAGTGTTGTAGAAATCCTTGAGCTGTTTGTATTCTTCCCATGACATACATAACATACATACATTGTTCCACTCTAAAAATATTGTTGTCTCTCCTTTCAAAGTCAAGCTGCTAGGATAACACGCCTGCATCCGTGATGCTGTGGACTCGGGTATGCTACTCTGAGAAAAATGGTCCTTTGACAAAAACATTCAGGTGCAGACCCCAGGTTCTAAGCTTTGTGGGTCACCTAAGTGCTTCCTCTCTAAGTCATCTTCTCACTGGGGATGAGCAAAGAGTGCTGTACCCCCACGTCCCAAATCCTCCTAGATTCCACACAGCTGTCCTCTTGGGTGTTGTAGAAGCATTGCGTCTCACACCCCTCCCTCCAGCAGTGACATCCCTCTTTTGACCCATATGCCAGGATGGTGGTTTTACGGTGGCTATTATGTGACCACTTCTCTGCTCGATTGCGAAAGCCACTTTGTACACCAGTAAGCCACGGGGAGGGACAGACACTCCAGGAAGCAGAGCATGGGACTAAGCAGAGAATGATACTATCTTTTGTTTCTAAAATTGGTCTTCTTGTGTATCTAAATGGACATTTGTTACAAGTTTCCATAGTTACTAGTAAAAAGGTGGTGGTGGGGGGAATGAGTAGAAAATAATTGAAAGCGCTGACTGATATCAAAAATTACATCTGGATATGCTGTCTCCACTGCTGCCCCACCCCCCACTCTCTCATCCATACTTACAGATGTACCTAGTGGCTAGGATGAGAGCAAGGAAAAGAAAGGGCTTTGAGACCTCAGTCTCTTCCATCCACAGTTTACTCAAAATCTCCCAAATTTTTGTTCAAACTATGTATGCTCTGGAACCCTGTACAGAAGAATAGTTGGGTCTCTGTGTCCTTGGGTTTTGCTGTCCAGGAGAAAGTGGGGTGAATGTGCCCCCTGTAATATTATACCAAGCTGAGCCAAGCCCAGAACAAAGCAAGGCCTCCAAAGACCCAGGGAAGCAGACCGCAGTCCCCTGGGAATGGGAGTAGAGTCAGCCTGTCTGCTGTGCAGATTTTCAGGGTACACTTACTTTGTCTGGTTGTCATCACTGGAGGTAATATGTTCTTTGCTGTCATCCCCAGTCTTGCCTGTCCAGCTGGGAATGCAGTGCCTCTCACTGCTCTTGTGCAGACAACATTTAATCTCTGTTGCATGGGACTGGCCGCATCTGGCCTAATGAGCTGTAGATCTGTTTGGCTTGCACTGCAGGGAGCCACCTGTGTGCATGCAGCGCCCTAAGCCCTTGGGCAGGAACCCCGCCCTAAGGCTCCAAAGCCAATCACAGGGCTGGTAAGAGGCCTTCAACCTCTCCACGCTCTGATGTGGCCTCTTCTCCAAGTGTGAGATGGCGAAGGGAATATAGGAGTTGGGCTCTAAAGGCTGACTGTAATTACGCAGAAGAAAGTGGTGACCTTTGTGAAATTGTTGGGGATAATCACACATATCTGGAACATTCGGGGCTGTGTCCTGTATTGCCAGGTTAAGGAACAGAGCCTGGAGGAGGAGTTTTGAAAGGGAGCTCAATTTCCTGTCATGTTCAGTTCTTTTCTACGCACCTGGTTCCTCCAGATCCTGCCTGATTGCAGCGCTCCCAGGAGAGCAGATCCTGTGTAGCCGAGGAGAGCGCAGAGCTCCTCTGTGGAACTGTGGCCTTCTCTCCTCAGAGGGGATGAGAGGGCCCTCTGCCTCTGGCATCCAGCATTTCTTTCCGCTTTCATCACACTGATTGCATTTATATATTGGCTCATTCCCTGGGAAAAGAACTGACCTCCTGAAGGCAAGGCTGTGTCATGCTGCATAGCTAAAAACAGCAGAAAATCCATGACTATTTGGTCAATGAAGGGTCGAGCAAGTTGCGGGAGCAGGTTGTGTTCATCTGAGGACCTGATGGTTTGTCTTTGGCTTTCTGGGCACTTGGTTCCCCCAATATTTGCTCATTTGTTTTTTTCACAAGGAAAGAGTGTAAATCTGACAAGTCAGCACATAGTAAGCAAAAGGAAACTGCCAGGTATTAATTATCACAGTGATTCTCATGTTTCTATATAGTTCTTTACACTTCCAAATTTCAAATTTAGATTTCATTTGATTCCCATGAACAACTCAGAAAAGGCGGGGAGAGTCAGGGTGGAAGAAGTCGGGGAACTGTCGGGCACCATGCAGGTAGTTCTATGTGGAGCAATTTTCGGAGTGATCACTGGCGTGCAGCGTCTGTCCAGGTGCTCCTGAGGCGAACCTGTGTAACCTAACGGAGCACCTGCAGCAAGCGTGGAGAACCAGCCACCGCACGTGCAGGGGTAGCCCCTCCGCTCACCTTTGCATGATGACCTGCCCATGTGCTGTGGCCAGTGCTGAGCATAGAGAAAGGAAGAGGACACGGCCCAGACTTCAGGGAGCTTAGGTCCCATAGGACAGGCAGACAGCTAAGCTGGGCTTGGGGAAATAAAAGCCGAAGTGAGGTCTGGCGTCAGAGTGGGAGAGGAGGGCACTGGGATCCGTCTTGTAGTCAAATTGCTTTTCCAAAGAGTCACAGTATGATAAGGCTGAGAGTGTGGCCAGTGGGGAGTGCTTGAAGGTCAGCGTTGTTGGAGTTGTGATAGCACGTCATTTGGAGCTAAGACTTTAGATGGAGAGTTGGTGCCGACGTAAAACACGACCATAGGAATGGAGGCTTGATGGTTCACTCGGCACATACTGCCTGCCCGTTTGAACCAACAGTGGACTAGGATACAAAGGCAAAGGCGTGGCCGTGGTGCCCGCAGTAGGGAGTTTTGGGGCCATCTTGGATGTTTTCTTTTTCTTCAGGCTCTGACCTTGAATCCCTATGACTGTCTCCTTCCCAGTTAGACTCTTGGCCATGATTTCTCTTAAGATCTCCAATCTCCTGCTTTGGACTCTCTTAGATCAAATCTCTGTGAGGAGATCACATTAACATAGGAATAATATGTGGTTCATAGGACCAGAAAACCTCTTTTCCAGTTTTCAGCCTCAGGGATGTGGGAATGTGTAGTTCAGGGTTACCTGGTTTGGTTTCTATGGATGAGGGATGGACTTAGACCCCTGCAGCCTGGTGCCCCAAGATATGACCTGGGTAGAAGTGACTCCCTTCTTGTTCAGATGCCTCTTTGGGGGTGGGGGTAGGGTCCAGTGAGCTGGGAGTGACTCGGTTTCAGGTTTGTTGTGTCCAGGAGCATTGCAAGGTTCCATGGGCCATAATTGAAAATCTATTAACTCTGGAAACCAGCATTGCACATAAACCTCCCAGCCCTGGCCATCCTGCAGTGAGTACTCCCTCTCCGTTATTCCTATAAATCACCAGAGATAGGCTGGGAACCGATCGATGAGAAAAAATTATGCCACGGCATTAGATTTCATCATACACAACTTGAACTATTACTTTTCTGTCCTGTGGTATGAGGAATCATGAGAATTAATAGTCTCCACCTCTCCTACGATGGGTTTATGGTGCGGTGTTGCCTGCACTCTATTTCTTCCTTAAACCCTACATCAATTAATTTTGGGTACTTACAACTACTCAGTCACTTCCTGAAATTAGCACAGCTCTACCCCCACCCCCACAGAGTCTTAATGGGATTTTTAAATAATGATACACTTTCCCAGTTTTGGCTTCCTTCTAATGCTAGATTTAGAATTCGTCTCTGCCTCACCAGAATCTTCCCTCTGCCGTTCTTCTAGCCTTCTCTCAGTTCTGATTTCTAAGGCAGTGTCTGGAACGATACGCCACTCTGCTGCCGCTTTGCATATACTCAGGATAAGTAATGCTAAGGTCAGAGTTACCCTTCTTAGTTGCTCTTTTCTCTTGTTCCAACATCCCATTTCCCTTGCTTTGGAGAAGTCCTTTCGGAGCTATAACTCCTTTGAAAGCAAGGTGGAGGAATGGAGTCTCTGAGCACACATCCCTGGTGATACCTCGTTGGTGCAGTCCTGGCACCCGAGTACCTACAGGTGTATTGTTCAGTTGAGCTGACAGGGTAAGCAGTGGATGGCTAATAGGGGCCCAGAATGTGGAGGTGATACAGGAACAGTGTAAGCTGGGTCCTTAGTATCTCTGAATCAATTAGCAAATGTTAGATGAGCATCTTCCATGTGCAAAACACTGTGCTGGATGCTACTTTAAATTTAGAGGTGTTGCAAATGTGGCCTCAGACCATAGGTCTTTGCAATCTTAGGTGAAAGGTGAGACTAGACCAGGCATCTCACTGTTCAAGGGACTTTGAGATCATCTGGTGGACGGAAACACGTCTTTACTGGGAAAGGTGAGAAGAGAGAGCCTCTCTGGATGGACTGGTTTCTGTGGTTTTTGCACAGATCCACACCCATTACCACCTTCCAATCCTACTAAAGTTGGAGTTTGAAGCATCAGGCATGTTAGCACAAGTCCGTCGGGTTGAACAACTGGAAAAGCTCTCTAGGGATTCTAGCACTTACTGGCATCTTCTGAGATCCTCTACCTCACACACCACCCAGGCTGCTTGGGGCTTGCCATGTTGCAGTGAGCCCTGCTCCCCAAACCAGCTGATAGGTTTCTGTAAGGACTCTACGGTGTGCCTCTCCCCTGTGGTTTTGGTCTTAGGCGTGAGAGAATGGAAGTTTTGTTTTTGTGGCTGAACTGTAAGATGTGTATTTTGGGAGCTGCCATCAGCCATGTTTCTCGTGTCTAGACCAGGGAAGAAAAGGGAGTAGGTCCATTTGTAGAGAGAGAGGAAAAGATAAAGTAGAGGTGAGGAAGGAAAGCAGTGATAGGAGCAAGCTGTAGAGAGTCCTGAGGGAATTCAAACCCCTGGATATAGTAATTCCTGAACTCCAGCTGAACCATGCTCTTGAACCTGAACCATGTCCATGAGACATCCCAGCGTCCTAAGAATAAATCCTCCATGTTGCTTCAGCCAACTGGAGTCGAGTGTTGCCTGTTATGGAGGGGTGAATGGAAGCCTAAATACCTTATAAAAGAGTTGTCGATTATCACAACGCTCAACCCACCCCCCACCCCTCGCATCTGCCATGAGGGAGTCATGTATTGCCAAATAATTGGAAGTCAAAAGAGAATTTTAAGAGCCTGTGAGGTGAGCATGCTCAGAGCATCCCATCCCCATAAGAAGGGGGGGCATTTTCCTTCACCTCAGATCACAGGAGAGCCCCGTTGGGAGAGCTTGGAGTTGTCTCCTGCAGTTGAGAGAGTCTGGGAGTCCGCTCTCTGACTCCTTCTTGTGAAACTTCAAAGGCAGAAAGGCCTGTGTGAAGCCAAGAGCATTGCTGCCGCATCCGGGCTGGGCTGGCCAGGGCTCCTGGGGGTCATCAGGCGAGAGAGGTCTCTGTTCTCCGGACCACATGGGCACCAGTGGAAGAGAGAACCAGTGTCAATCCGTGTGAAGTCCTGCCCAAGGGGACTGCAGTGAAAACCCTGTGGGACGGACATATGCGGAGTGGGCTGACAGAAAGCCAGGGCCTGGAGGGGTGGCCTACGGGACCCCACCTCACGGACACACTGTCAGTTATTCCCAGTGGGGCTCTGCGGTGGCACAGAAGCATCCACGGGAGAGAAGACAGCTTTAGACACCTTCCAGACCCAGAGTGCTTGAAGCCTCGTTGCTGCAGTACCTGTCAGGAGAAAACCCCTCTTCAAACCTTCACACTCCCTGTGATTCCAGCGGCAGGGGGAGGTGTTTGAGAAGGAAAGGGGAAGCGGCAGCCGTCCCTCATCCTCCCTGGCAGGAGCAGACTGTAGCTGAGCTGAGCGAGGAAGGAGGGAGGGCTGTCTTCAGGGGCAGAGGCAATGTCCTGTCTTTACCACTTTCTCTTCACTTTTTTCCCTTCCTGTTTCTCAGCCCGCTTCAGGCAGGCGGGACAGTGTGGTTAGTTCTGGGGAAGGAATGTCGCTGGACGTGATCTGTAGCGCAGCCAGGCTGAGGCGCAGAAAGACCCCTGTGTGATTGTCTGGGCGCTGTTCTGGGGCCACGCTGGGGGACGTGGACCCGCAAGCCACAGTGGCCTGGATGGACCACAGAAACATCGCAGGGAGCAGGAAGGACTGCTGCCCTGGAGTCTGTGCCCTCTCGGGGGTCTCTGCAGGCAGAGTAAGAGTAAGGAGTAAAATGCATAACACCATATAGTTATATAAATGCATATTATAGCGCATCACGGAGTCTTCCAGTTCATCAGCACAGCACCTATACTATCAATATGTTGATTATTATATTAAACTGGACATTCTAAATCATCGAATCTAGCTGTTGGTGACTTAAAGTGAGTTATATTCCCTCAGAGTGATAGAAAAGTCAGATTTCATCCCATGTCGAGGGAAAGCACCAGCCACTGAGCCAGTTTAAAGGGAGAGCAGTGAACGAACCTAGTCTTCCTCTTGAATGTATCTCCTGGGTCCTGTTTGATTAATGCATTGGTTACACTAGCAATGGGAACAATAACCCTTGCCTCATAGAGTCGCTTTAAATCGAAAACAACTTGGCATATGTTAGGTGCTTAATAAAAGTCAGTTTCTTTGTAGTGTGAAGAGTGGGGGAAATATGAAAATGTGGGTAACAGAATAGGACATGTTGGATATGGATGTAAACTCCACCAGTTTTTCATCTTCAGCCTAAAGCAGGACACCCTCCCGCATGCCAGGATCTGATCCAATCTAGAGGTGCTTAAACAAACAAACAAAAAAATTGAGGTTTAGAAAAAGCTCTGACGTTTAGGAAAAGGAGACATTCTTGGAGAGTCCAGAGAGAAAGTGACTTTGGCAACAGAGTCGCTGCTGACTAGGTGAATTAGGCAAAGTGTGCAAGTGTCCAGCTTTAGCTCTTTCAGCTGGCCTGGATGACCTACTTTCTACCCCCCCCCCCCCCCCCCNCTTTTTCCCCCCCCCCCCCCCCCCAGGTTCTAGCATCCATTGGAGGATGGGACAGTGCGGGGGGGTTGTGACCAGCACCTGCTGTGTAGCCTTAGGTGCATGGGCTCACCTCACCCGGGAAGGGAGGCTGAACTGGGGCTATCTGTTGCTTCAGTTTCTGCCTATCCAGGCCCATGACTCTGTTCACACTTAAGCCCAAACGGTTTGCTTATAAAGCCCCCAGCACAGTCCCTTTCCACGGAGTTGGCACAGCACAGCTCTCCAATCGCCCCCCAGGCCTGGCCATCAGGCCACTCTGGGCCCCGGGGCCCCGCCAGAATGAGGCAAGTTCACAAGGGACCCAGCTGTGGAGGAGTATCCGCTACTACTGCAAAGGGCAGATTCTATTTCAGGCCTGCAGTGTGTGTATTTCTTACTGACACCTTTTCAAAGGCAAATCAATACCAGGCCAACCGGGAGATTTCCAGGGATGGAAACCACAGGCTAGAAGGGAGCAGGGAGGCCTTTGCCGTGTGCTCAGCAGAGCAGAGCCCTCTGGGCAGCCCCACTCTTGGCTGACGTTATTCGGGGATAAAAGCAGGCATGTCAGACTGTTCGCCCCGTGCGGGTCGCAGCCTCCCTGTGAGGGTCCCCACGAGGACAGTGGCTTGCTAGGGGCGCGGGGGGCGGGGGACGGGCCAGCCTGAGTGGTGAGGGGAAGGGCCTGGGGCTTCCTGGCACATGCCTTGGGGATGATTCTGCCAGGAGTGGGGGGACAGGCTTGCTCCCTGTCCTCTAGTTGGGGGGCAGGGCAGGAGCGCCTGCGTTCCTGCTAGCCTTTTGACACCTTCCCGAGTGGCTTCTAAACCCCTCTGACCCTCAAAAGTGTTTTCACCAGGACCAGTCTCTTGCGGGTGAAGTGGCCGCAGCAATCTTGTCTAGGCTTAGGGGCCTCCCACCAGCTACAAACCCAATTTACCTGTTCTCCCAAGTTGCCCACGGCCTCACCACTAGAAGCTCATCCCTTCGGGCCCAGGGCAGCTCTGGCTCTGAATGAGCTGTCAGATGGTGTTCTCTCTCCTTTTATGCTTTCAGCAAGTCTTGTGAATGCCCATCGTGGGTGGTGCCCTTCAGGTGGTGCTTCAGGGAATCACAGAGCAGAGGCGGGGAGCCACCTGGCCCTGGGGCCTGCGGTCAGGAGGTGTGCTACATCCATGCTCAGAGTGGAGGCAGTGCCGTCTCTCTTCTCTGACTGGGCAACCCCAGACTTTTCTGATAAGGCTCAGGGCAGGGGTCTAAGGTGGGACCATTGCGCAGTGCTCTGCGGCTAACTCCGACCTGTGATTGGCCTGGGGTCTTGGGACTCAGACACGGAAACCTCCAGAGATTGGTCTTGTTGGGGGGCAGATGGAGGGGATAGAGGCTTCTGTGGAGGGATTCCAACCCTATATTCTTGCTCTAAGACCCCCCCGAGTTATCCCTCCCTCACCTTCCACTCTCTTCCCCCCTATCTCACAACCCCACACCCTCCCCATCAGCTGCCCCATCTTGGCAATTAACCAAGAATGTGTAATATAGGGACACTTGTCCCCTTTCACCCAGGAAACAAGGCCAGGACCCTCTCTCAGCCAATACCCCCTCCCAGGGCAGATTTTACCAGAGTTGATTTGTTATTAATGATGTTCTAAAAGCAGCAAGTTTGTGGCCGGGGGAAATCAATTGGCCAGAAATGTGACAAAAGGGGAAATACTCTATAGCATATGAGTGTCTGAATTATTGATGCCTCCAGTTTGAGGCTTTCAGACTCTAGCACTGCACCGAGAGGCAGCAAAGTGCACTCTCTTCCCACACTCCCCACTCTGCTAACCTGCCCAATTTGGAACCCATGGAATGTTTGTCCAGAAAACTGATGAGATCCCAGCCCCAGGTCTGACAGGCTCTGGACAGAGGGGAGAAGGGGGACGAGCTGCTGATGGGTCTGCTCCTGAGGCCCCGTGCTGGTGGAGCCACGAACCACGCTGCACACCTGGGCTCCATGTCTTTCTGGACCCGGGGTGAAAGCTGCTCTGACAGCAGGGCTACCTACAGGCTGTTTCTGTCCTCCATTTGTGGGGGGGGGGGCTTGAAATTTCTGGAGTGTCACTTGGTCTTTACATGAGGGAAGGAAGAAAAAAAAAGCTATAAACCAAAAGCAAATCTTGTTCCTTTTAATTTAGAAGCCATTATCTCTACAATTCAAGCTTTAGGATTCAGAGCTAATATATGACGCTAATAGTTGTTGAAGGATAAATGAATTCCATTCAGATGCTGCTGTGGTCTGAAATCATTTGTCCAAGGCTCCAAGAACAACAAGGTTGTTGCGGGGGCGGGTGTGGTGGTGCGTGTCTCCCACTCCTGCTCCCTTCCCCTGCCTTTCAAGTCTCTGGTTTCACCGCCTATTGCTGCTGCTCATCGCTCTGTAAATAATCCCATGGCCACGTAAATGCTGACTCCCTCTAAGAGGGTCTGGTAAATCCTGATTATGAATTCGTGTCCCCACTTCTAACCAGCTTGCTCATCCCTGCTTGGTCCCTGCTGGGTGGAAATGCATAGAGGAAGCTCAGTTACAGGCTGACAAGTTTAGCGAATGAATGAACACATTTCCTGTCCACCCGATAGAATTTCATTTGGAAATAGTCCCCTGGCCTCGGCCAGTGCATCAGGTCCATGTCCCATTTCAGGACCCTTCAAGGGAGCAGGGGCAGCAGCTGCTGTGCACATGACATGCTACTTGCTGTCAGCACCTTCTTCGGCAGCCTAACCCTTTCCCTGCCAGACAGTGGCTGTGGGCCTTTGTCGGGGTGGGGGGGGCTTCAGCTGATTGGAGAGTCAGAATATTAACCATCTCATACACAGATAGCAGCAGCAGCTGACTCCTCCGTGTCTGCTGGAATGCATGCAGTCTTCATTCAGACTGTGTGCTTGCGGCTCGAGGCCTTCTGATTTGTTGTCCATGAAGGGTGATCCCAGAGAGGCTGGGTCAAGGGGTCCAGAGAGAGAGGGGTATCCTGAGATGACCCTTGCAGACACTGCAGGGAAGGGGCTGAGGAGTTGCTACTGGGAGATGAGGGAGGAACCCCAGTCTCCTCAATCCTGGCAGGTGTGAAAGCAGACAGAGATAGGCCAGGGAAGCCAGGTGTCCTGGTGGGGGCCTGTGGACTGACCTTTTTGATGGCCCTGCTGCTCTTCTTCTTGTTTCTGTTACTTCCCTGGGCCTTTGGGAATCGTAGTCCTCTCTCTGCCTCTTCGGGTTTCTTCTCAACGAAGCAAGGAGCAAAGTCACCAAAAAGGGCCGGCTTCACCTGACATATGCCCAGCTAGTCTAGATCAGACTTATTTCTTAAGTCTGTTCAGCTCTGGTTTGCCTTGGTTTTCCTGTCGGGTTACAACGAGCGGAGTGAGAGCAAGGTTAGCTGAACACAGCATTTATGTTACCCTAGAGCAGCACTGTTACCGCACCGATGGTGTGTCCACCAGCACGCCCTAAGCCAGGGAGAGACCCGCTTGGGGAGATGATCTGCTTACCCTTCACCTCCTATAATCCTCATCCCCTCAGATGGTGCAGGTCCTCCCCTCCCAGAACCAACCACAGTCTCTCATCACAATCCACCCTGGTGATTTTTTGCAAGGAAACTGCCACATGCCTGGGCTTCCGATCCCCTGAGGGGCGCTTAGGCTGCTGTCAACAATATGGCAATTTGCCTGTAAGCGACCAGAGTGGCAGCTTCCCTGACACCTGCCGTCGCTGCTCTCACTGCAGCAGGCACGGTGAGAAGCACAGTTTCTAAGACAACCCGCCCAGGCCCCGCCTGCATGCCCAGACTGGGTGCTTCCTGAATTGGTGGGGAAGCTGCCCCAGCCAGGGGGTGCCCAGTACAGCCATGCGGATCCTTCTGCCTGCGAAGGCTGCGGCAGTGATGCGTCTGGCCGCGCAGGCAGGCGGCACACCAGCACACTCTCCACCCGGGGTGGGGATGGGGCTTGAGGGGCGCAGTCCAGGGAGGAGCGAGGGCTGCTAAGGGGTGCAGTGCGGCCCGCTGCTTCAGACCCCATCTCGCCGTGCTGCTGCTTACCAAAGGTGACTTTGGGCAAGGTTCTTAGCACCTCTGAAATCTGCTCTTCTCACTGTAAAACAGGAATAACGAACCCTACCTCATATACTTGTGAAGATTGAAGATAATGTGTCCAGTGCACAATGGATTTTCAATAAATGTTAATTTACCTTTCCGTCCCTCCCAACCCAATGTGGTGATTCTAAGTGGGGTAATGATACTCAATCAATATTCTCCCTTCCAATCAGGAGGCTCTTACATGCACTATGTCTTTAAACAACCACTAGAAGTCAACTCAACCAACCATCCGCCAGCCCTTGATTGCTGACTGTTCTGTTTCTTGTAGGTGGCTTGGAGCTTTTGCTTGAACACCTCCAGGGACAGTGATCTCATTAGCTCCAAAGATAGCCCATCGTATTTAGATAGGGCTGCCTGCTGGAAAGTTCTTTTGATGGAAGTGACATCCACTTACCTGTAACTGTCACCTGTTGGTGTCAGGTTCCCCTCTGGGACCACCTGGGTTGATTGCGAATCCTTCCCTGCTTGGCTCGGTGGGGTCACATAGAAAGCGTGGGCCTCTCTGGCTTGGTGTGTGCATTTTGTGAGTGTGTGTCCATATGGATCCAGGGCCCCATCCGTGGGTGCAGGCTTCACCATTACGAAAATTCTTCAGAATCCGCAGAGGAAGGTTGGCCACTTGTACTGAGCTCCCAAGGATAATGTGGGGAGTACGGGGAACCCAGGCGACCTGGTCTCTGGAGGAGGCATCACGTTACTTGGTGCTTAACTTCCTGCCTGGGGGTGCTGAGGCCACAGGAGCCACCGGAGGGTCCTGTGCACGCCTCGCCGCTGGCCGGGCTCCCTGAGGACCTGCCAATGTGGCCAGCCGGCAGCTCTCAGAATGATTTTATGGAAGTGGAATTTATTTTGAGATGCAACCAGGCCTGTGCGCCATGCATGCCAACCAAGTGCTTGGCAGCAGGAGCCGCTCTGCTGGGGACAGCTGCTTGTTTTGAATCGCCTAGAAAGTGGAGTGCCTGGGGGTGGGGGGCCGAGGTTGGGCAGGGTCAGGTCTGAGCCCTAGGAGCCTGGGTCCTGGGAGTGAAGCAGACTCATGGGTGGGAAGGAGGAAGAGCTCAGCTAGAAGTGGGAGAGACTGCCCAGCCTGCAAGGAGGCAGGAGGGACATCTAGCCAGGATGCACACCCATGAATAAATGCTCGTGTCCAGCCAGACCTCAAGCAGAGTGTGGCCTGCCTGCAAGGGGTTACGGCTGTGCCACCAGCTCTGAGGAAGGGCACCTCTGACTGTCTGGAGGCTGTGCGGCTGTGAGGTGGGCTGCCTGTTGTGTGGGTTCCCTGGCCCCAGACAGCTCTGCAATCCTGGAGCAACCTATGCACCTCACCTCCTGTCTTCCCCCAGTGCTCCTACCACCTGGCTAGCAGGCAGCCCCATGGAAGCAGTCTTCTCAATGTGACGTTAGCCTTGGAAGGAGGCTCTCCTGGCTGAGTCATGGCCCAGAAACATCAGTTCTCTTCTACTGGGGTTTCCTCCACCCCACCCCATTTCTATTTTGGGGAGTTTGTGTCTCTGGAATGGGGGGTGTCTCTTCCTCTCTGATGTGGAACTCACTTTCTCTCCTAGGTCTGTATCTCACTCCAAGCCCCCCCCCCCCACCTGCAAAGATCCTTCTAGTTTTTGTTCTCTGAATGGGGAGAGGGAGCAGTGGTGTGATTTGAGGACTCAAACCCCTCTTGTCACAAATATATCTCCATAGACCTCCCAGATGCAGGTGCTGAAATTACCCCAATTCTAGTCATTTTGTTGTTACAAATGATTTTTCTTCAGAAAGACCCTGTCAAAATGCAAATGTTACCAGAGAGGGTAACACACTGACTTATTACCATCCATTATCACTTTAGTGCCGTTTATCAGCTCCCCAGCCGAGAACAGGGCCCGGGGAGAGAAGCTGAATCAGATCAGGCAAGGGCTGATGCAGGGAAGAGATGGGGAAAAGCTGAGAGGAGCCCTGGACAGGAGTAGATCGTGGACTTGAGGAGCAGTGGGGAGACAGGGGGCTTCACAGGAGGCGTGAGTGAGAGGCAGGGAACCCAGCGGCTGCTTCTCAAAGCACCTGTGTCACCTCAGAGAGCCCCTTCTCTATTACAAACGGAAGAGTAAGCTCTGCAGATTATTTGCAAATCATCACATTTTGTTCACCAGATATTATTATTATTCCTGACCACTGGCTGCTTAAGTGAATGTTCACATGAATCTGTAGTTCCTGAGGACGCCCTGAATGCGAGGATGAGCAGACACACTGAGGGCAGGACGCGTCAGGCCAAGAGTAAAACCAGGGGCAGGCCATCGTTGAAGGGGGGACCATAGATGAGGGCGGTCGCCACCTCAGGTGACTTTTTACCAGCTCCAGTAGGGGCTGCAGCCAGTGCTTTCTCCCTTGTTACCCACAGCCGTGGGTATTTGTGTTCATTTTGCAAAGGAAAAAAATGATCTCGATCTTAATGTCCCTCTGAGATGAGCAGGGTTTGGCCACAGTGAGGGTGGGGGTGCGGGTGGGAAGCCAGTGAGGAGCAGGGAGGAGTGTCTGGAGAGACTTCCAGAGGAAGAAGGCAAGGAGGAGTGTGATGGCCAGCGGCGAGGAAGGCACTGGGCCTTGCAGACCTCAGGGGGCAGGTTGGTGGGGGGCTGGAATGGGGTGCTCGTGTCCTTGGCGAGTGTGGGGAGGAGGGCGCTGCTCTGTAACACCCTTCTTTCTCCTTACCAAACTTGTGGTAAAGTCTGACACACACAGAAGCATGGTGTGGATGGAGAATAAATTTGTGACTCCTCAGAGGGGCCCCACGTCTGGCCGATGTGAAGGGCGTGGGTGTGGATGGCAAGATGGCCACGGACCCTTGGGCTCGGGAATTACCCAGACAGAGTAGAGGAGGGCGGAGTCGAGGGACACGAGAGTCGGCCGCTGTGAGTCTCCTGAGAAAGCCTGAGCACCTGCTCCCACTCAGGCTGAGGCCAGAGCTGGGCACAGTGATGAGTTTCCAGAAGCCTGTGCTCTGAGCATTGAGTCTACTGCCAGTAAAAGGGAAGTAGCAACTTCCGTTGTGGGGGAAGAGCCACTTTCTGTGGAGTATCCCAGACATCCACGAGGCAGCTTCCCAGACTGCCTGGTGTGCAGCTGAGAGCTGAGGACCTGGAGCTGGGAACAGCCCTTGACCCTGGCAAGGCCTGTGGCCAAGAAGACTGCGCTGTGGCTGTGGGCAGCGTGGCCTGAGGGCTGCGGTCCAGACAGGACAAGAGGTGCAGTGGACATCAGAGCTGGGGGTGATGTCAGATAGCTGGAGATGCCGTTGCTGTCCCTTACCCCCATTTCCAGTAAGGGCATCCCAAATTTGAGGCAGCCTCTAGGTGAAAAATGGGTATCCTGGAATTAAACTCCCTGCCACTAAATGGGAACTCAGTGTTAAAAATCAAGTCATAGGAAATGTTGTTCTACTTCTGGGATAAATGAGGCTGTGAGTGGTGGTTTATATGCAGCACATTTTGCTCTGAGAGTTTGGGTCTTGGTCCAGCAAAGGCACCAGGATAATTCTGGTGGTGTTAGGGTGTTCTGTGGGGGTACATTTTCCCTGGTTCCGGGAGAACAGCGTGCAGGAGGGGGCTCCCCACCCAGGTTCACGTCAAAGCCTCATGCGAGGACTCCTGAGGGCCAGGACTCCTTCTCTTTCTACTCTTGCATGGCTGCCTGAGAAAAGGCTGAAACCGATGTGAACCAGACCGGGGATTCTTGTCCGACACTGCAAGTGTCCCAAGTGTCTGACCGCCCCCCGCAGGGCTCCAGAGGGGAGTGACTCTCAAGGTGGAAATGGCCAAACACAAACAATGAGGAGGCAGTGCAGCCACCCAAATGTCAGCAGAGAGAAAAACTGTCAGTGAATGAGCAGGGACCCGGCAACAAACACCCCAGGGTTGGGGTGTAAATCCTGGGTCACCCCACTTGGCAGGGAGCAGCCATCATCACCTGTTAGTTAGCAGGGGGCATGGGGACACAGGGACACCTGAGCTTTCTCTAGTCCTGAGACAGTCACCACAGGGGTCCCTGCTTTGACAGGCAGTGACCCTCTCCACCCCCTCTCCTTGAGTCTGTGCAGATGGTTTTCCTGTGCCTTTTACTACCTGCTGCTCGGCTGGCTAAATTCTTTCTTGTACCTTTTCTTAGGTGAGTGGGGGCCATTTATCCAGCAAGGATTGCCCCACTTCCAGGTTTCCACCCCTTCCCTTGGCTTCCGTTTGCCTCTGCTGCCCTTGAGTGGCCTCAGATACAGTGTGACTTTCATAGGGTGTGTCCTGGGTGACTTAGGATTCAGGGTGATGGGATGGGATGTTTTAACATCTGCACCCAAATACATAAGTCACCTTAACCTCCAGTGTGGTGAGGGTAGCAATGGGGGAATAGATAGCCCTGGCTTTGCTAAAAAGGATATCTTACCCCTCCCTCCCTGATTCGGAGCCCCCAGAGGTCAGCAATTAATCACCTTCTGGAAGCCTGTTGCAGGGTTTGTAATGGAAATGACTCTGTCGTCATGGCAACTCTGGCTGGCCCAGCCAGGGGCTGCTCTAGGCCTGCCTGGCTCTGCTAGGCTTCAGGTTTATTTACAAGCTGTGAGCGCTAGCAGGGAGGCTTTAAGAGCAGCGCCTTGTGATCAGGAGCTGGGCATGAGGAGGGCTTAACTAGTAGTCCCTGTTCAGTCTGGACTAGTTGCCATTCAGCATGTTTCCAAACATGGTCCACCCACCGGAGGAGAAGGAAACCGTTCAGCTACCTCAGCCTGCCAACTCTCATCCCCCTATTGACTGGAAAAGCCTTTGGCCAGGGAGGGTTGTGTTTTTGGAAAACCTTGGGCTCTGAAGTGTACATAGCAGAGCTTGAGTAATGGCCCAACCACTTACCGGTTGTGTGTCTTTGGGCCAGTGACTCAAACACTCTGATCTTCAGTTTCTACCTGTCTAAATAGGGGTAATATCACCTACTTCATGGTGTAACTGATAATTTTATGATGCAGGAATGGCAAACTTTCTCAGTAAAAAGGCCATGCAATAAATAGGGTTTCACAGGCCACGTGGCCGATTGCAACTTCGCGAGTGCCCTGCTAGCAGGAGAGGAGCCGGAGGCAGTGGTAGCTGGAGAGTATGGCAGTGTCCCACCAAACCGGCCTGAGGTCTACATGCAGCCCTCGCTGGGGAGAAGGGATAAGCCTGTGTTCTGGGCAGAAGCTGCTTCTGAACGAAGGTGCTGCATCGAGGCCGCTGTGGAGAAAGGCCCCCAGGGTAGGGCAGCGCCACGGTCTCACGGCTGAGGCCAGGATGAGAAGTTGAGTCAGGCTGGAAAGGCTCTGCAGGGCCCCCATCCCTGGAGAGGTGCAGCTGGCCAGCGACTGTGCCGAGTGTGATTTATGATGCTCTTAGCCAGGACTTCCCCAGAGAGGGTTGCTGGGGATGAGAGAAGGACACCGGGCTACCTAATCCACTCACAACACTGATTTGTGCCAGCTCTGGGCAGTGGCCTTTTCCCTAGCCCCTCCAGCAGCGTGGGGGATATAGAGCTGTTTTTAATTCTGAGTCCGCTGCTTCCAAACAACCAGCCAGTAGGGAAGGGCCAACCTTGTTCGACCTGAAGAGCACAGCTGGGCTCTGGGCCCAGCTGGGGGATAAGCTGGCCTTGGCAATCCGTCCACTTCCCTCCACAGGTAAGGACCAGGGATCCTTGGACCCAGGACACTGGCACAGGAGGAGGCATGTCTACCCTTGTAGAGAGTGGCCCTCCACAGCCTGCTGCGGCCAGGACTGGCTTCCCGAGCTCAGGCCAGAGGTTTTCCGGGCTGGAGGCTGGCTTGGTCCAGGCCTCTGCTGGCCAGATGGGGTCAAGGAGCTCATGAGGACCCGGAGTTTGGTGCCTCCCTCCCTCGCTGTCACCGTCGAGGAGGGTGTCTAGGCCGCTGTCTTGGGCCTCAGTTTACCTCTCTGAAATCAGTTTCTCTCCTGTCCTGACAGCCGCCTGTGAGGCCACGTCGGTGGGAAGGCTGGTGGCGGGGTCTGTGGGCGCAGGCGGTGCACGACTCCAGGAGGGCGCTATTTCTGGGGCTGGTTCTGTTGACACCGTGTTTTCTCCTGTGAGCCAGCAGCTGTTCTTTCCCTCTCACCCCTGTGGTGTCGCTGTGAGGGGGAGTATCTCGTTCTCACTGACAGCTTTCTCTGCCTTGGGCTCCCTTATTCCGCTCCTCTGCATCAATGCCTTACGTGTGCCTGGTACTTCACAGTTTACAAAGCAACTCCAGAGTCGTCCTCTAGTTTCATCTCCATAACAACCCTTCCAGGCTGGCATGGTGCTCTGCGCTGGCCCAAATTAGAGATGAGGAAACCACCCCTTGGGTGACATGGTTTAACCTCCGCACTGGGCTCACTCCACCAGCAGGGGGCAGTGCGGGGCCCGAGCCAGCACACCCAGCTCTGGGGGCCGCCTGTCTTCTCTACATTCCAGAGTTCCCAGGAAACCTGATGCCCTAAAAAAAGAAGTTGTTCTGCTCTGTATCTTTTTACTGCAATGAAAATACCAAAGAACAGTTTGTGTTGGAGGTACGGTGGGAATTAATTTTAAAAGGGTGATGGGGGCTTTATTCTGAAAAGGGATCCCTCTGTCCCACTGTCTCCTGTCATCACTACTGGCTCAAAATTGTTCCACTTTAGAATGTGACTTCCCCCAGCCCCTTCTAAGCCTTGTACCCGCTCAAGTCAAGCAGGTTTGAGGGAGAGTGGGAGTTATTTTTAACACAGTCTTGGGTTCTCCTTATTCATTGTTCAAGTGGGGGAAGAGACAGTTGAAAAGCCTGAAGAATTCATTCTGTCTGGTTTTCATTTGCACCCAGCTGTCTCCACGCATCCACACTCACCGGTTGACCAGCCTGCTGTGGGGGCCTGAGTTCACCATTATTCCCTTTAATGGGCTTGCTTAGGCTGTAGCCTCTGCACTCGGCTAACCATGGCAACCTGCAAAGGTCCCTGGCACCCTAGGAGCACCCCTGGCTTTGAAAACTGGACACAATGTCTGTATCTAGGAGTGCAGGAAAGGCACCCCGGCCCTATCTTCAGTGCTTCTAAGGGGAGGAGGGGGAGCCCTCTCTGGACTCCTGTACCAGAAATGCCTCTACCCTTGGACACTCTGTCTCCTCTGGTTCCCACTTGAGAGGTAGCCAAGACTACGAGCCAGAGAGATAAAAAATAAAAATGATAGCAGAGAGGCCCGTCGGGCTGAGCCAAGCTCCCTGACAGCAAAAGGCCTCTCTGAAGGAAATGAAAACAAACAGAAAGTCCTTGCAGAGAGCTACCCCCTTCCTCTCCCCCCTCCCCTCTCTCTCCAGCTGCCTCTCTGTCCTTTCCTCCTTTACCTGTTTTACCCCCTCTTTCCCTTTCTCCTGTTGCACCTACTTTCCCTTACCGCTCAGCTTAGACCACAGACCCTTAAAAAAATACTCCTATAAGGTTTGTTTCAAATTTAACTCTCGATTAAATTCTGTTAGAGTGAATAGTGACTGCCAGGAAATGGTCTAAATTTGTTGTGTTGGTAATTTTTGTAGCACGTGTTACTTGAAAGAAGAAGAAAGACAGTTGTCTTGGAGGCCTTTTCTTTGTACGGGTCCTTGACATAATGTGCTTGGGGGCCACCCAGGGCTGTGGTGCCAGCTCTCTCTCTAAGCCACAGAGCTTCACTGTTACTCCCACCCACTCCTTCCAAGTCGGCACACCTGTCTCGATGCAACAGCTGGCCAGGTGTTTCTCACAGCTGTGTGGTTGCTGGATTTGATTATCCACCAAGGGCTCCTTGAGGACTTCCATGTGACTAGTATCTGATTGAGCACTGTGAAGAATTCCCCAAACGTAAGACAAGACTCCTGCCCTCATGGTGCTTACAGTTTAAATGAGGAAGATGCAGACACTGTTCAGCTAGATTGAATCAAACAAGGTGGTGGGACCTAGTTGAGCGCTAAACTCCATCAACAGTATGTGCCACTCTTGGTCTATCTGCCAGGGAAACCTGTGTTTTCTAGGCAGCAGTAAAGCCAAAGTTGCTTTCCTCTCTACTCACAGCCTCCCAATGCTGAGTAGTCTTTTGCCTCTATTCATATATTTTGCAGAGCCCACTGTAGGACTTAGCATGTGCTGTGTGCTGGCTATTATCATCTCTGTCTCCGTGGTTTGATTCCAAAGGCTCCATCTTTCAAAGAACTAGGGAGGTTCTTGGTGCACAGATTTAAGAAAGTTCTATAATGTTTATTAGATGTGTTGGTGAGCTAAGGACTGGTACTGAAGAACTGTCTGCTGGCTGCCCTCCTTGTGGGGTTCTGTAGCATGGCTCCCCATCGACTCAGTCCTCTTCTAAGTTGCGTGGGGAAAGGAGCTACTCCAGGGGACTACATGGAGGACGCGGCATGCTCATCTTAAAGTCCATGTGGAAGGAAATCCCAAACCTGACCATCTCTTCTCTGTGCATAGCTTTGGGGTCAGGAGATCAAGTTTGGAACAGTCAGAGGTAGAAACAGGTCCCCCTCAACTACATCTTTGGGATAACTGATAGCTGCATTTTAACTCTCTCCAAGAGGTCATTACCCCCAGACACCCTTCCTCTCTGATGAGACCCATGATGAGGGTTGGAAGAGGAGAAAGAACCCTCTTTGAGGGTCCTGTCCTTTGCTCAGTGAGAAATGATCTATTAGAGGCTGACAAATCAATAAAGGCAATTTAAGCGCCTTTCTTGGAGTCCGTGTGACTTACAGGAAGGCGATGGTGTAGCGCCTGGGTGGTGCCATAGGCCCCTTGCTCCTTCCCCTCTCTGCAATTATAGCAAATTTGCCTAATGCACTAAAAGCCAATGAATCATGTCGACGGGTGATGGGATGGGGAAGGCGAGAGGCAAGACATCGGATGCTGGCAGATGCCCTACTAACCTTGGTTTTAATTAGGTTTGAGTGAATAACAAACAAAACAATCCTTCATTTGCGACAACCAACCACAGTGATAAAAAGACCCATAGTTCTTTGTTGCAAATGAGCAAAATCCTAGGTCTTGAGGGAAGCCAACATAGTCTCCCCTTTGTGAATCACTGCTCTTGAAAGGCTTGGGGCTGACTCAACCATTGGTGGACTTGAATCCTTTTCTCTTAAACTGAGACTCAGGCTTAACATTTCTTAAGAGTGTTCAACTTGTTCTTTGCAATGGGATGGGACTCCTATGGCGTTTGGACTCATTAGCATTAATCAGAAAGAGGAAGTCACAGCATTCCCTTCTTTTCATGCTAAGGCTAAAATTTTTACAGTCTTAAAACTCAGTCAGGAATTCTACAAAATAAGTGGCTTTTATTGACTGAAAATGCCAAGGTCAAGATAGATAAGTCTTAGGAACTGTTCCAAATTCAAGTTGATAAGGAGACATCAGGACAACTGAATATAACCTGTGATTTTCTTAAGCCATATAGAACACCATTAGAATAATGGGAGAATTTGAATAGAGTCTGTAAATATAGCTAATAGCATTGTCACAATATTAGTTTCCTAATTTTGATTACTGTTTTATGTTAATGTAAGAGATTGTCCTTATATTTATAAAATACACCGAAAGGATAAAGGTATCTGTTACCTTAGTGGTTTTATAAAATGTATATTTATCATCTGTTGTTTGTTTAGGAATTTAGGACCTGTTTAACTATCTGAGAAAGCAAACGAGGTCAGTTATCACCATGTGTGGAACATGGATGATGAGTAGATCTGAATTCTTTGTACCAATTTTGTACCTTTTCTGCAAGTCTGTTACGAAAAAGTGGGGGGAAATCAACCAGTAGAGATTGCCAACTGTGACCAGTGTTTCAGATCCTTTTCTCTTCCCCCCTGTCCCAAACCATCCTCTCCATCCTAGTTACAAGCCTGTATGCCCCCTCCTTCTTCAAGCTACTGGGTGTCCTTGAGCAGGAAGTACTGGGAAAGCCCTGATGGGATCCAGAGGCTCACTGCGGGTGGATGCTGACAGGGAAAGTTAGGGTGGAACTTTTCTTTGGAAAGGACCTTGTGCCTAATGACTGGGTGGGGAAGGGGTGCTTTTGAGGAGTAAGGAGCTTAGTTTAAGGGAAGTCTTGAGTCCTTTCCAGTGTCATTCTTCATCCCCATTGGACACACATTTTGATCTTAGGGCTCAGTGAGAAGAGTTTTGTCAGCTCTGAAAATGAGATCCGTTGGAGAAAAGCAGGGGTCTGTTTTACGTGGCTTGGGGGAGGGTAATGCAGACTAGTGGAATGTCCTGTGGTGAAAAGCCCACTCATCTTTCAGGAAACACAATCACCAGGGACAACACTTACGTCCATAAAATTGTTTCTGACACCATCTTAATTCCACAAATTACTGTCAACTGGAGCTTGAGGGAGTTATTTTTAAACTAAATCTACTTGGCAGGCCACAGGGCAGGCTTTCACAGTATAGATCATAAAGGTTCTAGAACTTTCTTAGTGAAATACCTGTCATTTTTTATGGAGTTTAGACGCAGAGGAGAAAAGGGGGCTTGCCTTGGGCAATGGAGGCCCAGAGGACAGAGGGAAAGCCCACGTCCTGTGGACCTGCGTGGTTTCTGACTTCTGTCTCCCAGGGTGAGCTAACCTGTGAGAGCCTGATGCTGGGCTGTAGGAAGGGTGGAACGGCCGTCTGTGACAAGGCGTGCCCAGGAGACACCATGAACAGTGGCACATCCCTTCTTTAAACTATCACTGGATAACGGCCGTGCTTCAGAGGTTATTTTTGTCTCTCCTCTGAGCCCACTGTGCCTCAAGTTTGTTATCTCCCAGAAGCCCCAGGACCAGCAAGTCCTCATTGTGTTAGGGTTTTTATCACCTCATTTGGTCTTCAGCGACAGACAGCAGAGGTGACCTCCACACCTTCCCTGTGCCTCTCCAGCACTACCTCTGGATTCATTCAGGAACCTGCCACCCTCTCCAGGGCACGAGTAGAAAAGGTTGAGCGTCCAGACATTCCTTGTGGCCTTCCTTCTTTCAAGCCTGTCTTGGATTTTTGTCTTTCCTACTCCTCTCCTAGGCCTCCTCCTTTCCATCTTCTACCAAAGGGCCAACCACCTGGGCAAGAAAAGGCTCTGAGCCGCTAGTGCCAAACAGAGGAATCAACACACAGTCCAAGAGCTCACAACCGTCAGCCTCTCACCAAGACCTGCGCTTGCTTGCTCTCCATCTCTCCCCTCTCCCTCCCTTCCCCTTGCACCTCAGACTTGCTCACCCGCCTTAGTCATGCCTCAGTTTAACAAGTTATGACCTAACACTGAGCAGCGAGGCTCTCGGGCGCCGATCCTCATGGCACCCATGGTCAGTGCGAATGGCCTCTGTGTCCTAGATCTAAAACTTGGTCTCAGAAAAGGCAAGCTGTTTGCGCAGGCCACCCCTCTGAGACAGAGCTGGTGTCTTAATTTTGGAGTCCACACTCCCAGTGTCCTTTCGCCTCTGCCTGTGCATTTCCCCAGGGAGCATGTGGTCGAGAGATGGGTATTTGGGAGCCTCCGTTGGTGTGGGCAGGGTAGGGGACACTGTTGGCCAGAAGTTTCCTCCCTGGCTCTCTTCATGAGTGGCAAGTATAAAGGTTGTCTGGGGGAAGATGAGGTTGTACTTCCCCTCCTCCCCTCCTGCAACCTTTCTTTCTTGTTTTTTTATTTCTTTCTTATTTTCATTATATATTTTTTTACATTATTTTTCTTTTTTGTACAATGTCTATTTCTCATCCCCATGAAATTCCCATCATCAGTTCACCTGTGTACCATCACCATAGTCCCTTGTGCTCTTCCCACCCATTTTGTTCCTTCTCCCTCCTCCTCCCCTTGGGAATGTCTCAGATTTATAGTTGCCTGTTGATTTTGATTTTTTATTTATTGTAATTGATTTTTTTCCTTTAGTCCCTTGTTTGTTTCCTCTACATTCCTCTTATAAATGACACCATCCAATGTTTTTCCTTCTCTTTCTAGCATATTTCACTCAGCATAATCCCTTATAGCTCCATCCATGTTGCCGTGAATTGCATGAGTTTGTCTTTTTGATTGCTGCGTAATATTCCCTGGTGAATATATACCACATCTTCTTGATCCAGTCATCTGGTTTTGAGCATTTGGGTTATGTCCATAGCTTGCCTATTGTGAAAAGTGCCACAATAAACATAAGTATGCAGGTGTCCTTTTGAATTAGTGTTTTTGTGTCCTTTGGGTAAATTCCTAGGAGTGAGATTGCTGGATCATATGGGAGTTCCATTTTTAATAGTTTGGATTTAAAATAAAAGCAGGGGGCTGAGCTGCAGTTCCTTTATCTCTGACCCAGGTCACAGCTGGAGAGCAAGAGTGAAATCGGGTCCCTGTGGCTCTGGAAAGCTCTGGCTGCTTTCCTGGAGCTGAGTCATGTCTCCACTTCAGGAAGGTATCATTCATTTGGTGCAAGAAGTGTGCTCCCTAAAGGAACGGGGAACTTTTTGGGCTATATCCACAAGTGTGGGCTGAAAGCAAAGATTATAGAAGGTGTTGATGGGCCTGGAGCTTGAGAACATTCCTTTGGAGCATTAGTGCCTCCTTGGGCTGTATGTTCTTTGAAAGCCTTTAGTGGGATCAGGGAGGTTTTTTTACCTTGAAATAAGTTTTTTGAATTTAGTTCATTGGTGTCAGTTGGGCCCCATGCTGGACTCAGACCCTGGGGAAGTTATGTGAAGGGTGTGTGGATATGTGGGTGGCAGGAAATCCATAAAATAAAAATCCCCCGTGGAGTTTCTGCTGTGGAGTGGGCAGGATCCTCTGAAGGCTGTAACTGCAGGCACCTAAAGCTGGTGATACCTTTGCGTTACCATTAAGGATCTGGGGGTGCAAGTAGTACCCCCCACAGAGGACAGGGCCCTAGACTACAGTTTTGGGGTGGGGCAGTCCGGGAAGCATTGCTTCTCCCAAGCCTGCTTCTGAGCTGTTGGCCCAGGAGGGCCATTCTATGTGATGTTTCTGGCACACGTGCCCAAGAGCACAGAGGAAACGCCCTGGCCTCACGGCCCAGGGCTGCGCTGGAGCCAGAGACAGCCCCAGGGGCGCGGGACACTGGGGTTTGTTTTTTGAGCGATTTTTAGTTTTTTTTAACCTGATATATGTAATTGTGGTGTCTTGATATACACTGTACTACCACGGTCAAACTAGGGAACGTGCCCATCATCTCACAGTTGCTTTTTATTTTTAACGTTTTGTGTGTGGTGAGAACACATAAGATCTACTCCCTGGATGAATTTCAAGTATACAACACGGCATCGTTAACATGTTCGTCCTACAGGAGCAAAACTTCGTACCTTTGACCGACAGCTGTCCCTCTCCCCCTTGTCCCTGGTGACGGGTGCTCTGCTCTCTGCCATTAGGACATGTAAGTGAGATTGTGCAGTATTTGTCTCCTTGTGTCTGACTTATTTCACTTAGCATGATGCCTTCCAGGTCCATCCGTGTCACAAATGGCAGCGTTCCTTTTATAGGGCTGACTAATATATATATATATAATATATATAACATTAGTATATATAGTATATTATATATACTATATATAATTCATATCTATTCATATATATATGAAAATATATATCTTGGTGGTCGTGAATGATGCTGTAATGAGGTGTAATCCCTCTTTGAGATCCTGATTTCATTGTCCTGGCTGTATAATTACATGCCCAGAATAGGACTGCTGGGTTACAGGGGACAGGGCGATAGACTCACCACATCAGGACTTCTTCGGCTAGGTAGGCCCTAGGACGTAGGGATCGCACTTCTCTCCCCAGCTCCGGTGACATGCCAGGGGCTCCGACCTGCAAAACCCTTATTTCCTGCATGCCTTGGCACCAGGATGCTGGCAGCTAAATGTGTGTCTTCAGGTGCCCTGGAACCCTCGGCAAGCTGGCTTCAGCCAAGCCCATGCTGGACCATGGAAAAATGAATGATCTCTTCTGGACTGATGTCTTTCATTTGCTGACCTGAGGCTCAAAGGCCATTTTCTCCCTCTTGCCCCCAACCCCCTTCTCTAATTAGTTGCCCTGCTTCCCCTTTTCTAACTTTGTACTGGGAAAGGTTTCACATCTCCCAAGAGGCCTGCCTCCAGATTTCCCTTTGCCAGCTCTGGAAGGCTCCTGAGCTCCAGGTCCCTTGCTAACCTCCCACATACCAGCCAGTGGGCTTCTAGCAAGAATGCACTAAAGGTGCTCTTGGCCTGAACAGATCAGTCAGTGCCCAAACTGCCTTAGGCCTGGACTCATTGACCCTCTGCCAAGGCCCCAGTGACTCAACATCCCTCCTGAGCTGTAACTGCAGAGTGGGGCCAGGCCTAGACGCTGGAGCTGGCAGGGACATCCGGGTCAGTGCTTGGCTCCAGCCACCCACGACCCACCATGTCTAAGGGCCCCAAGGTCAGACATGTGTGCTGCCTTCCCTCACTCAGCAGGCGCAACTGGCCCCCTTCCAGTGAGTTTCAGCCCTGGAATCCAGACCCCTCGCCTCCCCTTCTTGTCTTGGTTCCCAGAGAACATTGATCAAAGCAAGAAGAGAAACTAAGGGGTTTCATGGAAGCACAGTCGTGCAGAAAGGCTTGGAGACATGGTTAGCTTATCTGTCAGCAATTTAAAACTAGAAGGTTTCCAGAAATGACTGAGCTGGGGAATTGACCCCCAGCTTCCTGGCTTTTTGCCAGTTAGAGGAGGCCTAGGAAGAAGGGAAGGTTGCAGCCTGAGGCTTGGAGCATTGTCTTCAGGAGAATCACTATACCAGGGCCTACAATCCAAAGGATCCTTTTCTCAGCTCTAGAGAGCCTACAGGTCTGGGCGTATCTGTTAAGCACCAGACGTTCTCAGAGGTGTAGCTAGACCCTGTGTCCAAGTCAGTGGATTATCGCCCTCCACCTGCACACAGTAGAGGTTGGCATGTGCCGTCTGGGTGAACATAAGGTAAGCGGAAGAATGCTGGCGGAAGGCCTGGGGATCTTTAAGTGGTCAGTGGCAGTGAATGCAGGCTGGAAAGCCAGGCAGGGTGGTGTTTGTCTTGGTGATGGTTATTTTGGACAAATTACTTGACTATGGTGAGCTCCAGCTTCCAGCTTTCTTGTTTCCGACTTAAGTTTATTAGGTAAAGTAGGTTTACATCTTTGTACCTGCTCTGGGGGTTGTCGGCTCAAACCGCTACAAATGTATACTTTGACATCCTGCACCACTAGTCCCCCAACAACCCCTGGCCATGTTCCGCTGGGCTCCTTCTGCCCCACTAGCAGCCTCCCTACTGTTTGCCTCAGTTTTGCAGTCAGATGTAAAGAGTTTATTATGGTTTCGTTTTGACTGACCCTTTGTTATGTTTCTCTATATTCCACATGTGAGACCACCTTGTATTTGTCTTTCTCTTTCTGACTTTCTTTGCTTAAGTTTATCCTCTCCAGTCCCATGCATATTGTTGCACATGGTGGGAGTTCATCCTTTATAATAACTGAGTAGTATTCCATTGTGTGAGAGTGTATGTCACATGTTTCTGATCCACTCCTTTGCCCTTGAGTATGTAGCCTTTTTCTTTAACTTAGATGTAAATAGGGCTGCAGCAAACATAGGCGAGTACTTCCCTTTGAATTAGTGTTTTTGGGGTAAATACTTAGGAGTGGAATTGGCAATATAATTTACTCTCAGGACTCTTATTGTCAGGAATCAGTGAGCCAATTCATGCAAAAAAGCTTGGCACCACACTTACCACAAAATTGGAACTCAAAAAAAAAAAAATGTAGCTAATACTAATTAGTTTTCTAAGGACTCCGGGTTACAGAAGCAGCCTTGGGGTAGCCTGGTGCAAAGGATCTAGTTACCTACTGATAACATAGGAAAAGTTGTCTCCCTCCCTTGAAGGGAGTGGGGTACAGGAAGAAACCTCCAGTTCCACCTTCTCCCCACATCCACACTGTAGTATCTGTTGGAACCCCTTGCTCCATATATCAGGAAGCCTGAGGGTAAGAAGAAATCTTTAATTTTATCTCATCATCTCAAAGTTTACTGTGTCTATACCATATACTCTAATGCCTCAGCTAGTGTGTATTTCAGCCTTCTAATGATGTAGCACCCACCCAGCCAGCCCTACAGACTGATTACTGGCTGTGCCAAGCATGTGATTAGGTGTTATGGATACACCAGTGAGAACAGGACACACAGTTTCCATCTCTGTGAGTCTAGTAAAAAGAGGCAAATATTGAATATATAATCGTATAAATATTTAATTATAATTGTTATTAATGTGATTGCTTCCCTCATGTCAGCTGGGAGTATTCACAAGCCTGATAAAATCAGCTCATAGCCTCAGACCATGTTCTCCCCAGGATGCATGAGACAGAGGGGCCTTAGATTCTAGTAATCTGTTAAGGTGTCAAACTCATGTGTCCTCAGTTCATGGACTACCTAAGTCTTTTATGTGTACTGTTGCCATGCCAGGTGTGAAACTCAGCCTCATTCTTACTGTCCAGGAAATCTCTGCTTATATGACAATCATTGGTTCAATAGATACAGTGTGAAAAGATGTAAATTATGATGTATAAGCCATAGAATATATATGTTTGGAGAGGGGTGTATTAAATGTAGAGCTTTATATGTAAGCTTCATGGTAACCAAAAACAAAAACCTAAGTAGATACACAAAAATAAAGAAAAAGAAACCAAAGCATACCATTACAAAATCTTCACATCCCAAAGGAATCAAGAGAGGAAGAAACAAAGGAATTGCAAAACCACCTAGCAGAAAACATTTAACAAAATGGCAATAGTAAGCCCTTATCAATAATCATTTTAAATGTTAATGGATTACATTTTCTAATGAAAGTGGCTGAAAAAAGAAAACAAGATCCAACTACATACTGTCCAGAAGGCTTATTTTAGCGTTAAAGAACTCATAGATTTAAAGTGAAAAGGTAGGAAATATATTCTATGTAAGTGGAAACTAAAATCAGGGATAACTATATTTATATCCACAAAATAGACTGTAAGCCAAAGACTATAATAAGAGACAAAGAAGACTGTTATATAATGATGAAGAGGTAGTCATAAAACAGATATATTTATAAATACTTATATATATAACATAGGAATACTTAAATATGTAAAGCAAATATTCAAATTGGCAAATAAAGCAGATTTAAAGGAAGCAATAGATAGCAATAACAATAATAGCAGTAGTAGAAAACCTCAGTATTCCACTTATACCAATGCGCATATCATCAAGACAGAAAATCAATAAGGAAACATTGGACTCCAACTACATGTTAAACCAGATGGACCTAACAAATAAATACAGAACATTCTATCCAACAACAGCTGCATACAAATTCTTTTCAACTACACATAGGACATTCTCTAGCCTATATCATGTTAGGCACAAAATGAGTCTTAATAAATTTAGGAGGGTTGAAATCATATCAAGAATCTTTTCTGAACACAGAGCTTTGAAATGAGAAATCAGTTATAAGAAGAAAATGCCAAAGTCCACAAATACATGGCTACCAAACAGCATGCTCCTGAATGACCAATGAATTAAAGAAGAAATCAAAAAGTAGTTTGAGACAGAGGACCATAGAAACACACTATTTTGGGTTAAAGCAAAGAGATATCTGTAGTTCCATGTTCATTGCAACATTATTCATATTTGTATTTATATATACAAGCGATGTATATATATATGCACATATACATGCACAATGTGTATATATGTGTGTATGTATACATTCACAATATACGTGCATATATAAGCATACCCATATACATATACTGGAATATTATTCAGCCTTTAAAAAGGATAAAATCCTATCTTTGTGACAACATAGATAATGCTGAAGGAAATTAGGTAAGTGAAATAAACCAGATATAGATACTACATGGTATCATGTATATGTGGAATTTTTTAAAATTCAAATATATGAAAACAGAGTAGAAAAATGTTTACCAGCATCTGTCAGGGCGGGAAGAGGCAAGGAAGAGGTTGGTAAAAAGATACAAACTTCAAGTTTTCAAATGCAGCTATCTGAGGATCTAATATATAACATTGTTGAAATCATAGTTGATAAAATTTTATTACATGGTTGACAGTGGCTGAAAGAATAGAACTTAAATATTCTCACCAAAAAGGGAGGGCGGGAGGGAAAAAGGAATGAAAAAAGGAAGGATTAGGTGGTGGAAATGTTCATTAACTCAGTGCAGAGCAAGGAAGAGGCAGCTTTTCATAGTGTGTGTGTGTGTGTGTGCACGTGCGCATGCACGCACACACGCACATGTGTGCATGTGCATTCTATATACATACAATCATCTTCATGTTGTGTATGTTAAGTAACTTACAATTTGGTCAATTATGCCTCATTAAAATGGAAAAAAAAGGAAAAGAAAATGCCTATATAAGGCAGTCTGTGGGTTGTTTACCTACCTGCAGATTTTTTGTGGGGAAGAGTCACCAGGGAGGGTTTTATAGTAATACAAACAGGCTTGAATGGACAGCAAGCATCCCCTTTCTTCAAACCTCCTTCAGACATTGCAGCTTTGTCCCTCACCACCCACTGCATGTCTGACTTAGAGTTGGTCCCTCAGAACTCCTGGTATACTCTCTTCTCTTGGAGAAATACAAGTTTCTCTCATTCTTTCATACAAAAGAGTTCACTCTTTGTCTGCTGCAGAGGCGCCTGTGAATGCCCTGCGGTCCCACCTTCTACCTGAAGCTGATTATCAAGGTGGCTTGGTTTTGTTTGGTTTGCTTCTTTTCAAACAGTGCTCCCTAGAACTCAGATCGGCACTGTAACCCTCAACCTTTAGTGTGAGTGAGGATTAGTAGGGAGTGTGCTATAATCACACAGAGATTCTATTTCAGGAGGTATGTAGTGTAGAGTGCAGTCCTAGAATCTACATTTCAATCCAGTGTCTAGTTGGTTCTGTTCTGCCCCAGGGATTCTGTAGAGGCTTCAACTGTATTCAGGGAGGGCTACAGGGTCCATCTGTTGTCAATCAAACTATGTTTTTATCTGTTTTATAATTAGATGTCTGCTAAAATTCTATTTTAGGGAATTGGTCTGTACCCATCTATGGATCCAAAACTACTGAACGTGTTTTTTCATACCGCGATCTAAAAGGCTTCCACAACCCATGATTTCAAAATTAAACAAAGAATCCTCTTGTAAGACTCACTTTCTTTTCAAGCATTGCTATAGCTTTTTTCACATTTTAAAAAATTTTTAAAATTAGGTGTCAGTTAAGGATTCATCTTAGTTCTTATACCAAATTATTTATCAATTATATTAGCAATATTCATTGAATAATCAATCTGTCCATTTTTTCCAGATTTGATATCCAACCTTTATCAATCTCCCCATATCCACCCAGGTCTGTTTCTGGTTATCTTATTCCCTTGACATGGTGCTGTACTTCCACTGCTCTCGTTCTTTCTGAAATATTACACCTTTCTCTCACAGTTCATTATCCAGTAGAGCAGATTGCCTTTTATTGCTTTTCTCTTTGAATATTTTCTTTTTTATATCTTGACTTTTAATTTAAAATAATGATTTTTTTCCCTTGGTTCTAGAAAATGCTCAGATCTTTATTTTTTTCCTCTACCATCCCTTAGACCCCCTTTATCTTTCCCCATCCTGTTTCATCTCCAAGTCTCACTTCTTTTACTAGCATTGCAAATATTTTTCTTTGTTGAATTACCTCCTGTGTCCATGTTCAGTATTTGCGGCTGTCATTTTGACTTGCTTTGCTACACATAATTCCCATGAACTCCTTCCACTGTGCTGTAAATGGCAACATTTCATCTTTATGGCTGAATAGTATTCCATTGTGTGGCTAGACCATATTTTCATAGTCCAGCCCTCTGTCAGATGGCACTTAACTTATTTTTATGTCCTAACTATTGTAAATAGTGCTGCAATAAACCTTCTACAGGGTATCTTTTTTTTTTTTTTCAGCTGATGGTTTCATGTTCTTTGGATAGATATACAACAGTAGAGTTGCTGGGTCATACAATATTTCTGTTTTTTGTTTCTTAGTGTGAATTCAGATCTCTTTCCAAAAGACCTACACTAGTTTGCACTCCTTCCAGTGGTGCAGTAGGGTTTCTCTTTCCCCAAATCTTCTTCAGCGCTTGTTGTTAGGGGTCTTTTTAATATGTGCTGTTCTCATGGGTGTGCGATGTTACCTCAATGTAACTTCAATCTGCATCTCTCTTATTGGAAGTAATAGCATTGATTATTGGCCTTGTATATCTCCTCTCTGGTGAATTGTTTGTTCAGCTCTGTTGCCCATTTGTTCTTTTTAAAGATTGGTTGATTTGTGTACACAAGAACTGGGGTACAGGCCAGAGAGCCAGGTGTGAGAGGAGTCACCAGAGACAGTAGGGAGCAGAGCAGGCAGATCTACTGAAACACACTGCTGAGGGGAGGCAGGAGAGGTCTGCTGCTCCAAGTGGGCCAGCTCCCTGGCCAGGGATCAAACTCGTGTTGCAGTGGCTGCAGATAGCTTCATCCTGCTATGACAACCCCTTGTGCCACCAGGGAGTCTCCATGTTGCCCATTGTTAATCGAATTGTGTTTTTTGTTTCTATTTTTTGAATCAGATAAGTTACTTTGCATATTTTTTTGCTATTAACCCTATGTTGTTTGTATAATGTGAATTATTCTTCTGTTTAGTAGGATGTTCTTTTAATTTACTTATGATCTCATTAATTGTATAAAAGCTTTTGAATTTGAGGCAATCCCAACTGTACATTTTTGTCTTTATTCCTCTTGGTGTAGGAGTCCAGTCTCCAAAATCATTTTCATCATTGATGTTGTGAAACACAGTGCCATGCTTTTTTCTATGTATTTTATTGTTGCAGGTCTTATATCTAAGTCTTTATTTGAATTTATTTTTCTGCATGGAGTTAAAGAATGATCTCACTTCATTCTTTTACATGTGCCAACCAAGTTTATAAACACTATTTGTTAAAGAGATTTTCTCCATTGTATGGTCCTGGCTCCTTTGCTAATAAGTGTTGATATATACATATACACATGAGATACACACACACATATTTAATGCACTTAGAACAGTACGTGGAGCCCACTTTGGTAGCCTCAATTCTATAGTTAAATTTCTAGGATGATTTAGTTTGTTTGTTTGTTCCTTTGTGTTTTTTTTGCTCTATATTTCACATGAGTGAAATCATCTGATATTTGCCTTTCTCCTTATTTCACTTAGCATAATCCCCTGCAGTTCAATTCATGTTGTTGCAAATGGCAAGATTTCATCTTTATTTTAAGCTGAATAGTATTCCAATTGTATATATGACATATTTTTATTTTTATTTTTTTTATAATTTAAAGAATAGTTTTATTAGGAAATGGAGAAAGAAAGAGAGAGGCACCTGAATAGTCACAAGTGGTCAGGGGAGCTGCCTATGACATATCTTCTGAATCCACTCCTCTGTCCTTAGGCATTTTTAGGTTGTTTACCTGACTCGGTTATTGTAAGTAGTGCTACAATAAACCTAGGAGTGCACATATCCCTTTGAAATAGTGTTTTTGCATCCTTTGGATAGATACCTAGGAATAGAATTCCTGGATCATATGGTAGACCTGTTTTTAATATTTTCAGAAACCTCTATACTATTATCCATAGAGATTGGACCAGGCTACATTCTCACCAACAATGTATGAGGGTTCCTTTTTCTTCACACTGTTGCCAACAGTTGTTTCTAGTCTCTTCCATATGGACCATATTCACAGATGTTAAGTGGAAATACCATATTGTTTATATTACTCTTGCTTTATTGTATAGTTTAATGTGATGCCTCTGTTTATCCCCTTGGTTCTTCCCTTTCCCTCACAGAATGTCTATTATTTATGGTTATCTCCTAGTTTATTTTTAAATTTTTTTCCCTGATCCCTTATTTGTTTCCCCTATATCCTTCCTATAAACAGAAACCATTCAATATTTTTCTTTTTCCTTCTGGCCTATTTCATTGGGTGTGATCCATTTTGGCTCTGTCCATGTTGCTGCAAATGGCATTAGTTTATCTTTCTGATTGCTGAATAGTATTCCACTAGGCATATGTACCACATCTTCTTGATCCAGTCATCTATTTTGGGGCATTTGAGTTGATTCCATATCTTACCTATTGTAAATAGTGCTGCAATAAACTTAGGGGTGTAGGTATCTTTTTGAAATAATGTTTTTGTGCCTTTTGGGTAGATGCCTAGGAGTGGAATTGCTGGGTCATATAGTAGCTCCATTTTTAGTAGTTTGTGGAGCCTCCACACAGCTTTCCATAGTTGGTTGGACCAGTTTGCAGTCCCACCAGCAGTGTAGGAAAGTTCCTTTTTCTCCACATCTTTGCCAACATTTGTTGTTTACTGTTTTTTAAATGTGTGCTGTCCTCACTGGTGTAAGGTGGTATGTCATTAGAGTTTTGATTTGCATTTCCCTGATTATAAGTGATGTTGAACGTTTTTTTCATATTCCTGTTGGCCATTTGCATTTCCTCTTTGGGAAAGTGTCTTTTTGGTTCTTCTGTCCATTTTTTGACTGGGCAGTCAAAAAATTTTACTTTGTTTTTGTTGAGTTTTGGTTGAGTTGTGTGAGCTCTTGGTAGATTTTTTTTTTTTATGATCAGCTCCTTATCAGTTGTATTGTGTGTAAAAATTTTCTCCCAATCAGTAGGATGTCTTTTTGTTTAGGTTACTATCTCTTTTGCTGTACAGAAGCTTTTTGCTTTAATGTAATTCCAGCTGTTAATCTTCCCCTTCGTTTTTTTTTGCTCCGAGGTATGCGTCTTTAAAGATGTTACTGAGATATGTGTTGTGTAGTGTTTTATTGAATATTTTAAAAATTAATATTCATCAGGAATATTTGAGCTTTAGTTTTCTTTTGTTGTTTAGTATGGTATTGGTATTAGGGAATGTTGGCATCATAAATTGTATGAAGGCACATAAATTTTGGATTTTTAGAAATAATTTTAACTTGAATAAGTTAGAAATAATTTGAATTTGAATAAGATGAGAATAGTTTGTCTTCAAAGGTTTGATATAATTTGCTTATAAATCAGTCTGGCTCATTTTTTATGATATAATTATCATCAGTTTTTAAAATCTTCTGTTTCTTTGTATCTTAGTCTTACATATTTTTTCTAGAGATTAGCCCATTTCTTGAAGGTTATCTAATTTATTGATGTATATTTGTTTGTGCATGATATTATATGATCCTTTGTATCCCTATGCTTTTTCATTTCTAATTCTGTTTATTAATGTTTTCTCTCATCTTAGTTTGCCTACACAAGAGGTTAATCATGTTTATCTTCTCACAAGAACCAACTCTTAATTTCATTGATCTTTTATATGGTGTTTTTGTCTTTTTATTTCTTTTCTCTTGTTTTTATTTCTTTCCTTCTACTAACTTTAGGTCTTGTTTGTTCCTCTTTTTCAAGTTTGCTACAGGTGTAATATTTAGTTGAGATTTTTCTTCTTAATGTGGACCCACACTGCAGCTATCTTCCTTCTTGACTGCTTTTGCTGCATTCCATATATCCAGATAGCTTATTTTCAATGGCCTCAGGTATTTTTTTATTTCTTCTTTAATTTCTTCTGTAATCCAGTGATTATTAAGAAGCATGTTATTCTCCAGGTGGTTAAAATTTTTCCAGTTTTTTAAAAAATAGTTGATTTCTATATGACATTATGATCAGAAAGAGCACTTGGTATGATCTTGACTCTTTTGATTGCCATTTGCTTGCAGGCTTGTCTTCCAGCCTTTAAGTCTGTGATTATCTTTAGTGGTGAAGTGAGTTTCCTATAAAAAGCAAGTTTAGACTTTTGTTTTGCACTCTTTAACTCTAATTGGTGAAATTGAAGCTAGTCACATTTAAGGTTATTATTGATACATTAGCGCTTATCGACATTTTGTTATTTAAAAAAATTTAAGGTTCTTTTCCTTTTATTTTTTTGCATTTTCCTTTCATCTTTTGTTTAGGCTCCATTTCCATTTTTATGTATAACTTCTATTGATTTTGTTAGAAGATTTTGTTTGAAGATGATACTAAGGTATGTATGTGATGATTATACTTGTGATTCATTGGATGGTTATATCTAAAACTTACTCGCTTGGGCCACATTTTTACTCTTTTCCTCCTCCACACTATATAATTAGGTATCTTTTAGCTCTGTATTTGTTTTGTTTTTGCTTTTAGTCTTTTTAGTGCTGCTTTCAAGTTTATCTGAGTGTTGATATTTTCTTTTAATTTTTCTTTTTCTGTGAACCTCCTTACCCTTTTCTCTGTCTTAAATAATAATCTTGCAGGATAAATTTTTATAGACAGGAAATGTTTTACCATTGATTACTTTAAAATTAATCTCCTGCCTTTTCCTACTTGCCTATAAGATTTCCACACAGGAGTTCACAGAGGTTCTAATAGGTATTGCATTAGAGGCTAATCTTCAGGCTCTCCATGCTTTTAGTGTTCTTTTCTTTACATTGACTTTCAAAAGTTAGATTATAATGTCTTAGAGTGTGTCAGTCTGGCATTATTTTGTTTGGAACTCTTTGAGTCTCAGATCAAGACATCAGGTTTATTTCCCAGATTGAGATGGTTCTCAGCAATTACTTTAAGTTAATTTTTCTATTTTTTCTCACCTCCTTCTGCAACTCTCATGATATGGATATCATTTCTCTTTAGATCATCCTATAGAGCTCTTATAAAATTTTCAATTTAAAAAATTCTCTTTGTTCTATTTGTATGTCTCTATCACTGTGCTTTCACTCTTGTTACTTATTTCCATTACTTGTGTTTATCTATGGAGAGGTCCTCTGTTGTATTTTTAAATGTGGTTATAGTATTTCTTGGTTCATTATGTCTACTTGTAACAGTTTCATGTTTTCTCAGTATTTGTTGTAGTCATATTTTTAATCATCCATTGTTTTTCTTAACTCACCAAGCATGATTATAACTGTTAACTTAAAATTCTCATCAGGTATATTTCACTGTTCTACTAACTTGAGACTTTGCTTGGGTTAGTTGGTTTGTTTTTGCCCCAGCATTTGTGGGATACCCCACAAATGTCTTGATCTTCAGTTTTTATGGTATGTAACAGAGTTTCCTTTTCCATCTTGATAAGTTGGTTTTATAACCCCTCCTATAAGAAGCTGTATATAATTTTAAGTATCTTTACCCAGGATTTGTAGGTTTCTGTTATTTCGTAGACTGATCCTTTGCACTTGTTCAGCTGGCTGGGCTGATGGTGCCGGTAAGGGATATGAGGTTGGGAGGAGCCAGGGCAGTAGAACACTGAACGTTTGCCTCCAATTAGCATAAAGGGTTTAAAGTAGTACTGTGAGTAACCAAGTTGTGTAGTGGGCATTCAGTGTTCTCCATTAGGCCAACTTTTTGATCAGATTTTCAGCCTCAATATCTAGGCTATGGTTGAACAATAGATGTAGTGTGGGGTGGGGATTATAATTGAGATTGGACCACAAGTCACAAATTGCACTATTTTCTTCTCAAGGATAGAGTCTAATTCTGGCACACTTGGTCCTGTTGTTAAGATCCTGGTGCTTCAAGCTAGTTAGAGCATTAGCAGTCTTGGGTTGGTGCCTGGGTGGGGATAAGGCAGATGC
This sequence comes from Galemys pyrenaicus, assembly GCA_019455555.1. NCBI lineage: Eukaryota > Metazoa > Chordata > Mammalia > Eulipotyphla > Talpidae > Galemys > Galemys pyrenaicus. The sequence goes on from JAGFMF010011614.1 coordinate 1,174,035, forward strand.
TTTGCATATCACAGCCATGGTCTGTGCTATCCTCTTCAATGTAGAGGCATAAGTGACCCAACCTGGCTCTCTACCTGTTTGGCTTCTAACTGTTTGGGTTTGGGAACCTCAGACAAAGCAGTGATCACCACTTTGTACCCATATTCCTATAGTTTTCTAGTAGTTGACGTTCGGTTTTGCATACCAACCCTGGGCACCCATTCTTAATGTGGTACCCAGCTTTATTTTACAGTCCCTGATGTGGACAGCCACCCCTCCTTGTGTGGGTTGTTCTTCCCTGATTGCTCTAAACACAATTACAGTATTCTGGCCCCTTTCCACCATGCTATTGCTCCTGATATGTGTGGTAGTATTTCATTAATCTTTTAGGGGTCGTTATCTTCATTTAGATGTAGTTTCGTTGTGAATACACAGAGGAAGCAAGCCCAACATCTTCACTCTGCCGCCAACTTGCTAGATTTCCCAAGTTGTTTTTTACGCAGAGAACTTTGCACCTAAAGAATCAGAGTGCTGTCTTCTCAGTACACTTTATCCTTAGCCATGCAATGAACATTGCATATTTCGTGTGCATGTATAATGGGGTCAAGGTGCCTGCCTTAATTTAGGGATTAAAAAAGTTGAAGGACAAGTAAGAGCTTACCAGAAGAATGTGGATGGGAGACAGAAGTCCTGAAAGGCCCTTGTGATCGGACCACAGGGAGGGAGTAAAGGGTGATAGAGATGAGGGGGAAGCTGGAGAACAAGTGTGGGTATCACCAAAGTTCTTTAAAGAATCTTCTCCCACCCTATCCACCTGTCACTTCTGCCCAAGTTCTGCATCCTTGGACTGCCCAGAAGGACAGTCACTTCAGTACAGCACTCTGCTCACTGGCTGATGAGATTCTCAGTGATAACTCTGTATTTTTAAAAAGCTCTTGAAATGCAGTTGGCCACATAATGTGCAAGCCAGTACCTTCCTTCCCTGTTCCCATCCCTATACCCTTGTTCATATGGCAACTCACAGGGGTGAGCCAACCTTTGATGTCTCCTCCTTGTGTGCTGCCTTCTGTGTGGGTGAGGACCTGGGTGGAAGGGAAGCCTGAGGGGAACCTCTGAGCCTCTGCTGGCTACTTGGCCACCCCCACCCCCACCCCCCCACCTCCTACCCCCCCACCCCACCCACCCCGCTTTATTCAGGAGGACTTCTTTCCCTGCAGCATTTCCAAGGCATCTTAGTCTTATTTCTGAAGCCAGGGGCCACCTGTGACCTAATCAGAGCCTTTTCCACTGTTAGAAAGATACCCCCTTGGGGCCCATGCAGATTTTGGCCAGAGGAGCCTGGGCTGGAGTTGAGCCCCTGCTTGACCAGGTCCCTTTGTGCAGGCTGCAGACTGCACTAGCACATAGGGCAGCCCTGCTTGCTTAGGCCTGCAAGGCAGTCAGGAGATAAGAGCCCAGACTCTGATGAGGAAACGGAGCTCAGTCTGACCCTGAGCTGAACTGGTGCCTGTGTTTCCTGACTCGTGATCTGGATGGATACAAACATATCACCTCACATAGGAACACTGATTCAGTCAGACAGGATGCAAAGCACCAGATGAACGTACTTAGAATATTGCCCCCACCCGTGTAAACTTGCAGCTTCTGAAGCCTCATTTATAAAGCCATCCATAAAATGGGGAGAAAAATTCTCATCACATTGAGTTGCTGTGAGGGTTAAATGAGAGACTGGCTATAAGCTGCACAGCCTGCCCAAAGCTGGCACCTGATCGCTGTTAGCTGGTCATGGGCCCCCAGCCTGAGGCAGGTGTTCAAATGCCAGGAGGGGGAAGAGACAAGAGCTGAGAGGCAGCAGGGCCTCTTCTCTTTTTTGGTGACTCAGCCTAGTGACTAGCAAGCCTGGAAGGCAGTGTGTTTGGGGGACAGGAAGTCCCCCACCCAGCTCCCCAGAGTGGGCATATTGTGGGGGGTGAAGGGCAACCTGGCAGGCATGTTGTGGCTCTTGAGAAATCTGTTGCAGAGTTTGAAAAATAAAGAAAATCAGGAAGTGCTTCAAGCAAATACCAAAAGAAGATTTTTGTAATGTGAGGATTTGAGGGTAGGCATGGCGGTGTGTGTGTGGGGCGGGGGCTTTGCTGAGAAGTCCGCTTAGAAGTCCAGTATGCAGGGGCAGCTGGGCACTCAGGGATGGGAGGTCACGGTGACACATGTCACACCATTGCAAGTCCACATCTCCATGAAACTGAAGCTTGATTTTTTTCCTGTCCCAGGGCCAGGCAGAGCTCAGGCTTTCGAGAACTTACTCATTTATTGAAAACATTTTCACTGAACACCTGTTTTATTCCAGATACTCTGCTAGGCACTGAAGTCACAAACAAATTAAGAGCTGAAACAAATCATCTGGTTTTATTGCTAATGTGATTGTGTGAGTGTGAGCGTATGTAAGCATGTATGTACTCGGTATCTATCTTGGAGAATTTATATCTGTAAGTGGCTCTGTTTCTGTATATGTTTTCATGTGTTTATGCAGTCTGTATGTACATGCATGCCTGCATATGAGCATGTTTAAGGGTTTATGCTTACATATGTAAGCCTCTTGGGTGAGTCTACCTGTATCCTCTTCTCAAATAAGTAGGAAAATGTTTGGGAAGATTCTGTTTAATGAGTGTGAGGTTTATTTGTAGAGAAGAGGGAGTTACTGGCCAGGAGCTTTTTGCTCCATGGGTTCTAGGAGCTGAAAGCTGATATCACACTCACCCTATGCAAGGTAGAGATGAAAACCCAAAAAGCCAGGTAAACATAGGGGCTGACCATAAGCCAAAGGAGGCAGGAAGTTAGGACCTAGGAAGGCCAGACTAGGTTGAAGGAATTTGCCAAGCCCAGCGCCTAGAGCTAGGAAAGGCTAACCTCCTAGCAACTGGGAAGGATGTGGCAGTTAGCAGAGGATAGAGATGCTCAAAGACCAGGAGTGGACAAGAAACTTCTGACACAGTCATTCCAATTTCCTGCAGGCTAGAAACCGGTGCCTGGTTTGGAAACCAGTAAGAGATCAGTGTCTGAGGCTAACTTAGCTCTTCCTGAGACACGAGCCACCGAACCTCTACTGAAGTTGGAGGCTATGGAGTGGGATGAAGACCCACAGGGGCCAGGAACGAGAATGGCGTGGGTCGTGCAGGACGCTGAGGTCACCTGAAACTATGGCCCTTCCTTATGTTGTCCTTAGCATGGTTTGTCACTTAGATGGGCTTCTGTGAAATGTATGCTCATGTAATATCATTTTTGTTACGCAGTTAATCACAGGAAGGAAAGGGAAAAGGGAGTGTATCCGAACGCTTCTATTTCATTTGCTTAATGGAGCGCTCAGAGCAGGAGAGAGAAAGCTCCCTAATCATTTATTTTAGTAATAGGAGTGATACTTGAGTCTTTGGTGGTGGCATCCGGCCACTCGGGCAGCGATACTGTCTTCGTCTTGGTGCTGTGAACAGCGCCGTTGTTGTCTCCGGGGGTGCACAGAGTGCCTTGCTGGGGAGAGAGGGCTGAGGGGATGGCAGAGGCGTGCTCTCCAGGCCTGGACAGGAATTAGTCCCCATCCCGTGCGGTTGCAGGCCGTTGGCTTCTGGGCTGCGGAGGGATCGTAGAAAGTAAACGCAGCCCACTCCGCCTGGCGCTGGACTCTGTAACGCGGGGCTGTGACGTGGGCTGGCTCGCGTGACCTCCCGCATTCACCCTCAGCATGGGCCGAGGAGACCGGAGCCCCCGGGGAGAGTCTTTCTTTTCCCACCTACTCGGCTAGACTCTAGGTCACCAGACCCCATCTCCAGTAGGCGAGCACCGGCTGTAGAGGCCAGACAACCAAAGCTCAAATACTGACCCCCTGGAGGGGCGCCTCGGACAGCTTACCAGGAATCTCAGCTGTTGCGCAGCGCGGTGGACAGAGGGTGAACGCCAAACAGATGTCCCAGTGCACACGCACTTGTCCTCTGACCTCGGACAGGTTACTGATCTCATCCCTAAGATGGAAACGACAGCAGTGCCAACTCCGTAGGGCTGTCATGAGCACTGAGTGGCCATGTATATATATTTGTGAGTTATAGGTAAATACACCAGTAAATATACCTATCTTATTTATAATTTAATGTGTATTCTAGCACATACTTATTTTATAGCTCATATTTGTAAGCTACATGTGAAACAGTCACGTGCATCTACATCATCTATCAGCAGCTCGGGACAGAGCACGGCACACTAAGTATCAGATACTCTGGAGCTGACCACAGATGCGAGCTGAGCTCCTGGGAGGATTCCCCTGGCTGGCTGTTACGAAGTCCCGTCTGAGGCGGGGTCAGGAGGCAGTACTTATCAGGTGTTTTGCCTAATACCTGGCGCACAGGAAGCTCCAGATAAATATGAATAGTTGTTGCTGATGAAATCAGCCTGGACGCCGGGGTCAGGGCCCAGACAGCGAGGGGCCCAGCGAGACGCGCCAGCCGGCCATCACCTCCCCAGTGGGAGGAGGTCTGGGCAGGCTGAGCGCCCCCATCACGAGGCTTTTACAGAGAGAGGCAGCTGAGCCCGTCGCTGACTCGGGCCTGGCTGAGCGTCCCCTCTCTTATCGACCCTGGGAGGCGTCAGACTGAGGGGGTTGTTTCCTGCATGAAAGGAAAATGCCTGTGCCTCCAAATTCCTGCTGGTGAGAGACAGAGGAGGAGTGGGCAAGAATGGGCAGGGGCCCAGGAGTAGGAGTGAGTGAGTGGGAGGAGCAGGAGATGGCTCGGTGCCCACCCTGGAGACAAACACACCCTGTCTGGAGGTTTGCTGGGTGCTGGATCCCTGCCTGGGCTCGTGAAAGGCAGTGGAGTGCGTGCGGACCGGCCCCAGAGAAGGCTCACTTTCACCAGGGCCCCCAGAGCGTGGGGGCTTGACTCTGTGCGCCGGGGTTGGAGGGTCTGGCCGCACCTGCCCGTCCTTCAGAGGATGGTCAAAGCCCCGGCCAGACCAGCGGGAGGACAGGGGAGGCCCTGCTTTCCTTTGGGGTGAAATTCTAAACCCAGGGGTCCCAGCCTGGGAATGGAGCCAGGGGAACTCTGGTATCAGCCAGCCTCGCGGGCGAGCGCTTCCCTCACTATCTGCAATCTGTTCTTAATCCACGGTGCCTTGTCTAGGAGCAAAATCAGCTCCTCCTCTTCCAATAGCCGGTTACATTTCAGTTTTGTGCTGACTAATTATTTAGCAGATGATGGTATTAACGAGCTGCCATATAGCCAAAAGAGCAGGAGCCGGCCTGTCCTGGCACTGTCTACAGTGGGCTCTCCTCTCAGACGGCTGACTCTCCCCGCTAGCTGTGCACGCGCAGTACGTTTATTTCACTTCTGGGGTCTACACCTCTTCTTTGGGGAACATGCCATCGTGAGCAACTGCAGTCCTGAGGTCGCACGTGAGCCTCATGCCTGGTGGACGCAGCTTGTGGGCTGTGTCTTTCAGGACAGAACCAGCAACCATCTGGGGGACAGCAGCAGCTCTCAGCTCCCACTGTCATTTCCCGCAGGGTCAGCCATGGCCGCACAACGCTGTTCTGGATAAGCTCATGGCCTTGCTGAGGAAACAGTGCAGCCTCGGCATAACACATGTTCAGAGGGTAAGAGATCAACCCTGGGACGACCTAGGGGCCTGCCCAACCCAGGAGAGTCTGAGGGGCACAAATGTTGGGCTGGCTCCCTTAAAACAAAATACACACAACTGAGTCTTGACCCTCAGGCTACAGAAGTGAGCTGCCTGGTGAGATGCTTCAGGTTCTGGAAGCAGCCTCTTCTAAATCTAGGGACCCTGCAAAGGACATTGGCCTCTACCAGGTGACATGAGGCCCGGCAGGGCAGAGCAGTAAAGGGCTCTGCAGCTGGTCTGGCATATGGTGCCGGCAGCCTAAGCATGGGGGGCCACAAGACCCTTCAGCGGTGGAGACGTTGGGTTTTTAGGAGTGTCTGAACACCAGAGGGCGATGGGGCCAGAACAGACATTGTGAGCTCGAGGCTAGCAGTGACCCATTATAAGATGGAGGCGTGTAGCTAAGGTGGAGGACGAGTGGGGTCACAGGGCAGGAGGGAGCTGCCTGACTGGTAGCCCAGACCCCGTGGCGCCCTCTCCTGTGGTAGCAAAGCCCCTTCCTCAGCTTATGCCTAGGGAAACTTGTGAGACCTGCTGAGGGGGAGGGCAAAGCCTGAGCTGGGTTCTGCTCAGCAATTGGGTATAGTCTCTAGTGGTAGTGCAGGCAGGTGTGCCCCACTTCTGGGGAGACAAAATAGATAGTTTTCCCTGTGTCTTCCATTAAGTACAACGAAAACCCTGGATAATGTATATAAAACAAACACTAGTGGTCTTGAAAGGTGGAGAGAAGGCGGCAGGGGAGGTAGGGCCCTGGGACCTGAGGGATAACAGGAGGGCAGTCCCTTGGGTTTCCTCTCACCTCATGTATTCCTGGCTTAGAACTGAAGCATTGACAGCTGGAAATACCAGCGAGTCCTTACCAAAAGCCCCAGTGAAGACCTGCTCTCTCCAGTCAGAAAGCTAGAAAAGGACGATCTGGCAAGACATCAAACGTTTAGACAACAGCCACTCTCTGCAGTGAGACACCACAGGAGAAACTGTGGCCTCGTCTCACCAGCAGCAGCCAAGTGAGGAGCCTGGAGTTCTCACTGAGAAGGCTCGGCAGGTTCCCCGGGGTGCTCTGACCCCCCACTTGGTGGTAGTTAAGAGCACATGGGTTAGAGCCCCACAAAGCTGGAAGTAGGTGCCTCTCTCCCCGCACTGGTGTCAGGTCAGAGGAAGCCTCCTGGAGAGACCATGTAGAGGCAGTGAGGCCCCCAATTCAGTGGTGTCCTGTAGACCATGTTGGGAGGCTGAACTCCACCCCTATCCAACAGAAATGAGAAACCTTAGGGTGTCAAGAGACTGGGGAACCTGGACTTTGGCCCCCACCTGACAGTAGTGAGGTTGTGCCAGCCTTTCCCTACAAGAACTGTGTTCTAGAAAACTAGCTGAAACAGGGTTTAAAGAAGACACAGAGCGTCATGACATAATACCTCACATGTCCAGATTTCAGTAAAAATAAAAGACATACTGATCAGAAGAGGAAAAATAAGTGACCCTATTTGCAGGTGGCATGATTGTTTCTGTAGAAATAATGTTGTTTCTAATAGACAATCCCAAGGAATCTATAAATACCTTGTAGAACTAATAAGTGGGTTTAGCAAGGTCATAAGATATAAGGATACAAAATTAATGGTATTTCTGTGTGCTAACAATGAACATGTGCACTCTAAACTTAAAAATACAGTTCCCTGTAGCATTTGTCCCGGAAACTGGTATAAATCTAAGGAAACACGTACAGGACTTGTTTGCTGAAAACTGTAACACTGGGAAAAAAAGATCAGAGATCTAAAGAAATGAAGAAACAAACCACATTCATGAACTGGAAGACCCAATATAGTTGTCAGCATAGGGGTCGAAGGTCAAGGTGTGGGCAGGTGTGTGTTTTCCTGAGGACTCTCCTTGGCATAGGTGAGCACTTCTTGCTGTGTCCTCACTGAATCTGATCTTTGTTTGTGCAGTCCTGAGATCTCTGTGCTCAAATTTCCTCCTCTTATAAGGGAACCAGTGAGATTGGATTAGGGCCCACCCACGTGCCTCCCTTAATCCCACTGACTTCATTAAAGACCCTGTCTCTTCACAGGTGCTGTAGGCTAGGACCTGAGCAAATAAATTTTAGGGAGCTAAAATTCAGCCAGCAATGGTCTCTTGAACCAGGCAGGTAGGCCCTCTAGAGTCTGGCTCCTCCCAGCTCTCCAGCTTCATTTCTCATCTCCTCCGACTCCTACCCAGTCGTCCAGTGCATTATGAGTGTGCTTACCTCCATGCCTGGCTGTGTTACTCCTTCTGTCCACAATACTCTCCAGACCCCACCATAAACATTCTCTGCCCCAGTTCACCAGCTAACTCCACTCTGCATGCTCCAGTAATGGTGTCTCACCTCTCCATCTCCCCTGCCAGACCAAGCTCTGAGGTATAGAAGCCACAGCTGACTCATTGACTGCTGTATTCCCAGAGCTAGCTGGATATCTGACATGTAGTAAATAGTCTACGTTCATTGAGTAACAAGCAATTGAATTTGAGAGTGGGGTTAATGGATTTATGAGTCTGGCTTTGCATCCCACGTGTGACGGTCTCCATCACTGCCTGATGCAGACAACCTGGCTGTCTTCTCTTCCCGGCCATGCCGCAGGTGCATGGCGGGGGTCCTGCGGTCTCCAGAGGTCCTCTGAGCACTTAGCAGCAGATCACAGGTGGCCATGTAAGGCACGTTTATTGCACTAGTCTGTATAGTGCATCCTGACTATTGCGGGATTGCAAGTGTCATGTTTCACTATGTGCAGCTAACCTGGCTCTGATTTAAAGCATTCGTTAATTTCAAGCACTGGCTTCACCTTCTTTTCGGTCAGCAGTCGCTCTAGATGAGACATCAAGGGTCCCTTCCCAGTCTTGCCCATGCACATTTCATTCACTCCATTACACATGTTCCCTGCTCAAGCAAGGGGGGATCTTTGTCACTTTCCCAGGACCCTACGTGCGTGTGTGAGGGGGAGAAGTATTTCCTGAGTACTTATAAGTATCTTTGGCTTGGAGTTGAAACTGCTGTTTGCATAACTACTAAAATTTACTCTTCTGTATCCATTCGATTTTGTCCCTAATCCTTGTCTCGCTAGAATCTTGTCTGTTCTGAATCCCAAGCACTCTCATAAATTCCTCTGGACTGAGCTTCTGATCTTGTTAACAGCAGGGCACGCTTACATAGCTGGATTTGAATTCCACCCCTCCACTGGCCAGCTGTGTGACTCAGTAAAGCGACTCAACCCCAGTTTTCTTGTTTGGATTTGGTAACAGCACCCGTCACAGGGGGTGTTACCCTGCGACCACAGCCAGCAAAGTTCTGATAAATGTTTCCCTTCACTGTGCTCAGATCTCCCCACCTCATCCCTTTTCTTTGTGATCTAGAGTCATGAGATTCGGATTTCAGGCTCAACTCTGCCCCTTACTGGCTTTGTGACCTCAAAGGACATCTTCGCCTTTCAGTGTAAGAGTATGAAAGGCAGAGACACACTGCCTTAGAGAGGACGAGATGCGAGAAAGCTCCTTATCCATGTACGTGCTATGCAGATGGCTTCCGAGGTTGACAAAGGATCTAGAAAGAGGCCAGTGTCCTCGCCAGCACCCCCACCCGCGAGCATCACAGACTCTTCATGGTGTCATAGCTCACATCCGGCACGCACTTCAGCCCACTCAACTCTTACTCCTTTCCTGTTCATGACCCTGAGAATCTGCTGCTATTCGATTCTCCCCCCTCTTTCTTTCTCTCTCTCTCTCACACACACAAATACACACACACGTACATACACACATGCACATGTCAAGGCCTTCACAACACAGAGATTGGGAGGAGCAGGTATGGGCTTAGGTTTTCCTTTGTGATCTGCTGGGGTTTTCTCAGTGCTCATGTTCAGGTCGAGTAGCACCTGTGTCATCATAATTTTAAATACCAATGGAATTTTGGACTTTGGAACCAGCAGTTCACAACCTCTGTATGAGTCAAGGAAGCTGACTCAAAGGAGGAACGTTTATGTGTTCATCAGTCAGGGTGTCTTTCTGAGGTGGAGCTCCTCTGATGCAGACCTGGAGACAAGGATTCTTTTGCAAGTGACCTAGGAAGGTGAGGCTGTCAGGCAGGAGGGAGGAAGCCGCCCAGGGAAGGCAGGAAGCCTGCAGCTGTGTGGTTTCAGGCAGAGCCCCGGGGTCATGGCTGCAGCCTGACTCTGGGGGATTCTTTGGGTGAAAATTAAATGAGGCCTCAAAGTTTGTCAGGAATGGAGATGAGAGTTGAGTATATACTAACTAGTCAATGTTAGAGTTCAGGATGGGGCAGGGGAAGGCGGGGACAGACCTACCAGGCACCACACAGCCACAGGGAGAGCCAGGTGGCAGCCTTAAAGCAAAAGCCACAGGACCCAAGGGTGCATGGAGCCAGTGTTTGAAGGCACCGGCAAGCTCTGCCTTAGCATGTAGTCCTTCCTAGGTGGTTTTCTCCTCTCCCCTGTAGTTGCTGGCACATAAGCAGGCACTTTGAAAATAGCTTCCTGCCATTGATCACTGGTAGATGTGTGACTTAGTCTGACCACTTTGGGAAACAGTTTAGCAGTGTATCCTAAATGTGAATAGCCTGGGCCCCAGCAGCTCTCCACCTGGTTAGACTCTTCTTATGTATGAGAAGCCATGTCCCAGGAAGCATCATGCCCCAAGCTGGAAAGCAACCACGTGCCCGCTCAGCACAGGCTGTCTGCCACACGACGGGCACCCAGCAAAAGGCTGCAGGGGGAGGATGAACCACAGCTTTGCGCAAGGCAAAATAGAGCAGAAGAAACTGCAACAGAGAAGCGTGCATGATTTTGCTCCTCTAAGGTTTAAACTGTAGGCAGAACTAAACTACAGTATTAGGGTTGCATGTGCAGAGTAAAACAAAGCAGGATTACTTCCAAAGTCGGGAGAATGCTTATCTTCCAAAAGTGGCGGTGGAAGGAGAGCTGATAAGATGGGCGAAGGCAGGGCTTCCAGAGGCTGGTCATATTCTGTTTGTTGACCTCATGTGGGCTTGAATGGAACTTGCTTTGTGATAAATCATCAGATGTACGGATCTGCTTGTGTAATAGCGTCTATAACCAAAATGGTTACAACTCCTAGGAACCACTTTTTTTAAAAAAAGAAGTTTAAATACCCTTTCTTGTTCTGATCTTTTAAACTTTTTTACTATAACAAAATATATAATAACGGTTTCCTTTTAAACATTTTTTGAGTGTACAATTCTGTGGCATTATTTTCTTGATATGAAACCATTATACTACCCAGCTCCTGAACTTCGTCTTCTCAAGGAGAAAATCTGTGCCCATAAACAATCAGTAACTCCCCGCAAAATATGTGCACATCATCGGTCCAATAAGGGGCAATGTCCAAAGTCTACAAAGAACTCACACAGCTCAATGAAAAGAGAAACTAACCCAATCAAAGAATGGGCAGAGGGACTAAAGCGGCACTTCTCCAAGGAAGACACCAAATGACCGGCCAGCACATGAGAAAATGCGCAGCGCCACTGATGCCTCACACCAGTGACAGTCGCCCAGGTCGGAAGCGCCAGAAGCTGGCGAGGGCGTGGCGGGAAAGTGGCTCTGTACAGTATCGGTGGGAAGCTGGACTGGTCCCAACCCCATGGAAAACGGTATGGAGGTTCCCCAAGCGCTAAAAATAGATCGCCCTGTGACCAGCATTCACACTCCCTGGCATTGATCCAGAGAACGCACTGACACTGGTGAAGGGTCTGCGCTCTCCTGTGTCCACTGCAGCACTGGGCACGGCGTCAAGTCCTGGAAACAACCTCCGTGCACTAGGACAGGTGACTGGGTTCATAAGCTGCGGGGCGTGCACGGGGAGAATACTGTTTGGCTCTAAGAAACCAGGAAGTACTCCTGCCATCTGCAACCACATGGCCGGAATTGGAGGAGACGATCCTAAGTGAGAGAAGCCAGAGGAAGGAAGACAAGGATCAGCTGATTTCACTTACATGCGGAAACTGAGAAAACAAAGGCATGAGACTGAAGCAAAACAAGCCTACAAATGACTGCAGAAGTGAGGCAGCGAGAGGAGGCCAGTGACAGTGGGATGTGAAATCATTATACTACCCACCTCCAGAGCAGAAGAGTGGGAACACAGTGGGGACGGGCCGAGTGGTACATGACACCACTGGTGCTCTCAGTGTGTGAGGTGTGGTGGAACACATCACACATCAGAGGAGGTGTGCGCCTTGTCCCATATACAGAGACAGCAACCCATGTTGTCTCAAAAATAAAAACAAAACCTAACTCCTCATCCTTACTTTCTGTCTTCATGAATCTGCGTATTCGAGGCAGCTCATGTTAACGCCATCAGGTATTTGTCCTTCTGTATCTGGATTATTCACTTGGCTTAATGTTTTCAAGGTTCATCTATGTCGTAGCAGCATCCTATTTCTTTTCATGACTCAGTAATATTCCACACACCACATTGGTTGACCCATGCTGATGGCTAGTTAGGTTGTTTCCACCTTTTGGCTGTTGTGAATAATGCTACTGTGAACTCAGGTAAACAGAGAGCTGTCTGGATCCCTGCTCTCTGCTCTTTGGCGTCTATGCTCAGAAATGGTAGTGCTCACTTTCCTTCTGATTTTGGGCCAAAGGAATGGGCTTCTTCTGTCACAAGAATTTTTGCGTGAATTCCAGCCAACAGGAGGGTGGAAATTGGAGGGTTGGGGCAGGCAAGGCAGGGAGTAACACTCCCAGGTCCGTCCGGTCACTCATGATTGAAGGAGAGGTCGGGACTCTTGGTTCTGTGCTGTCCACTCACTGAGACCTGGTGTGTCCTCCTGTTTCTTGTGCCCGGCGACCACACATCACATGGTAACAAGAACTCCCTGTTGGTGGGGAAGAGAATAACCAAGACAGGAGGGAGAGGGCTGAGGTCTTACAGAGGCCTCTTGGTGTAGAGAAAAACCAAGGTGGGGATGAAACAGAAAATTCACTGGCATTGTGGCCCTCCCAGCTAGGGGGTAAGGATGGGCAGGAGGGGGAGGTCAGGAAAGAGGAAGGGCAGGGGGAGAGGGAAGGAGGAGGGAGGGGAGTGGTGAGTGGAGGAAGAAGAGATGAGAACGGGGTGGAGAAGGCAGACTACTTTCCAGGCAGGATGGAGCTGGAGCTGGTTCCCAGGCAGCAGCCTCCAGAGCTGTCTCTGGATTCCAGAGGAAAATAACAAGCCGTCACTCTCAGTGACTGGCACTGCACTTTATGGGGCCTGAAAGCATAAATGCAGCAGCACCGACAGAAACAGGCGTATTTAAATCAGTGAAACAGAACAGTCCCCGGCCTGACCCTCCTGGAGCAAGTCCCACCTAATATATTATTGACAAGGCAGACTTTTATCAGGACGTACTGGCCTCCTGTGTAATAAATGTGTACCATCCTCTCTTTATCACCCATTACCTCATTAAAATAATTGTCTTAATTTCATTGTTAAAATGATTAATAGGGTAAGTGTTAAAGGAAATTAATACTCAAAAGGAAGAATAATTGTAGCCAAAAAATAACTCCTCTGAATTGGTCTGGTGGTAAAGTTAGGGGTTTTGTAGTTAATGAGCCTTAGAGAGTTAAATATAGAATCGTCCAGGAGAGTGGCCAACTCGGGGGGACAGAGAGCTAAGGCCAGGGGAGCAGCGGCAGGGCAAGAGGACAGGCAGCAGGAGGCAGGTGACCTGTCCCCACTCCCTGCAGGTGCGGCAGGAGAGCCAGTCCTCCAGGCCTAGGGACCCCATGGTGCCTTCTGCAGCACCTGCACTGGCCCGTGCGAGGGCCTCGGAGTGCAGCCTGCAGCAGTGAGCCACCCTAGCCTACCGAGGCGGATGCAGGAGCTCTTGGGCATTGGGTCAGGGCCTGAGGCTGACCTCTTCAATCCAGCCAGAAGAGCCTAGGTCCAGGCCCTACTGTACGTCCTCCTCTCTGATTTGGATGAAGGAATTGGCCCTCCCTCCTTCTGAGTCCAGCTGCCTGGTGTCCACCCTTGACCCACAGTCTGCTGAACGCCAGCTCCACTGGACAGGTGGCTGATCTGCCCAGAGCACCAGGTGCCTCAGGCTGTTCTAGCCCGAATTTTCCATCCCCAGAGGGACTGAGGGTGGAGACTGTGGTTCTTCTTGACACTTCTCGCTTGTTCATTCAATCAGTAATCTGGCATTTATTAAGCTCCTGTGATGCAGCAGGTCGTACATTAAAAACTAGGCATATAAAAAGACAGAAAGACTTGGTCCTTTAATGCAGAGTTTCCAGTCTGGTGGAGACAAAGACACATGGAAACCGATAATTACCATTCAGGCATTGTCTGTTTAATGCAGACGCTCTCGGAGATATATATAGCAGCACTCCCGGACTCAGCTGTTAAAATATGTATTTTTTAGATTCTGAAAACTCTTTAAGAGTCTTTCAATCAGCAAGTTCCGCAAACCTTTCTGAGTGTCTTGACTGACGGGCCACGGCGGACGCCCTTAGCTATGATCTGAGCTGTTGTTCTCAGCTTTAACATTCTCTGGCCCTTTACTTCAAGTCCTTGAAGAGAAATGGGACACTCAATGGCCTGACCAAAGGTGGACAGTGGTGACTGCTGTGGAGAAACAGGAGCGTCACCCAGAACGCTGAAATGTGAGTCTACTGTGCCTCAAGGAACCTTGCAGGAAATGGGTGAGGAGGCAGTGGAGAGAAGCAGGCACTTAGGGAGGGTAGCGGGCTTGGCACGAAGGAGGCATGGAACTGCCAAGCAGTGGCCATCGTTGTGTGCTAGATGCTGGAAGGACACGTGTCCGATCCAAGCCACGCAGAGAGAACGGAAGAGCCCACGGGCCCGACACCAGCCCTAGGAGATGGCACCAGAAGGCCCTGGCAGCATGGTTTCAGGTGGCTCCACACACTGAACTGGGCTCTGGCCTGAACCTGCCCCAGGGATCTGCTTGCGGCACAGGCCCGTGGAAGGCTGGGAGTTCCATACCTGCGTCAGCCTCATTTCAGACATCCGGAGGCATTTCTGATAACTCTGCTCACCTAGGTTTCTGACACCCGGAGTCACTATGGCAATATCAGTCACACGAAGCATTCCATTAAGGTTTGTTTCTATTTAAATACTCCCTTTGAGATAGGGGTGAGGAGTTAATTAAATATATGAGAATTAAAGTGGGAGGGAAAGGATATACTTCATACATTGAAATTCTATGAAAAAATCTATGAAATTAAAGTGAAACTATGTGCTTCATATGTGCCATAATTCAGAAATAAGTGCATAGTTTTTGTAAGGTTAAAATTAATGATCTTTTTGATGAGGAAAATAGTATTCTGAACCTTCAAAGAGTTAACTGCAAAGGAAATGAGTGTGAACGAGATTATTTTAGGAGGACCCTATGTCCTTTGTGAACATAGAAATATTTGTAAAAAATTTTAAGTGAGACATGAGGAAAATTTGGTATACTAGAATCCTTATGCTAAACAAAATAAACTTTGCAGTTTGTAGTGTTTCATTTGTACGTTTCAGTTAGGCACTAAGTCCTTCCTATTTCCAAATTCTTTACATTTTTAAAGTTCCAATTAAGGGAAATATGCGATCTCAGGAGTCAGGAGAAAAACCTCAAAAATCATGTGTATTGACACCACGGGAAGCCACCTGCTATCAAGACAGTAGGAAATGGGCACGTGGAAGGAAAACAAACGTACTGGCGCCATGTCCTGTGGCTGCAGGAGGTGCCACTTCCCGAACTGCCGCTGATGCCACGCTGGGGCTTACCTGCTAACTCTCTCAGGTGCACAACCGAAAGAGTGATTAGTTTTGATAACACTGAAGGTGTCTTTCTGGACGCTGGCAGTTCGTTTCCTGATGATGACGTTTGGCTTCAGCCCAGCGTTGATTTAAATGTCTGGGGCTGACCCCAAGCGTGGATGTGGTGGGCGCCCACCTGCCGGGTGGTGGGTGCTCTCGCAGACCCGTGAGCACAGGATGAGGTCGTGCTGGGTTCTGAAGGGCTCCTAGAGCAGCCACAGTGGAGGCTACGAGGTGAGTTCAGAACTCGCCCTGAGAACCAGATGGGGTCAGGCTTTCTAGGAAGGGGGACCAGTGAGTACTTTGAAAGCCGGATGCCACTGGGGATTTTTGGTACATGTTACTTGCTCTCATCCTAAACCAACTGGATGCAGCGGGCATTCTCTCCTGCTTTATGCAGAGAAGCAGATGGCGGCTCAGAGCATGGTTCCCAGCCTTGTGGGAATTGGCCTGAAAAGTGCTCATGTGCCTTTGACCCAACTCTCCTGCTGCCTCTGATGGGGTGAGGGCCCGCCCCATCAGAAGTGCTGCGGGTGCGGGGCCTGAAATTGCATTTTAGCCCTCCCGTCACTTCTGGTTGGAGGAACACCGGGAGATAAAAGCAAGGACTTCAAAAGCACTCCTTTTGACACGGGGGCTGCTTTTCTCATTCCCCAGCCCTCGCCTCAGCAGCGCTGGCAGGGACTGCACCTCCGCTACCCCCGGAGGGTCTGCTGGGGAGGGCGCCTGGTGGTCGCCAAGTCAGCCAAAGGGTCGGGGTTTGAGTCCAAGCAAAGCACCGCTGGTGGCAGGAGGCCGTGGGCTCCTGGAAGGGAGGGGCTGCAAGCTGGCCCCTTGTCTAGGATCGCGAGCATGTGGATTTGTGTGCTGTGACCAGAGTGCACGCAGCGACACTGGGCCCAATGCTGTTCTGTTCCTTTGGAGAACAGTCGCCTTCTGATATGGCGTTTCCTGGGCCTGGTGCATTCCATTTCTGCTCTCCTCCGGCACCAGCTTTTACCCCTGTGCCGAGTAATCTCAAGTTAATGCTTGCTAGTCATCTTTGTGGATTGAGCTTGGAGATTGGGGAGATTGGTGCTGCCCCGGCTAGTCTGGACCCTGGGTGGGGCAAAGGCCAGATTCTGTAGGCAGACCTGTCTCAGTCCTCCCTGTCTGCAGGAGGGAGCTGGGGGAACTCAAGCAGCAAGCTGCCTTCCAAAACGGGCAACCTCTGGAAGAGCTGCCCAGGTCTGGCAAAGCCACTGGTCTCTGCCTCTGAGTTGGCTTCCCCCACTAAAGGAACAGCCCAGCACAATGAAATCCTTGGTGATTCACGTGTCTTCTTTGGACTTGGTAGAGCGTTGGGCACAGAGTTGGAAAAGGCTGTCCCTGCAAGGCAGTCTGTGCAGTGGTCACAGTTTGACTTTGGAGTCAGGGCGTCCAGGGGTCAAATTCTGACTCTGCCACTTGCCAGCTGAACACAGGCAGAATGGACGCTTGACCTAATGAGTATGACATGGGAGAATGAGGGCACCTACGTCATCAGCGTTGAGGTCGGCGGAATCACAGGTGTGCAGGGCCCTGCGTGATGGCACCATGTTGTCAGCATCAGAACTTTTCTTGCTTGCTGATGTCATGTCCATGGAAGGGGCTGTAACGTCACAGAAAGAGCACAGTCTTGTGAGCAGGAGGGACATGGCTTAAACTCCACTTTGGTCTCCTGGTTAGCGGCATGTCCCTGGCCTGTTATTGCGGTGAGCACCAGGGGCAGGGGCAGCGGCAGCTACCAGGCATCCTTGCTTCGTGCCCAGCGCTTTGTCTGTGGTGCCATCATGTAGCTCCCTCCTGGGGGGGTTGCCGTTTGCTGGAGGTTTGCTGTGAGAAGCAGCAGAGATGAGCTGCAAAGTCAGGTTCATGACCTTCGCCTGTCCCTCCTCACTGTACAGTTTCCCCTAACTTCTCTGAGTCTCAATTTCCTCTTCTGTACAAGGGGTTGATAATGGCTCCCTCTTGGGTTTAGGATGAAAATTAAAAAGGGCACTTGTAAATCTCTCTTCCCCCAAGGCAAGGGACTTTCCCTCAACCACAGTGACTTCAGGAGGCGGCATTTAGCAGTAACAATTCCAAGTGGCAGCCATGGTCTCTCGGGAGGGAAGAAATTCTCCAGGTCCTCCACTCCAGCCTCCCTCAACACTGATGTTGGAAGTGAGGCAGCTGCAGTTTATTGGCATAAACTGGCTGATTTCAGGGAGAGGCCAGGACAGAGAGTTCCAGAAGATGGAGATGTCCCACCAGGCCTTGAGGATCATATTTGGAAATTTTATGGAGCTGAGCGTAAGGTCCCGGGGCTCTAGCTTTTGCCGTGCCCCTGGTGAGCACCTTCTAGCTGGCGAGGACCCAGGCGGTGTCTGCAGGGGCGCAGCGTGCTCCACCACTTCAGCCCTGCGTGGTCACCCTGCTCGGACTCCCTCACAGCCCGTGACTGGAGCTGATGTCTCAGGGCCTCCCTTTTCCCAGCTCCTGCTCCCCCAGAGCTGCCTCTGGGCTGGGACCAGGGTTCCTGTTTTGTAGGTGGGGAAAGGCCTTGCAGAGGAGACTCAGGAGAGGGGGGTGTGTGTTTCTCCTTCCGGATGCAGGAGGTGGCTGAGGACAAGGGCAGGAGAGTGGGTCCTTTTCCCAGCCTGGCCCTGAACTCCCTTTTGGTCCCTCCCTATCTGTGCGGTGGGGGGTGTGTGTCAGACGCTCATCCAGCCTCAGTTCCCTGAAGTTGAGAGGGGCAGCAGATGCCACATGAAACCCAAGAGCTGCCATGCATCACCACACGTGACAGATTCACCAAGGTGCAACGAAGTCTCTGAAGACTGATGGCCGTGTAGCTGCGAGAAGTTTCCAGAATTGCAATGAGCAGCCTTGCGCTAGAGTTTTATGTCACTTGCTTTCAATTCCGTTTACATTATTTCTTGTTTTTATATCATGTTTTATTAAACTCCATTTTTTTTTTACTTTAATCCTTCCTATCCCCATTTTTTCCTCCTGAGCACGTGAAGGTTCACATCATGTAGACACCACAGGAAAGGGTCTGGGAGCATCAGGGTTTGGTCCCTTTCTGTATGCCTCGGAGTTCAGTGCCCCTCCAGAAGCAGGCCGGCTGCAGCCAGGACGTGAGGGTGTGGCTCAGAAGCCCAGACAGGCTTGCTCGGCCCAGACAGAGACTGTGCCCGCCCTGCCTCTATACCCTGGGGCCTCAGTCCAGCAGCATGCGGTGCGTGCTCGCAGCAGGCTCCGTGCTCGAGACCAGCTCCTCGGCGGACAGACAGACTAGGGAAGGAAGAGAAGAACCAAAAGTACGGCCTCGGGGCTCTGAGGCAAACCAGAGCGTGTCCAGAAATGGCACCAACACAGGGGTCAGGCCTGCCCAGTTCCCGGGCCTGTACCACCTCCTGCCTGAACCACAAGCCCCGCCCTGGCCGCTGGCCCCCAGCTCTTGCAGCACAGGAGGGCCGTCCTCAGGCCAGTGTCCTTCAGCATCTGCCAGCTCTCGTTCTCTGGGGACGCCATACCTGGGCCCTCCTGGGACCTGCTGACTGCCTGTCTGACCAGGCTGCACCGCCCCCGACTGTGCCAGGCTCCCTTCCAGTACCCTGCGACTGGCCAGGTGTCCCTCGGTAGAAGGGTCTTCTACTCTGATTCCTCTCTCCAAGGCACTTCCCTGGCCCCTTGGGCCGCCCTTCCTGAACTGCGCGCATTTAGATACTTCCTGTCTGTCTGCGCTGACACCGCCTGTGTGCTCGGTGTCTTATCTCTGGGTGACGTTTCACACAGAAATAGCGTGACTAGCCTGGGGACCCACAGGGCTGTGTCACTTGTAGTGTTTGGCCTGCAGGGTCGCAGGCAAGTCACCAGCTTTCTCTGTGTCTCACTTTCCTCATCCGTAATCTGGAGACGAAAACTGAGTTCAGAGGCACTTAAAGGAGTGGCCAGTTTGAAATAACAAACCGGAGAGCAGAACACTTAAAAGGCTGATCGATTATGAGAACATGCAGATGTGACGTAGAACCAGGTCGGGGATGCCTGAGGGCCTCAAGTCAGAGGTGTCAGAGGAGCGACGTCACTTTGGCTTTCCTGTCGCTTTAGCTTTCCTCTGCTTCGTGGCTCCTCGGCAGGAAACGCTGCTGCCCAGCCCTGAGTTACTGTGCGGGGAGCCTGGTTACTGTGTGGATGAGCTGGTTGGGGCTCAGCCTTGACTCTGCAGGGGCACGGCAGGGCCATGCGTACGAATGGTTCAGGGCCTCAGCATGCCCCCGTGAGTGGTCACCAAGCGCCCCTCGTGTGATGCCTTCCCCACCACGAGGGCTCTCGGGCTCGCTGTGTCCCCAGCGCAGCACAGGGGTCCCGTGTGCTCCCGCGCAGCCAGCGCCAATGCCCCGTGAACCCAAGTCTCAGTGTTGTTCAAAACCACAGGACCGTTGCTCACTGGGTTTGCTCCTTAAGGTTTGGAATGAGTTGGAGTCAGAGAGGTTTCCAGGTTCCCTTGGGTTCTCTCTGCAACCCTCTCCTACCATGTGCAAAGATACTGGGCAGTGGGAGCATCAGTGAGGGAAAAATAGAATTTGAATTCTGAAGAAGCCGCAACCAACACTGTGCTGCAGGCCAGCAGGGTCAGCCCCAACCACACCGCTAGGCCTGGCTGCCTCCTCTCACAAGGTCTGTGGGCCACGGGCACCGGTCTTCCTGCAGGCACTCCCCGGGAGGCAGCCCACTGGGCCCAGGCAGAGGGCGACAGGAGGGCGGAGGAAGAACACGTGCTGAGCCCGTGCTGAGGGTGAAATCGGACCCTGGGGAGCAAAAGTGGGATGCGTCTCTTAGGAGAGTATCTCCACACCCTCGGCCCTCAGCCTCCCAGCTTCTCCCCTCCCCGGTTCATCTCACGGAACAGAGAAGATGCCGGGGTGCCTGTCCTCTCCCCACCGCCCTCACTCTGCAGGGAGAGCAGGTCTCTCGGCCACGGCCTGAGCCTGGTTTCCCAGAGCTCTGAACGATCCCACAGTCCAGGGAAGTCAGACTCCGGGAGCGGGACCAGGCAGTCTGCAGTATTTTAAGGCCTCAAGAGGTTCCACTGTGCAGCCGAGTTTGGAAACCACTATCTTTAGCACATCCCTTCACGTCATTCCACCACTTTGGTGACCAGACAACCTGTGTCCTCCACCCTCACACCCACCCTCTCTCCATCCCAGACTCCTTGTGGCGTCTGCCCTCGCCTTTCTGCCGGGCATGTGGAGAACAGGATGAGTGCTGAGCTCTTGTTCCGCCGCTCCCGGTTTCCTGCCATCTCTAGCTCTTTCGTCCCTGGTCTGCAGCTCGTTTCAGAGCCTGATAATCACTCCCCGGCCCTCTGCCCCTTTACAGTGCACAGAGGCTTCCCTCGAGCTACTGAACCTGTGTGTGTGTCGCTTTGTAAAAACAGAATTCTTTACAAGCTTCCTGAGGGGACAGGGGTTTGTTGCCCTGTTCGGTTTGTCTTCTGCCACCCTGGAGACACTGTACCAGCACAGTGCTGACTGCAGGTCACCAGCTGAGTGTCCTCCTTGGGTGGACACAGCCCAGCAGGGCCCCCAAAGGCCATGGGGTCTCCAGGACTCCCAGCCAGGGAGCACACTGCACCAGCCTCGGGGAGAGAACTGTCCCTGCTCTCTTGTTCTTCAAGGGCCTTTCTTTTTCATCTGAGAGTGAGGAGCACGAAAGGAACCCTGGGAAAGTATAAGGGGAAGTTCCGCGGATGTGGGCTGCAAACACAGAAGCTTGTTAATGATGGTCGCCACCCACTGAGTGTTCCATGTTGTGTCTGGTGCTTTACCTGCAACTATTACTATTATTAAATCTTTCTGAACCCCAGAGAGGTTATTTGCTCAAGGTCACTGCCAGCCACTATCAGCTCCACACTGCAGCTTCTCACATGCCCAGCACATTCCAAAGTGGGCCTTAGGTAGAGAGGAGATGAGCAGAGCCAGACAGTGTCTCTGTGCTCACATTTAACGGCCGTGGCTGAGACAGAGCTGTGCCAACTGCCCCAGGACCGCCTGGTCACTGCCTTTTTAAGAGGAACCCAAGGCCAAGGTCGTAGGTAACTCTGGGGAAACAGCAGGCAGAGAAGTCTGTCTGTACGTGCATCTAATCCTCATCGTGGTGCAGCACCCACCGTCATCGTCACTTTCTGATGATACTGAACGGGCAGCTAGCAACAGAAGCCAGCTCAAGCCAGCTTAAGGAAAACCAGAGACATGAGCCTGGGGTTGCCTGATGGCAGCCAGGGAAAGGGGCTATGCGGGCTCCGGGAGGGCTGGGTGCTGCCTGCTGGGTTTCTTCCTGCTCTGTGTCCCCCCTCGCGTCCTCTCGGGTTGGCAGACCGGCGTGACTGCAGAGTCCTTGAATTTGCACGTCACGGTCCCGGCCACCTGCAGACAGTACTGCCTCCCTCGGCCCCACTTATAAATTCGAAATGGGATCCATATACGGTCACGTGCCTCTGGAGGATGTCCCTTCTCTAGCGTGTTGGTCATTGGGGTTCTGGAGTGGGACTCCCCATGTCTTGGATAGGAAGGAAGTTTCCAGAGAAGGAGGGATGACCCTGAACTGGAAAGATGCCCCGACAGGTAATTACAGTAGCAAGCATTCCATCTTACTGCTGCAAGTGCTAGGTTGGGGGGTATATTTTTTTTCTCTAGTTGTCACAACAGACACTCACGGTGGGCACTGCTCTTCTTACTTGCAGAGGAGAACACCGAGAAAATTCAAGAGGACCAGGCCCTGAACACGGATCTGGTGGACTCAAGCACTCCTGGAACCTTTCTTCTGGAGCTGCAGTTGGGCTGTGTGTCAGGTAGGTTTGTTTTCCACTGCTTACTCCTAGCAATGAGTACACTTGCTTCTGTGTGTGCGTGTGCCCGCCGGAGGGTCTCTGCATGCGTCCTTTCTCCGCGGTGCTGTGTGTCCTGCGATTCCAAGAACGCTCATGTTTTGGCGGGGAGATGATGTTCAGCTAGCGCTGCCAGCCGGAAGTTGCTGGAACCAGAGGCCTGGCAGGAGGGGACAAAGATGCTCTCTATCCACCAGGAATGCAGTGGCCTCACCATGGCTTTCCTCTGCTGGCTTCAGTTTGCGTTAAGCAGCAAGATTCTGGGCTGGGGTTCCGTACACCTTGGTTCCCCCTTCCTTCCCCTCGTCAACCACAGTGGACTGAAGCCAGGAGATCTGGCTCCATTGTGGGGAGGCAAAACGGAGCTTTTGCAGCATCCATGCTCACAGCAGACAGTGAAGCGGGGAGACCGCTTTCCACGTCAGCTGTGCTCGCCCCGCATGTGGGCCCGGTGGACTGCAGCGAGGACCCGGGCGGGGAAGGCAGCCCTGGGCCATGACTGTTCCCGCCTTGCCTCTGTGTCCTTGGAGCATGTGAAGCAAGTGGGCCAGGCAGTCTTCGGGCACGTTCAGAGCACAGGAGCAAAGAAGGGCAGGCTTTGGAGGCTTCGGGCTGGAGATGGTAGGTTTTGGGCCGCGGGGGTCAGGCCGGCAGTCGGTGAGGTCCAGGTTTTTGAAAAGGAGAACCAGGAAGTCACAGACGGACTTTCATCTTTGGGTCTCAGCATCCTTGGCTGTAAAGGGAAGATGAAAATGCCCGGCTGGGTGGTGTTGCGTCACTAAGGTCTGCCACGTTCCGAAATCATCCCCATCTCAGCTGCCCGTCTGCTGGGACACACCCACTTCCTAGTTCGTAGCGGTCCGGCTGATATGGCAAGAGAGGGCCGTCTGTGTTGTGCTCTGAGGGGTGGGGAACAGAAATGAAGTGATGGGGCAGGACAAGGGGCTGCGTTTTCAGGGCCTCCGGGAATGTGTACAGTAACTGGTTCTCATGAAGCAGAGCCATCAGCCCTGCTGCAGAAAACACGAGTCTGGTTAATAAACCAGAAACAATGATCTGAGCTGTTCAAACCCCTCTTACTTCGGGACACAGCTACCCCGAGTGACCCGGAGATGTTGGCTTAGGGGCTTCCCTGCTGAGTCACGTGTCAGCTGAGGAGACTCGCTTGGGGGGCGGGAGGGGCTGATGCTTATGCTGAGCCCCGTCCCTGTCGACACTGTGCAGCTGTGGTTGCTCCTCATTGTCATCCTAGTTTGCGACAGGAACTTTAAAAGCGAGACAGAACCGAAGGCGAACGGCGTCGGTAGCAGCTGGGTGAGCGTGGGATTGAAGGGCAGCTCCTTCTCGTGGGACCAGTTCCGTTTCAGCACTGCCGTGCAAGTGGGATAAAGACCTGGTTTTTTGCCTTGGGGTACCTTTTCTTTGCAGTTTGCAAAGTTTGTAATGTGGTTTATTAGGACACTCAGAGGCTTTGACAGTGAACGCGCACACAGCGCCAGCAGCGACGGCGCGGCCTGTCCCGACGGCCTGGCCTCCAGGGCCGTGGTAACTGCCGGTCTCCTCCTGAGGTGGGGTGGGGACAAGGCAGGCTGCCCTCCTCTGACCTGCCCTAGAGTCTCTTCCTTCTCATCTGATGCTGAGTCTGTGGCCCCTCCTCTTCCCTAGCGCTTTGTCTGGCAGCCCCGAAAGGCCTCTTGTGCACAAGGGGCTCCCAGATTGCAGAGGCTGCTCCTGTCTGCAGCTGCTCTCTGGAGATGACACGCGGATCCCTGCTCTGGCCAAACAGCCACCGATCTTACCCTTCCTCTTTCCCCTGCGTCTCCATCCCTGATTGTTCGTGCGCAGACTGCTCCACCACAGGCGCGGAAGGATGACTCCCGAAGGTGAAAACCTGGGTGAAATCTTGATTTTGCTTAGATTATCTTCTGTGGTGGGGGGGGGGGCTTTCATGCTCCCCCAATGTGTTGGGGGCCCGGGCACTGCCCATCTTCTGAGTTTTTAGATGTCCATGAAAGACTTTTTCTTTCATCCAAAAGCCCTTTTCTCTGTGGTTTTGTCTCTTGGTGAATCAATTCCATCATCTCTGTTTTCTCCCCCCACCTCTCCTCTCTTCACTTACTTATAATGCTAACTTTCTGGGCAAGACTAATCATAAATAGCATATTTAGAGTTCACTTGGGTTGGGTGAGGCAGTTATATGATAAAGTTGCTCATTTCTGACTTACCTACGTGGCCTCAGAAACTCCTTACATTTCTCCAGATCACAGAATGTAAATGAGGAGGCTTTACGTCCCAGGCTGATTCTAGACAAGACAATGAGAGTTTGTGGCTGGGGTCATTCCCCTCTCATCACACCCACTGGCCACTGAATCAGCCACCAGATGCCACCCATCTGTGGCATCTGAAGGGACTCTCACCTCATTCATTACCTTGCCGTGGTCACCATCAGCTCCTGGGCAGCTCTGCCTCTTCACTGGCTTAACTGATCAGTCATTCCAACCTAGCGTCTGACTTAAATGGCCCCTTTCCCCACTGGCACCTGCTTCAGTTTCTCCCTTTTTTGTTTTGGATAAGGATTTCTCATGAGTGATGCCAGTGTGGGTTTGGAGAATGCCAATATGGCAGCAGGTCAGAATATGAGTGACAGAGGCTAGAATAGCAGTGGGAAAAAACATCTGAGACTACACTGTGGGTAAGAAGTAAAAAGTCCAGACAAGAAAGGAGAGAGAAAAAGAGGTGAGAAGTCATCTTAGATAAAGTTACAGGAAAGTGCTGATTCAACCAAGAGTGAAAACTTCGTTGAGCAAGTAGAAAGATTCGCTTGTCTGGTACTGGAGAGACATGTTCTAACCACTCTGGGCCTTGCATGCAGGGCCATTCTAATCACTCCAGGGAGTTGGGGTGCTTCTGTAATTGCAGGCATGTTCCTGGGTGGTTGGTTTATTTTTGGAGATAGTTTTGTTTTTTGAAGGTTTGAAGTGGGGAAACCTTACTGAGAAATCATCTGACGGTGGGCATAGGATGCCTCGGGAGAGGGGATGACTGGGTAAATTAAAAGCAGTCGCATATCCAGAGGATACGATGAGTAAAGCAACATGCTGAATCTCTTCTGCACGCTCACAGTTTTCTTATCAACATGCATTTTGGGAAGCCGCGTAAGAAGTTACTACAAGTCAGCTCATAGGTGCCCTCCTCAAAGAAGCCTTCCCTGACCCCTCCCCCATTTTACTGTGCTTGATTTTCTCCTTTTTTATTTCTACAACTATGTGACCAGGTGTCCAGACTGACCACTGTGGTCCTGGTTTGTGTCTGTGGTCCTGATGTCATCATTGATGGTGCCTCCTTACCTTCTCCTGAGAATCCCGTCCTAGACTGTAATTGTGTGGTCACCACCATGTCACAGCAGATTGGCCTAGATCCTTCACGAGACTGTGAAGCATCTTAGTTTGTGCGTTGTCTGACTTGCTCAGGTTGGCTCTTCAATACCTAGGGCAGAGCCAGGCACACTGTGGCGCCCCCAAATACTTACGAGCTAGATGGATAAATGCCAACAGTCCAACTCAGGGACTGAGCTCGCTGTAAACGCTTCATGGACTGCAGGTGCAAGCGGCTACGCACAGTGAATCAAGGATCACACAGACTGCCCTATCCCTAGTGTTAGGGAAACTGATTTTTATCTGTATATAAATTGGCAGAACCCAGCCCCCCTGCACAGATAGCCCAGGCTACTCACCTTTGTGCAGCTATTTCTCTCTTTCCCTTTTCAAAAACCGAGATAACCTTAGTTTATCCTGGTCTTTTGGGTTCTAAGAATCCACTTTCTCACCACACTGGCCACCACCAAGTGTCCATTCCCCACAAACTGGTTCCCTCTGTGCATCCCCTCCTGCTCCTCTTCCTCTGGGAGCCACCACTGCACTGTCAGGGCCTAAAGGTTCTTGCTTCATGTTCCACAGAAGAGTAAAGCACACACAACATAGGCCTTTCTTGTGCTGACTGACTTCACTTAGCTCAGTCCCATCAATGTCCATCCATGTTGTCTCAGACGGCGGGATTTCATCTTTCTTTCTCACAGCTGAGTCGTGTCCCTCGTGTCTCTAGGCCACATCGTCTCTGTCTTTTCCTCCTCTATTGAGCACTAGGGCTGCGTCCATGTCTTGACTCTTGTGAATCGTGCTGCAATGGACAGGAGTGACGTGACTTGCCGAGTTAGTGTTTTCATAACCTTTGGGTAATTACCCACAAGTGGGATGGCTGGATCATGTGGTCTTGTGTTTTTAACTTTTGAGTATAGAGAAATTATTTTCAGTAACAGCTAGACCGATCTACATTCCTAGCAACAGTGGACAAGGGTTCATTTTCCTCCTCATCCTCTACGACATTTAATATTTGATATTTTCACAAGAGTTATTCTAACCAGGGTGAATTCTCATTGTGGTTTTGAGCTGCATTTCCGTAATGTATCTGTTGGCAATCTGTGTATCTGCCTTGGTAAAATGTCTATTTGAATCTCTTGACCATTTTTAAATCATGTTGTATTTTGTTGTCTATAAATTTTGGATATTGATTTCCAAATACCTTCTCCAATTCAGTAGGCAGCCTTTTTGTTTTAACGATAGTTTCTTTGGCTGTGCAGAAGCTTTTCAGTTTTATATTTCCATTTGTATTCTCCTTTGTTCCTCTTTCTGCTGGAGATGAATCCACGACATCACTAGCACTGATATCAAAGAGCTCTGTATTCGTCTCTGAATTTTATGGCTTGAGGTCTTATAGCCACGTTTTTAATTCCTTTTGTGCATTCTTATTCCCCTATCCATGATTTATGTTTTTGGTGCCTCATTTTTATATCTTGTTATATATTTCCCTTAACTGTTTATTGTAACTTTAGTAATTTTTGACTACCTTTTCTTCAAATCTTCACTCTGCTTTGTAAGTGATCAGTCTGCTTCTACGAGTATATCTTTTAATGTGAGTTTTCTCTCCTTTCATAAGTTTTCTTATTTGGTGCCTTTTCTTTTTTAGATGAGACTCTTAACATTTCTTGCAATGCCAGTTTGATTCAGCTTTTGCTTATTTGAGAATTTCTGGCTTTTTCCTTTAAATCTGAATGAAAAATTTCTGGGTATAGAATTTTTGGCTGAAAATTTTTCTTCCAAAATATGAGTATGCCATGCCACGTTCTTCTGACCTGTACAGTCTCTGTTGAGAAGTCTGGTGATAACTGTATGGGGTATCCCTTGTATGTGACACACTGTTTTGCTCTGACTGCTTGTAAGACCCAGTCTTTATCTTTAATTTTAGCAATTTTATTTATGTATCTTTGGGTTCCTTTTCTTTAGAATACTGAGCTCCTTGAACCTGAATGTATGTTCGTTTCCTTCTCTATACCAGGGATGTTTTCAGTGATTATTTCCTCAAATTTTCTTTTTTGGTCCTTTTTATTTTTCTCTGGAACCCTCTCTAATGCAAATATTATTCCTCTTGATGTTATCCCAGCAGTCTGTAAGGGTTTCTTAAATTTTCTAAATTGAGAAATTGCAAAAGAAAATTAAATTCTGCAATTTTCTGCTCTCCCAGAGTAATTTCTGTTACTTTACCTTCCATCTCACTTATTTGTTCCTCTGCTTTATCCAGGCTACTTTTGGACCCCTCTATTTTATTTTTTAAGTTGTATTTTTATATTCCTTGGCACTGTGACTTCTGTTTGGAAGTTTCTATTTTTTAAAAGATATATTTATTTATGCATACAAGACCTGGGGTACAGCCAGAGGTGCGGGGGCAGTGAGAGGATCCACCAGAGACAGAGTGGGGAGCAGAACAGGCAGATCTACTGAAATACACTGCTAAGGGGTATACACAGCAGCGGGTATGGCAGGAGAGGTCTACTATGCCATTTGGTTCACCCCACCCCGGCTGGCAGCAGGGATTGAACTCATGCTGTAGTGGCTGCAGTGGCTCCGATTTGCTTCATAGTGCATTGTTTAACCCACTGCACCACCAGGGAGGCTGTTTGGAAGTTTCTAAATTTGTCTAGTTCATTCATTCTTCTCCTGAGAGTAGTGAGCATCTTTTATAGCCAATATTTTGAATTCTTTCTCAAGTACTTTGCTTATCTCCATTTATTTAGGTTCTTTTGAGTTTTGTTCTGTTCTTTCATTTGGATGATGATCTTCTGTTTACCCATTTGGCCTAGGTGTTGGCGTGTTTTTGTGTCTTAGGTGATACTACTACCTGCTCTAGTACTGAAGGTTTGTTTTTTTGCAGATGATGTCGTGTGGTATCCTGGAGCTCCAAGTTAGTCCTCAAGGTGTTCCCCCTTTGTGAGCTGCACCATCTGCCTGCTGTGCCTTATGAACAGGATTATTAGCCTTGCCAGGCAGTGACCCTTTGGATGGGTTTGGCCTTGGCCCTGGACTAAATGTATGCTCAGTTGGTCACGGTGTAGGTCCAGCTATGGCATGTGGTCACCTGGAGTTGCTGTTGGATGTGCACAGGTGTGTCTGGGCTGCCAGTCGTGTTGGTATTCACTGGGCTGGCAGAGACTCACAATGCCAGCAGCAGCCCATGGTATCAAGGGGGTATCTAGTTGCTGGAGGCATGGCCCTCAGCTGGCTGGCTAGGTTGTAGGTGATGAACTGGGTAGCTAGGCTGCTGGGAGTCATGGTTGTAATATAGCATCTTTGTAGCACCTGATAACTGGGACCCCATGGGTGTGTCCTGGGCAGAAAGGTGGGTCTTGCCATTACAGCTGACTTTGGGAGGGTGACTAGGCGCACTCAACTGGGGTTTGCTGTGGCTGCATCTGGGGCTTCACTGAAGGCTTTGTAGGCAAAGTGAGCCTGCGGGCACACATGGCCCACAGTACTGTAGGCAGGGCTGACATGCAGAGTCCAGGGATCAGCTTCCAATTCAGGCAGGGCCTGTGCAGGCCCAGGGTCCTGGTACTGCCCCAGCTGTGGCGCATGTATGCCAGCAACTCTGAGACACCCCATCTGTACAGTTATTATGTTACATGTGACCATGAATTACTCTCTGGAAATGCTGCTGTCCTAAGATGTCAGCAGCCTAAAAATAAACAGAGGGAGGGATGGTAATGGGCACTGATGGCAGAGTCTGCTGTGCCTTTCAAAGCACTGTGATCTTGTTCAAAGCCTATTACCTAGTCTGACTCAGTGGCTGTCCTGGGATTCACTCATAAACAGGAGCCAGGAGCTGCGAGTCAGGATTATAAGAAAATGAACTGCTTGTGAGCAACATTGTGGAGTGTTAGAAATTTCCCCAGCCCACCTAGTGCTTTGTATTCAAACCTTTGAAATAGCCCTGAAATTGTGTCTGGTAGGGCTTCTTGATCAATAGGATCTTTCCCAGCATCCTCCGGAGCCTACTACTCATTCCTAAGGTGTTTACTTCTCTGCCTCCTCAAAAATCTGGCAAATATGGGAGACATTTTGGAGTGGCTCTGGATGGCCTGGAGAAGAATAAATGGGGTGGGGTGGGGAGCTGTAACTGGTTTAGAAAGAATGCAAAGAGTAGACCAGAGATGTGAGGTCAAGACCTAGACAGAACTGGTACCATGAGATCAGATACCATAAACACTTGGTATAGTTTGGGAAGCGGAGGGCAAGGCTGATAAGGACAGAGAAGTGTGGGTGCTGTGAACAGGGTAGGATGTGAGTGATGCGTATTTTGGGGCGATGGACATGCAGGAATTTGCTGAGAAGAACTAGAGCATTAAGGACTACTAAGGGTTCATATGGCAGCCTGGTTGGGGTTATCTGAAATTTGATGAGGGTTCCTAGAGACGGACTGTCTTCACCCAGAGCTACTCTTCAAATGATAGAATTGTGTGGCAGGCTCAGAGGGGGAGACATTTGGCGGAGAAACCTCTTGCTTACCCTGCCTCTCTCAAAATTGACAGTTAGGATCTAGGGGAATTACTGAACCAAGTGGGTAAACGTCTTGCAGTTTTACATTCTGTAATGTTACTGGGAAACCAGGACAGTAAGATGGCCGGTTGTATGGGAAGAAGGAACAGAGGAACCCTCTGTTTTTCATAACCCCAACCATGGTGCCATATGAGCCCTTGCTAGTCATTAATGCAAAGGTGGCCCTGGCCTGTGCCCTGAGTCCAGGAGAGCAGAGAAGGGGATGCGTGTGCCCTGGGTTGTGGGGGCAGAGCTCGAAGCAGTCCTGTGAGTAACCAGAGCTTCGGGTGGGGCTAACCTTCCTATACCTAAGAGTCTGAGGGCTTCTCCCCAGATACAGTGAAATGGAGAACCTGTAAATGGGAGTTGCTTCTGAGAGAGGGACCCTCAGCTCTCAGATAGTGGCTTCTTACCCTGCAAACAAGTCCCTAGACACCCACTGAGGAGTCGGCAGAACCACGGCCGCTCGCAGACCTGCCAGCTACCTCTCAATCCAGAGTTTTAGAAACTCCCTGACAGTTTGGCAACACGTTAGGTAATGGCAGCAGAGCTAATTTGTTAATCTTCCAGAACTGCACCCAGCATCCTTTTGTGCACTGACATCACAGTAATAGGAAGGCACTGGCTCAGCCTCTGTTTGCCTGCTGAAACTAAGCTGCAGCGTTCTCTGCATAATTTATTTGTGCATGAAATGGAAGCTTAATAGCATAAGTAAAGCAATAAGCAGAAATTGGAGGTAAATGTCTTTTTTAAGTCTTAAAGATAGACTCCATGTCATTCATAAAGCCCAATCTGGTATTACTTAATGGCATAAAACATTTTACTCTGAAGCTGTACCTACTGAGCAATTTTTGATCCCCACTACATCCCTGGCCCCTGCCTGCTGAGATGCCCATCGACCTTCGCTACTCTGGCTCCCCAGCCATTTCCTCGCAGTTGGCACTAAGCCCAGCATCTTGTCCTCAGAGGACCCCATCTCTACCCCAGGATTCAGTCTAGCCACAAAGACTGGAGGTTTCCAAGCGCTAGGATAACTGCATCTGGACACGCACATGCTGCTTGCAGAGCCCAGAAAGAGGAGATTCCAGAGGGAGCTTAGAGGGGACTCTAAGCCAGGGCCTGGAAGGTGTGAGCTGGAGGAGTTGGCGTCCATCCTTCCAGAATTTAGAACGCCTCTGGTAAAGTCACTGCTCAACAAAGGGAGCCGTAGTCTGCACATGAGTCAACACCAGCAGAAAGGGTCTCCTGAGTCTCTTTCCACTGTCTGTTATTGCACAACAAACTGCTCGGAAACATCGTGACTTGAAACAACCATTTTGTCTATCTCACAACTGTGTGCTTCAGAGTTCAGGCGTTCCAGATCTTCTAGTATCACGGGGCAGGACCACTTCCAAGATGGCTTCCTCACTCCATGTCTGGTGCTTCTGGCTCCCTGGCCTCTCTCTGCCTCTGTGCAGCACTCCTCATTCTCTGACACCTCCTTGTGGCTTCAGCCCCTCAGTGTGGACCTAAGGCAAGTCCCTATGAGGAGGTTCAAAAATGAGCATTACAAGAGGCACGAGGTGGGGGCATTGCAGGGCAACAGAGCAGGTTCCCCAAATCACCACTACTTCATTCTAGACATTGAGCAAGTGTGTGGCTCCCGCCAGGTCCTAGGGAGGAAGGGGCGTAGACTAAACCTCTGGATGGCCACACTGTCCAGAAGGGCGATGAAGCCCATCATGGAGGGTGTCTCCGCATCACCCAGATAGGAAGAAGACTGTGGGTGTGTCACTGTTCTCACTCCTGGTAACCACACACACGTGAAGACGTACCCCCATACTCCCAAATAACTCTTACTTAAGGATTGTTTACTGAGGATGCAGAGTTCACAGGTTTAATGGACACACAGGTTTAAATTTCCATCAGGTAGAGGAAAATGTATTCTGAAGTACATAGATGCATTTGCATTAGCTTCAGGGCCAAGAATGGACCATCATCATGGGTCTGATTCAGCCTCTGAAATCCAAAAGACGGGGTCACCGAGCAATAGGACGCCACCTCTCAATTGCCAACCCCTGTGATGGTGCCCAGAAATTTCGGGTCTTGGGTGAGAACAGTCGCCCATGTCTGCTGCAGGTGAGGGGCACGGGGAGCAGGAGGAGAACGAGTCCTAGGTGGAAGCTCAAACTGGTTTGTGGCTCTGGGTGCTACTGCTTCTACCTTCACCTCCGCTGTCAGGTTTCCTCTCCCCAGTCTCTCTGAAATCTCATAAGGACAAGCACGCAGGCAGGTCAGAGATGCCGCTGTGAGTCAGTCCGCTAGAGGCCTGCTCCAGGCTCGTGCCTGCGTCAGTCCTCCTTGCCAAGCATGTCACTTTTGAGCTGTTTCACGCTATGAGAACTGCCTGATTTTGTTCCAACCTTGAGTTAGCTATTAAGCTCCTTTGTATGCCCAGCCCAGCTCCATGCCCTGTTGCTTCTCCGTCAATCCATTTCCCTTTTTTCTTTAACTGGAATAGGTGGCAAAGGCAAGGTCACTGCAGTGAAGTGACCACGCGAGTTGGTGTTCGTGTCTGGCGCCCCTGCTGGAGCATAAGCTCCGTGAAGGCAGCGCGTCTCTTCTGTGTGGTTAGGGAGGCAGCAGTAAGTAGGAGCGGAGCATCTGATCGGGTACGGCAGCATCTACTAAGTTTACAACGAATGGACTTACTCAACACTGTCCTGCCTCCAGCACGGATCCCCTAGAGCAGGCCCTGCGCTGGCTGCTGGGACCTGGCCCCGAGGCCCCTGCCTGCGGGCCTGTGTGAGTCTAGATCCTCAGCCCCTGGGCCTGGCCACTGCTCATAAACCACCTGACCGTGTTTGGGCCAGCCCTCCCGCCCCACAGCCCAGATGGTGGCTTCGCCGGGCAGGATTATTTAGGCGTGATCTTCTCCCAACCCACTCCCTTCCCAGCTCTCACTTAATTACCCAGCATGCCTCATAAATAAAGGGGAGAGGGAGCGCCTTCACCTCGTGAGCATAAACGTTCTCTGAATGATGCTGTTCCTGCAGCTTCCGAGAGCCTCATAAACATGCCTGGCCCTGGATTTATTATACCACAATAACCCCTTTTAGCAGCTGGTGAGACTCAGGCCTGACCCTTCGCTGGTGCCCTCCTCTGCGCCGCCTCATGCTGGGGAGCTGGGGGCCAAGGGTGAAAGGTGGCCGAGCCTCCAGGACTGTGTCCTGGGCCGCCTTAGCCGCTAGATGCTCCCGCTGCCCAAGCGCTGCCCACCGCCGCACATCTGCTCTCTGCATTTACAGCCAGCCTGCACCCAGCAAACTTCCCGGGAGTTCCGTGGTGGCAAGGCGAGCCTCTGCGGGAGTGAGGGGGCTGGCATGAGCCTGCTGCTCTCTTCAGCCCCTGTCCCAGTAAGGCGCTCTCACGTGTCCATGCTGGGATTGCTCAGAGGCCACTGCAGGCTGCGTGGCCTGCTCCATAGCCTGAGAGCCTCCTACCCACCTAGCTGCAGCCTCTGGGCTCAGAGAACCGCACCCCCCCCCCCCCCCCCCNGAGCCTCCTACCCACCTAGCTGCAGCCTCTGGGCTCAGAGAACCGCACCCCCCCCCCCCCCCAATATGCCCTGTGCTCTGTCACTTGGATTCTGGGCCCTTGTCTGCACAGCCTAGCCTTGGACCCTCTCTCCCAGTCGCCTTCATCCTCACGTCTGTTCTCCACGATGGCATGTCAGCTATTGAAACTGTGCTAAGGGGTCTTGTAGGACACACCCAGAAGTACCCCCTTCACTTGGCAGCCTCCCTGCCAGAACAGGGACCTCAGACTTGAGAGGCTGGTTACTGTAACCCAGAGACTCAGTGGTCAGCACTCCTGGAGCACGCACACTGCTGCCTGTGTGGGAGAATGAGTGTCATCCAAATCTATCTGAGCCGCACTCCCTCAGCCTTCGGGCCTCGTTTCATAGAGTACCACATTAAAAAGAAAAATCTGCCTCCAAAAGCTGTGAAAAAGCAGTACAGTTTTTCTTTTTCCTTCTGGAGGTTCTAGAAGAGATTGGGGAATATACATCACATCACACAGAGAAAAGCATTCTAAAATCCCTGTTTACTTATTTGTCCCTAAAGGCCCTACAATGCCCAGCAGCCAAGCGTGGCACAGTTGCACAGGCTGTGCACTGCTCCACGCAGGGGCACCAAGCATATTTGTAGCTGTTACTCATATACATTTATCGTGGCAGTTTCCTGGCAGATGGTACTAATGTGGCTTAAAGAAGGGATGACTTCTTCCATTTTCTCAAGGGCAGTTATCTGTAACCACTTTTTTCACTTTTCCCCCAAAAGTCTCCAGCCTGTGCTGACTTCTGCTTTTCTCACTCAGTATATCTGTTAGACCCAGATCATTTCTTAGTAGTGGGGACCCGTGCCCTCCCTAGCATGTGAATTCAAACTCGGCCCCTTCAGATCTTTGGCTACCCTCTGTCTCTCCATTTCCAAGGCACAGGTCTGTGGAAGCAAATTCCCTCTTCCAAAATATCACTGTTAACCTCCTTCTCACCAGACAGCCCCAGAGACAGATATTTTAAAAAAGATTTCAGAGTCTAAAGCAGTTAGAAGGAGAAATTTCACTCCTGCAACAGGAAGTCATTGGGCTTTTATTTTCTCTTCTCCCACTACCATTCCTTCTACCTCTTTGACCTTTTCTACAGAAGTGTTCTGCCAATGTTCATATATGTGTATGTGTGTGTGTGGTTTTATATTTACGTTTCTAAGCCACTTTAAATTTATTTTTGTGCAAGAAGTTAAAAAGAGCTACAACTTCTTACTCTCGAAGTCTCACCTCACTTATTATTTTCCGCTAGTTTTCGGATGCTTTGTCCAATTATCTACTCTTCAGAAACACCCAATATTTGTCTTTGTCATTCTGACTCCCTTTACTTTGTATCACCCTCTCCAACTCCTTCTGTTCTGCTATAAAATGTCAACATTGCATTGTTGTTTGTGGCGGAACAATACTCCATAGTGTGGATGTACCACATCTGCTCTCTGTCAGGCACTTGGTTCCGCATCCTTCCTATCGTAAATGATGCTACAATAGACATCGTGGAATGTGTAGTTTTTTTACATTGATGATTTCATTTTCAATAGATGCCCAATAGTGGGATTGCTGGGCAGTATGGGATTGCCATTTTCAGTTTTTAAAAGGTAAATCCAGATAATTTCCCAAAATGAACGTAGTAGTTTGCATTTGCATGTACAGCCTCCAGGTTTCCTCTTCCTTCAAATCCACTCTAGTACTTTTTGGGGGTCTTTTTAATAAGCACCATTACTGTGGGTATGAGGTTATATCTCATTTGGGCTTTGACCTGCATGTCCCTATTAAAAATAATGATGAACATTATACCATGTACCTCCTGGCCTTCTGGAGATCCCCTCTGGTGAGTTGTCTGTTCCAATCTGTTGTCCACTAATTTAGTGGGGTTTTTAATTATTCAATTGAATTCATTTTTTAATTTTTTAAAAGATTTTATTTTGCATACAAGAGCTGGGGTACAGACCAGAGGTGTGTGGGTGGGGGTGAGAGGACTCACCAGAGAGAGTGGGAGCAGAACAGCAGATCGACTGAAATACACTGCTGAGGGGAGCAGCGGGCGAGGCAGGAGAGGTCTGCTGCGCCATGTGGGTCCCCTCCCTGGCCGGGGATTGAACTCATACTGCGGTGGCCATGGGAGCCCCACAGTGCAGCGCTCAACCCCTTGTGCCACCAGGGAGGCCCTGAATTCATTTTTTTATATTAACCCTTTGGTGAGTATTTTCTCCCATTCAGCAGAATGTCATTTTAACCTAACATTTTCTTTTGCTGTATAAGAGCTTTTTAATTTGAGGTAATCCCAATTGTTTAATTTTGCTTTTTTCCCTTTGGTGTAGGAGTCTCCAATCTCATCATCACACTGATGTCATGACACACATTGCCAGTGCTGCCTTTCCCTCATATTTTATGGTTGCAGGTCTTATATCTAAGTCAGTTTATTTTTGTGCAGAGTAAGAGTGATCCAACTTTGTTCTTTGGCATGTGGACAACCAGATTTCCTAACACTGTTAGAGACTTTCCTTTCTCCATTGTATGGTCCTGACTCCTTTAGCATGAAGGAGTTAGTATACAGATGCATTAAGTACGTATGTGGACTTATTTTTGAATTTTAATTCTGTTCCATTGATCCACATGTCTATTTTTATTCTAGTATCATACTGGGTTTTTTTTTAATCAAAGGTTTTATTTATTTATTTATGCATACAATCACTGGGGTACAGGCCAGAGGTGTGGGGGGTGGTGGTGAGAGGATTCACCACAGAGAGCAGGGAGCAGAACAGGCAGATCAACAGAAGCACACTGCTGAGGGGAGCAGCGGGCACAGCAGGAGAGGTCTGCTGCGCCATGTGGGTTGCTCTGTAGTATAAAGTTGGGAGACAGACTGTCTCTTTATTTGCCTTTATTCTTGGCTTGCTTTATTAATTGAGACCTTTGATGGGTCCCCTATGAAAGTCAATACTTTTGTTCAATTTCTTTGAAGAATATTGTTGGTATTATATGTGGGATGGCATTATATTTAAACACTGCTTTTGGTAGAATGATCATTTTGACTCTTGATTTTCTCTATCCATAAACATGGTTTGCCTTTCCATCTTTTTATGTTATGATGCTTATCCTTTAGTTAGATCTTGTAGTTTTCACTGTGTAAGTACTTCACCGCCTCGGTAGGGTAATTCCTAGGTATTTGATTTTTTTTTAGGGGATTTTGAATGGAATTATTTTCTTAATTTTTCTCATGATTTGTATAAACATACAACAAATTTTTCATGTTGATTTTGTAACCTGCCCCGTTGTTGTATTCACTTATGTTTTCTCACAGCTTTTGGGTGGAGTTTCCAGTGTTTCCTATATCTAGTCTCATATGACAAGTAATGACAGTTTCATAGCTTCACTCTAACCTGGATCCCCTTTATTTTCTGGGTTTTTTTGTGTGTGATTGCCTTAGCAACAAATCTGATGGTGGGCATCCTGGTTTGTTCCTGAGCTTAAAGGGAAAAACTGTGTTTTGATCATATATCATAAGTGATTAGATCATATATCAAAATGGGAAAAACCCTGTTTTGATCATATATCATTAGTGATATATGATCTTTATTATGTTGATGTAAGTACCTTCTATTCCCATGTGCTTTAGAGGTTTTATCATAAATGGGTGCTGAAATTTGTCAAATGGTTTCTCCACATCTGTTGATAGCGTCATGTGGCTTTTCTCTTTTCTGTTGATGCAACGTGTTACATCAATTAAGCATGCATATTAAACTAGCTTTGCAATGTATTGGTGAATTTGATTTCCTAGACTTTTGTTGAAGATTTTCACATCAGTACTCATAGGGGATACTGGTGTGTAATTTTCTTGTGCTGTCTTTGGTTTTGGTGTTACGGTAGCTCTGGCATCATAAAATGTACTAGGGATCATTTCCTTTTCCTGGATTTTTGTAAGTATTTTGAGCAAGTTGGGCTTAAGTTCTTCAGAGGTAAACCCATTTTCCCTGAGCTTTGTTTTGGGGGAGATTTTGATTAGTGTTTTAATTTCCACGACTCTGATCCATTTATTCAATTCTCCTGTATCTTTCTGCTTTAGTCCTATAAATTGTGTATTATTCTAAAAATGTGTTCATTTCTTCAAAATTACCAGATTTATTAGCATATAGTTATTTATAGTAATCTCTTAAGTTCACTGAAGTATCCCTAAGGCCTCCTTCACGGTCCTCCCAGAACCTCACATTAATTCTGTGGAGTGATTATCTCTTTTCTTCCTCACGAACCTAAGTCTCTCCCTTAGGATCTAAGCCACCGCCTCCAGTTTAATCCACAGTGGAGTAGGGACATGACTCAGTTTCCCCTGCCTGCCTCTGAACAAGAACTTTAGGTCAGCCTTCTCCTTTTCCATATACACTTCCCAAAGTATAGGTTGAAAGGGAAAATAATGACCCCCCCCCACAAGTCTCCTAACCTGGGGTTCACTCAGAGAGTGGACATGAATGCCACCTATTCCCTACCTTCATAAGGCTTGCTTTTTTTTTTTAGGGCCTCTCTCTCCCTCCCTCCTGCCCTCTTTGCTCCTGCCCTGCTCCACTCTCTCCTCTCTGACGAGGCTCCCCTGGATCTCTTATTGTCTAGCTTGTGCTTCCGGGAGGACTTGCTCCTCTCCTCCCCACCTCACTGTTCTGCTGGGGGTGCGCCTATGCCAGGCACCATCCTTCCTGGCCTGGAGAGTAGGTACTTACTTCCCAGACACGCCCTCCAGACAAACTCCTCCTAGTACAGCTGACTTGTTATTTGAAGCTGGAGCTCTTCCCCTGCTCCCATTTGGTGTTTAACCCTGACGGGTAGCAGATTCCATGGAGACCGCTCCCGTCATTGGGTCTCCCAGAACAGTTCTCGCCACTGATGAAGTGGGGCCGTGTGCTTCCCGCTCACCAAGGTCTCTTGGGGACTGCTGGCTGACTGGGTCCCTGCCCTCTTGTTCATGGACCCCAGGCTAGAGCCCCAGCACCCCTATCCGTGGGAGGAGAGTGCTTCTTCCCTCTCTTCTACCTTTGTTCCTTTACTTTCTCTCTTTCTCCATTCTCCTGGCTCCTATGTCTTCCCCCTGAATAACACAGCACAGCCTAACCAAATCAGTCACCCTTGCTCAGCATTCTCCCCAGGGGGACTTTTTGGGGAACATGGTGTCATTTTCCTGTCACTTTGTCGTCTGCTGAAACCCAGCAGCGATGAGCCGCAGCAGCTCCGGGCAGCACAGCATTAGCAAGTCGTGTGGGATGGGGCAGAGGAGCAAGGAGAGGGCAATGCAAACCTGAGCTGTACCCTCGTACCGTCCCTGCTGGGTGAGCTGCGCCTTCTACAGCTCCCCTTCCCCTGCACACACACGCACACATCTGCTCTGCCTTTGCCCAGAGGCTCCAGAACCAGGATATCAGGCCTCATCCCCTGGGCTTGTCGAGGAGCTCTCCTTGCCCGTCTTAGCATTGGGAGATGGAGTCTTCAAAGAGGATGTGGTCTCGGTGACCGGGACGGGGGGCAGGAAGGACAGGAGGCTGCAGATACAGCTAGCTCCAGAACATGGAGGTGGGAGAGCACACGCTGGATCTGAGGTGATGTGTTCTGAGGGGCCTGTGTTGTGAAGCAGAGAGGGAAGTGGACGGGAGGCTGGAGATAATCAGCTCAGAGAGCTGGCCGAGAGGTACAACACGTATGAGGTCAGCAGTGGGTCCCTCTGGTTGTTGCAGGTGGCCGAATATTCTGACAGGATGTCCTGTAAGGACTAGGTGTTTGCTGTCTCCAGCCTCATTCTGTCTGTCATCACCCCTTTCTCCTACTCTAAGCCATCCTGTACTCTGCTGCCATAGAGACCTTCCCAGTCCTAGTTCTAAATTTAACTCAGATACTGCCTATCAGTTAATTCCTTATGATGACTTAGCCCAGCATTCAAAGTCTCATGCCTTCATTTTCCTCTTCTGTTTGAGACTTATTTCTGAGCCACTGATTGGCTCACTCACAGTTATACTCAAAACTGAAGTCTACTCCACACCCAGAGGGGTCTACTCCAGACCCCTCCCAAGGTCACCACCAAGAAGTGCCCAGTTGCTTTTCTGCAGACCTGTTTTGGGGTTTGATCACTTTCTGTCTTGACCTATTGTAAGTGTGCATATCTTGACACCCCTTTAAGTGGTGGGGCACCCCTGGCTCCTCCACCTACGTGGAGCTGGACAGCCAGAAAACGCACAGGTGCTGCTGCCCTGGCCAGGGGCTCCCTTCTGTCATGGGTTAGCGGCCATTAGGGCATCACTTCTGTCCTCGGAGAGAAATGCAAGAGAGCCCAGAAAAGCCATCCACAAACACGCAAAGGAGCCTCTGGCAGAAGAGAGTGCTGCTGTTTATTTCTGGCTTCCAGAGTTGTTTATTATCAGCTTCTCTCAGGTACAGCTCACCCTTCACATCTTTGCCGACAATTACTGAGGAAGCATTCAACTAATTTCCTCAACTCCAACTGCCTTTAGTACGGTCTAATTTTAACATTACTCTCAGTTGTTATTTGAAGATGCAAATAAGCTGAAATGACAGGTGTCTGAGTGCCTGTCTGTCTGTCTTTCACTGGGTGGGCCAGCAGATGCCAGTCACCCCCCCTCCCCTGCTCTAGGAAATCTTGCTAGGCAGGACATAGGGTCCTCCCCACCCCAGAATGACTGATGAACTTTAAAAGCCCTCAGCTATTTGTCTATTGCCACACAGAGCCTGGAATGCTGAGGGTCACATTAAGTCGCTGAATTACATTGATTGCTGAAGAGTGAGCGTGATGTGTTAGATTGTGGGCATGATGGAAGGGAGAATCTAGAAGGAAGGTGCCGATTCCAGCCACTGCAGGAGAAATAGACCTTTTTTTAAAAAAACCTATTATTTTTTATGGAGGTAACACTGACAGCAGTGATCAAACCCCAAAGCAGGTCTGCAGAAAAGCGACTGGGCACTTCCTGGGCATATCAGAGGTATAGTTCCTACTTCTTCTGAAGTTACCACACAGCCATACCAAAGCTCCCACAGTCACTGGGCGCCTACCCTCTTCGCTCCCCTTCCTCCTCTCTCGGTCTCCGTTCCACAGTCAGAGCTCTAGCTTTTGTTCTGGTTTAGGTTTGTCTGTTCCTTTGTTTTGTTTCTTATAGTCAGCATGTGTGAAATCATCTGGTATTTGTCTGACTGACTTCACTTGGCATAACCCCGTCCAGCTGCGCCCATGTTGGCAAATGGCAGAGCTGACCTTCTCCATACACACCCTGAGCGTATTCCATAGCGTACACATAGCACGTCATCTTCACCACTCACCCGTCCCGGGCACTTGGGTGGACGCCCTGGCGTGGCCGGCGCTGCAGTAAAGCAGAGGTGTGTGTCCCTTCGTTCAGCGCTGCGCTTGCCGGATCATGTGGCAGATCTATTTTTAGTATTTTGAGAAGCCCCCATACCACTTTCCACAGGGGCAAAAATGCAAAGTTTTATGAAAGGATCTTTGCGGGATCTTGGGGTTCACTCCCCTGCACCCTGGCAGGACTCCTGGCCCTCAGGGCAGAAAGCCAGCAGGCCCCTTGGTCACATACCCCCCACTTCTAGCTTCGTGTCAGGAACTTCTTGTACCTCCATCCTCCTTGCTCTGA
This sequence comes from Galemys pyrenaicus, assembly GCA_019455555.1. Classification (NCBI taxonomy): domain Eukaryota; kingdom Metazoa; phylum Chordata; class Mammalia; order Eulipotyphla; family Talpidae; genus Galemys; species Galemys pyrenaicus. The sequence continues at coordinate 1,215,527 of JAGFMF010011614.1, forward strand.
CTTCTAACTTAGGTTTTGTATTTATCTTTTGTCTCAGCAGAGACAGAGAATTGATTTTTATTCCTTTTTGCTTTCTATCAGAATAAAATGAAACAGTTATACATCAACATCTTCTAACTCTGAATAGCATACATTTTTTAAAAACAAAACATACACAATACATACATTTTTGAACAAGATTATATTTTCTACACTGTGCCTCCAGTGTACTAGGTATTTCTTCCACCTACGTTGTTTCACTTCCTCTTCACAGTAATCCCATGATTGACAGTCTCCTCTATGTCTGTTGATAAAAGACAGGTTGTGGGGTTAGGTAACGCCAGGGCTGTACAGTTTGTGAGCCAGTCTGGGACCAGATTTGGGGTCCCAAAGTCAGCCTTTCCACTATCCGAGGCTGTGTCTGCAGAGGCTGCTGAAATGGGTAGCGTAGGCCTCACACAATAAGTGCCTCCCCAAATCTCTGAAGCTGTTCGTTTATTCACTGAATAAATACTAATGGGGCACTATGGTGTCTGGGCACTGGGTGGACATTAAACATGCAGCTAACTAATTAATTAGTCAAATACAATTCTAATAAAAGCTGTAACAGAGCCTCTGTAGCTCTTCCACTAGCCACCCTCTGACTTCTCTCTGTCCCTTCTCCAGCACCCTGCCAACACCACTGATTTGTGCCTTGGGAACTGCATTAACGTACCTCTGCTCACTGAAGAGTTAATGACTGATGACTTGGTGGCTTCATATTCCTACATAAGTTGCCGGAGTTTGCGGTTTTTTGGGTTTATTTATTTATTTATATTTGACATCATTTGTATTCCCCAGGGAGCTCCCACCACCATTCTACCCATGCACCATCACTATTGGTCTAATTCCTTAAAGAATTTCATTGAGATGGTTCACTACTCAGAAATCAATCAATGTAATCCACAATATCAACAAAAAGAAGAACAAAAACCATATGATCATACCATGCAGAAAAGGTATTTGACAAAGTCCAACACCCATTTATGATGAGGCCCTCGAAACCCTCGGAATAGAAGGATCATTCCTCAACATGGTAAAAGCTACATATGACAAACTCAAAGCCAATATCATCCTCAATGGTGAAGAACTGAAAGCATTCCCCTTAAGATCAGGAACAAGACAAGGATGCCCACCTTCCCCACTGGTATTCAACATAGTACTGCAAGTCCCAGCCAGAGCAATAAGACAGGGAAAGGACACACAGGGAATACAAATTGGGAAAGAAGAAGTAAAACTATCATTATTTGCAGATGATATGATAATATACTTGGAACATCCTAAAAGCTCCACAGAAAATCTAATTAAAATAAACAGTTTAGTAAAGTAGCAGGATATAAGATCAATGCATAAAAGTCAGTAGCCTTCCTATACACAAATAACCAATCCAAAGAAGAAGAAATCAAGAAAAATATACCTTTTACAATTGAGGCCAAAAAAATCAAATATCTAGGAATCAACCTAACAAAATACCTATATAGAGAAAATGATAAAACACTGGTAAAAGAAATAGAAGGGGACACAGAGAAATGGAAAGATATCCCCTGTTCATGGATAGGAAGAATCAACATTATCAAAATGACCATCCTACCAAAAGCAATTTACAGATTCAATGCAATACCAATAAAAATCTCAATGAAATTCTTTTAAGGAAATAAACCAAATATTGATGAAACTCATATGGAGACACAAAAAACCCTGATTAGCCAAAGCTCTACTTAAAAAAAAGGAGAATGGAGGTATCACACTCCCAGACTTCAAACTCTACTACAAAGAAATGGTAATTAAAGCAGCATGGTACTAGAACAAAGACAGAACACAGACCAATGGAGTTTGTGTTTTTTAAAGAGCAACAAGTCTCCCGGCTAGAGAGCAGCTGGGGTCACGTGAGGCCTCCTGGCGGCTGGCAGCACAGGTGCACTGGACAGGTCAGTCGGCCTCCGCAGCACGTAAGTGTCCTGCGGGCCGAGCCCTTCCGCTGAGGTGTCTCGCTGTCCCCACCTTCCCGGCCCCCCTTTCGTGAGCGCCTCTCTCGTGTTTTACAAAAGCAGCACACTCCTGTTTGTTCTGTGTCTCACTATAATGCCTGATTTGTGCAAAGGTTAAAAAATCTTCCAAAGCATCAAGAGACAAGTCAAAATACCACCATGCCTGTCAGAGTTCAGGGCAAACCTTCCTAGATTTTTAAACAAGAGGTAATGTAGGCACTTACCACACCCCTAGGAGGGCTGCAGGCGCTGGCTCCCTCGGGCTGGTGTCCGCAAGAGAGCCCCAGCCCGCAGGGTGCTCCTGGCAGCGCCACCCTCACTGCCTGAGCAGCCTCTGCAAACCAGGCAGCTGGACATGGCCTTCTCCTCCGGGAGTTCGTGCTATGACTGCTTCTTGACAGCGCCACTGGGGAGCAGACAGTGGAACTGCTGCAGGAAAAGGCCAACACTCCCGACCCAGGGAGACCCATCAGAGACCTCAGGAAGGACACTGTCTCATGCCACCTCCAGCTTCACACAAACACAGGCAGTGCTAGCAATTAACCACCTCCCCTCCTCCCCCCACCTTCTGTGTGCAGGGGAGCACCAAAAATGCAGATATTCTTTCAGCCCTCTTCAAACAGGGGAGTTAAACGGAGAGTGAAAGCCCACTGCAAACATTACCCCGCCCCACCCCATCCATGAAACGTTCAGTTCTTGGCACTTCATCCTACAGGCGCTCCTGGACGCCCCTGCCTTACACACATTTCTCTGAAGCATGAGGTCCAACATGTTGGGGTATTCTGAACTCATGGGCTGATAGGCTGATGATTTTCAATTCAAAAACCTCCCTTCTTCCAGTCCCTAATTCTGGGGGCCAAGCCCCTGGCAGCGAGCAGAGAGAGCATCAGTAACAGTGAGGCCGCTTTACTTCGGCCAGGAATGGTTCGCAGGGAGCCACACAATGACCGAGAGGTGTGAAGAATGTTTAAGATTAGAAAAAGGCAGCCAGCTGGGCCACAGCCTCCAGGGAGCACAAGCTTAGCAGTGAGGAGGACTCGCGGGCTCAGCCACAACTTTGCTGCATTGTCAGGGAGAGAAGGCGCAAAGTTCCACTCTCATTTCCAGCTGCTCGATATTACACCTTCAAGTCTAGAAACCTGTATTAGTGGTGTATCTGTATTCATTTCTACTAGGAGAGAGAAAAATGGGGGGCGGTGTCAAATTTAGACTGGGGGACCTGCAGCAGCCTGAAAGGGGTGTCTGGCAAAGGCAGAGGATGATGCTGTGCAGGTGTGGACCTGGGCACTGTGCCCGTGGGGCGAGCGGCCTCGCCTGCGGGTGGGGGGTGAAGGCGGATCCTGCCAAGCCTGGTGGGCTTCAGACTACTGTTATGTTCTCTACAAAGTCACCTTCGAGTTCTGAGTAGGGGCTCCATGACCCATGTACAGTTTTAAAGGAGCTGTTTGATGGTGGAGTAGAAAACAGGTTGGAAATGGCAACAGCAGAGATGCACGTTCAGACGGATTAGGAAACTCTTGAAGAAGTGCAGTGAGAGGGAGGACAATGGTGGTTTGACATGACTTCTGTCCCTGGGACCCGTACACCCCACTGACACGATGCCTCTTTCAGAAACTCATTAGTTAGAACGGCTCAGGTGACGGGCTGAGGAGACAGACCCCATCCTTGCCTCGGGGAGCTCACAGTCTGGGCAGGGAAATAGACAGCCAAAGCCCAAACTTGCTTCCAGCCACTTGAGAGCACCAGGCTGTGGAGGGAGGCAGCTCTGGGAAGCAGAGGTGGTCCCTGGTCCTGACTCGGGTAGCGGGAGTGAGAAACCAGGATTACAAAGCCCCAGGCACACACAAATAGCTTGGTTTCTATTCACCTGACTACCCTCCTGCCAGCAGTACTAAGCTGGCCATAGGCAACTCATTCTTAAAGTGGCCAGATCTGGAAGCACCCTGTGTCCTGCAGCTGTCCTGAGGCCTCAGCCTATCCCCACACTGTAATCCTGACTCAGAATGGCATTTCCATCACTCCAACTGGGACAGTTATCCAAGCCACGAATTTGGGCCTCGCTCTTACACCTTCCTCTCCTTTCTGGGTTCCTCTGCATCTACCCACTCACTGCACTTCTTTAAGAGTTGCCTAGGTTGCTGCAGCAACCTCTACCTGTTCTGTCAACCTGCCCCACCTGAGGTATTCGGATGCTAATACAACCAGGCACTCTGCCTGGCTGCCTGCTCTGGACTTCCTCCTCAGGTCTCAGCCAGCTAGTTGCTCACTGGGGGAAACTCCTCTCCCCCATAGTACATGCCACTTTGCCGTTCCTGTCACAACCATGGCCACAGTGGCCAGCATGTGTCTGCCTCCCCATCACACCCAAAAGTCTGAGGGGTCACCTCTTCATACACAACTCCTTCCTCACCAGACAGAAGGGTGGGATGTGATCTGTGTATGAAAAATCTGAGAAACGGTTCAGCTCTTGCATGAATGAGAAGGCCAGAGCAGGCAATCCAGGGACCCCCCCACCCAACCTGCCAACCTCACCTTTCTGCTTCTCCTCTCCTTGGCTCCCCACCCTTGCAGAGCTGGCTGTTGTGACCACAGATGGTGAGAGGAAACACAATTTCTATTTCTTTCTTTGGTTTGGAGTGTGCTGTGACAGACGGAAATAAATTATCTCTATCCTCACCCCACCCCCAAATTTCTCCTCCTTGGTCTGGAAATCTTTGAAGACAAGTCTCTGAAAGGGGCTGACAGGCAGGAGTGGGAGAGATGGAGAGGATGTGTTGACTGAGTGGAGAGCAGCTAATGCTTCCATAGCTAGTCTGGCACTGGGACAATTACGGCTGTGGAAGTACTTGGACTGGGGAGGAAGGAGAGAAGCGATCTTCTTAGCCATTAGAGGCAACAGCAGCATCTGAGGATGCGGGGAAAATCTGCTGCCTCTGAGCATCTTTAAGGATAAAGGCCTCACCCAACCCCGTCCCAGACCATGCCTGTCTGGACCTCGGGAGCAGCACGGCCCAGGCTGGACAGTGTTCTTGTGGCTGCCCCCTGGGCCTGACACCTGCAGGCGCTCCAGCAGAAATGTCTAGCTACTCAGCAGAGGAGTCTGCTCGGACTGCCTTGAGTCTCGGGAATTCACAGTAATCCCTGAATTCTGCTCCTCCTTACCTGAGCCCTCCTCTTCAGGAGATCTAGAAACCCGATGTTTTTAAACATTCATTTCAGTGGAGAAAAACCCTAGAACTGAGAATGTGCTGGGACTTCAAAGGCACTGCTGGACCTGGCAGCTCTGCAGGGAGAACAACACAGGCGTATCTGGAAAGAGGCAAATGGGAGGAGAGCAGGGAAGGGAGGGGAGAGAACAGGATTGAGTGGAACTTGAGCGCTGAGTCTTGTAGTGAAAATGAAACCAGAGCTGAAAAATGTCAACCTGCTTGGACCGTGCGGACCCGAAGCCCTGTGCCTGCCCAGCCTGGCTCCCGCCACTCTTGAGCGGAGCCTGTGGCAGGAAGGCCTAGCAGGAAGGCAGTCTGTACTGGGAGGCTGTAGTGAAGGCAGGAAACCATATCCTTACACTTCCTGGTAGGCTAGCTTCTGAGACTGACTGCTTGCACCCGAACGCACATAACCCTGCCCGCCGCAGCTTCTGCCAGGCAGTGTATCAGGCTACCTACATCATTTTCACGACTAACCGAGGGAAAAGTCAACTCCAGAGCCAGATCTGAAATCTCCAGTCTTTGCCCACCCAGAAAATAACAGCCGTGGGGCAGCTTATATCTACCCCATGCAAGCCAGAGTGGGCACTGCACAGTATACTTTGTACATCTTCTCACACCTTGCTGTGGTAAATTCTATTGCTGGCTCCATTTTTGGATGATGTGAGACCAAGAATTGAAGTCAAACCAATGAATCTGGCTCACCAGGAAGAGCCTGCCTAGCTGGGAAGGGTCACACCTCCAAGGTGTCTCTGCTCTCCCACGGTGAACCTGACATGCCCCAACACCACGCCTTGCATTCAGGTAGGATCTTACTAGCTGACAGTATTAAAAGCTGGTACACCATCGCCAAACTCCCACCCATGTCAGAAGCCACATGTGTGATTTTCAGGCTGGTGTGTTCCTGTGACCCAGCTTCCACCATGTGAATGAGGGTAACGCCCTACAACAGTGGTTCTCAAACTGGCGAACACTCTGCCACTGGATGCAGGGTGTGACCAAGCTTAGGAAACTGTACTTTGAAAGATGCTGGGCTACCCAGGTGGAAGGACTTGGGTCTGATGGAGCACATCCTCCTGACAACAGGACCACTGCCCTGGAACAGCTGCACCACAGACACATCCACCGCTCTCTTATTTACCCCAAGAATGCCATGGAGGAAGGAGTTAAAAAGCAAACCCCATAATATTTGGAGATCCAGAGTGTCAGCTGTAGTCAGGTAATGCAAAGGCAACAGCAATTACTTTCTTGCAAACACACACACACACACACACACACACACACACCCCTTTGGTGTGTGGCTTTCCTAGTCACCATTAAGGTAGCAGTCAGCCAGAACCATAGCTTTCCAGGCTTCCCACTAAACCCTGGTTAATAGGGACTCAGCCACCTCCCTCCCCACTCCCAGGCAGGCTGAGCTCTAGCATCCTGCTTTCTAGCATTCTCCCAACCCCACACCATAAATCAAGAAAAACTTTCTGTTGACTCTGCCTTTCCTGCCTTCTCTCCTAGAATCTGGCTCAGTTCATCTAGTTCTTGATCAAGTTTCAACTCTCTGCTCTCATGTGAGGACATGCCAAGAGGGTCTGGGGGTTCTAGCCTAGAATCCTGCCCACCATGTGATGTAGGCCAGCTCAGTAGCCAGGGGTTTAGGAAAGGGCCTGAGGGTGAGGAGTCCCCTTCTGAGTAGAGGAATGGAACTGTAGGTGGTAGTCCCCAGGGGCCCCAAGTCCTAGCGCCTGAGTCCAGGACCATGGACAGGGAAGAACTGGCCTGGGGAGCACACAAACTGGAGGGGACATCATTCTCTGAGCATTGGGAACAAAGTATGGTCGCACTAGGGAAATCGACCCAATGAGAAGACACCTCGGGCACTATTTCCATCCAAGCAGAGACGATGCCACTAGGAGACCTGGGTTCAAGACTAGGAATGCCAGTGGCAGTCAGGTATGTGGCGATACGAGCAGCAGAGGAAAGGAAACGTGGGTCTGACAGAGCACATCTCAGCTGTACAGTGATTTTTAGCCCACAAGACAGGAGGACTCTCGGAGGGTGGCACTGCAACACAAAGGCTAATACTGAATCCTCCAGCTCAGTATGAACCCTTGGCAGGGCACTGCCTCTCTGAGCTTCAGTTTCTTCATCCACAAAACACCTTCCCCTGACTACTATGGTCTTGGTAGGGTGCTTGCCAGGTATATAAGACTAAAGAGCAAAACGTACCTCGGTAAATGTTCACACATGCTGCTTCTCTGTTGGCTTCAGATGAATTCCCAGTTCTGAGTGGGCATACTTCACGAAGGGAGCTACTCATTAAATACTCGATGGAGTATTGTTGATTTTGCTGGTTTTCTAAAAAAAAAAAAGAGAATTAAAAGTGACCTCAGCGGCTTATTCAGAGCAGAATGGAAAGACTAGGCGATGGGATTCAAACCCAACGTGTATGGTATTTTCATTTTTAGTTTAAGATAAATCCAGATTGTTCTCCAGAATGGTTGCCCCATTTTACATTCCCAGCTGCAGTACGTAAGTTGCTTAGTCTCTGCTTCCTGTCCCACACTGTAGGGCGGGCTTTCTAATGGCTCTCGCAGTGTGAAGTGGCATCTTATTGTATTTTAATGTGCGTCTCTCTTACTAGAAGTTTACTAGAAGTGACAATAGACATTTTTTGTCTTTTGGGCGTCTGTATATCCTCTTCAGTGAACTGTATTATCTGATCATCTCTGCTGCCATGTATTAATTGTTCTTTTATTGTTCCATTGTTGAGTTTTTCATGTACTTCGGATATTACCCGTTTCAGTTTTATACTGCGTACTTTCCAGTGAGCAGGATGCAACATCTGTGCTTGCAGGAATTAGGTCATCACTCCAGCACTGTACCAGGGGCCACTGCTCCCCTACTCCTATAGTTCTCCAGGGCTAGACCCTTCACCCCATATACCAGTTCCGCGTGCCCTCTGAACCCTCTATTCTGTGGTGTGGACATGAGCCCCTCATTTTTACAGCAACAGAGAAGCCCATCCCTCTTCTGGGTTTCAGTAGCTACCCCTCTCTCTCAGGTTGTACTGCCTTGTGGGGCTCCACAAACAATTAAGTTGGAGTTTGTCCTATCCCTTCTGCCTGTCATCCCTCTTGATGCAGTTATCAGTCATCCCGGGACGCTTGCCTTTATTCACATGCAATTTGGTGGTAACTATGTGGAGGAGGTGAGACCAGAATCTTCACTCTTCTGCCATCTTGCCAGATTCCTTTCATTTGGTTGTAAATATGGAGAAGAGGTGAGCCTGTGTCTTCACTTTAACACCATCTTGCTGGCCTCCCTTCATGGCTTTTTATTGATCAAACTCAGCCCTAATATAACCTATACAACACAGAGACTTTCTTACACATGGGCACTTGGTCTAGGTAACTCTAATAATTTCTCTCAGCTCCTTTTCATAAATGATTATCCTACTTCTACTTTGAAATCCTTATCTCTGCTGTAACTTTGTAAGCAATGATTTAACGTCTTTCTTTCCTACTGTAATACAAACTTCCTAAGGGTGAAGGCTTGGTTGGTCTTAGACAGCCCTCTCTACTCATCGGCTATGTAGTGGACACTTAGTTCATCCATACAACAAATATTTACTGTCATTTACTGAGCACCGGGTTCTTGGTCAAAGTGCTTCATTACATTAGCCAGTTGGATATTATCTGCATCCCATAGACACTTGCAGTGTTAAAGGCCGGGCAAGCCATTCTGCACGCTGGCTAAACAGACTGGTCCGCTTTCTCAAACACACCTTGCATTTCCTCCCTCTCTGCCTTTCCTCCATCCGAAACCTCTCTTCCCCTTTCTCCTGCTGAGCTCCTAGCTTCCTTATAAGGTCCTGCCTGACAGTCCCCTGCAACCTTCTCATCTGTGTATATCATACATATAAATATGTCTAACAGGTCAGAACTTTGGCTCTGAAATCAGAAAATTTGATTTGAAGTCTAAATACTCTCCTGTCAAGCTATTTGTGAGCAAGTTACTTAAGCTCAGTATCCTCACTGACACTGTAGGGATACGTAGTTCCCACCTCCTGAACTTTAAATGAGATCAGGTATTTGGAAGTTTAATTTAAAGCCTGATTCATAGAAGTAAAGCAACATAGCTCTTGTTTCTCCTGGCCCTCTCTCCTTCAAAACCTGCTCTACAACCAGTTCCTAGTCCTTGGATTCATACTTATCTTCCATATCTGTCCACACCTGAAACTCACTGTCCCACCTCACACCATGCAGCTCAGCGACTATATCAAAATGTAATCCTACTGGCAACATCTACAGCCATTGGTAGAACACTCCCCTGGCCCATTTCTGCCCATGAATACTTGCTGGATGACAGCCAGAGGAATACAGTTTTTAACTTCTTCTCTGCCCCTAACATGTCTGAGTTCCTTTGCACTGGAACCCAGCTCCTGAGGTCCCAGACTCCCTCTAGAGTACCCAGTGGAAGCTGGCTTTCAAGCAAAGTACAGGCCTGTTGAGGTTGCACTACCATCAAACTTACTGGAGATTCCCCTGGGGGAAAGACACCGTAACATAACTGAGCACCTCTCCTGTGCCGAATGCTGTGCCTGAAATCGACATACACTGCCATCCTGAAGCCTACTCTGTGAGGTAGATCGCATGGGGACTTAGCCCATCGAGCCTCTCATGGAAGCTTTTCTAGAAGTACTCATTTTCTTCATGGGTTCTCACACTTTTTGAAAAACCACCTCCACTTGATACCCTCCCAAGAGAATGACAAAGAATGTCATTGTCCGGTCACCTAAACCCCTGGAGAAGAAACCATTTCCTCTATTTGGGCAAAAACACTATGGTCACTGAGAAGAGCATCTGACATTGTTTCCCCAGGCCCCTAAACTCCGCCGGCCCTTCGGCCAGCCCAACAGCTGAAGCACGCGGTGAGCCCTGCACTGACGTGGTGTGGCAGGTGAGGCAGGAAGGAAGTGCATTGTAGATTTTTAGCCTCTCAAGGTATTATAAGGAATCCATAAGAAAAAATGTTTTTAAGTGATAATCACTTGAAGCCCCAGAACCTGCTGTGTTGTTTCTGTGTATTTCCCGAGCACTTAGGATGTATGAAAGGTGTTATTTAAGGGAATAAATATCAACATTTATAGCTTTTCCTGGAGAGTGTGATCAGCCTGGTATAATCCCTTGAAACTGTGCTCAGTGTGGAGGCCCACGCTGGGAGCACACCTCTTGGGGAGTCTGAGCGTATCTCCCACTTGAAGCTGGCACCAATGGTGGGTGATCTTAGGTCCCAAGCTGCTTCTTGGGAGCATTTTCAAAAAGCCCACAGGATAAAATTCCTCTTCAGACCTGCTGCTGGCCTGAAATCTACTCTCCTTCCACCTCACCTACCAAAGGGGAAATATTTTGCGACTGCTTTAATATTTAACCCTTAATAGAGAGAAACAACTAGCTTTCTTCCATGATGGAAGCATCTGGAAGGCCCAGAAGCACTCAGAATTTGCATTAGAGTCTGAAGGAAATGGTGGCAGTATGAGAAGAGGGCCAGCTGTGAGGGGCACGGAGAGGAGAGGCTTCCGTAAATGGAGGAAAAGGGAAGAGGCTGGAAGCAGGCGGCTTCTGAAACCTTATCTCCCACACTTCATGACCTGCCCTCTGGGTTCAGCCCTGACAGCTTCTTAACCCAGGGGTCCCTTCCTTTCCACCCCAGCCCTGTCCTTTCCTCCAGCTTTAGTGATTTCTTCCCAAAAACCATTCTTTCGCCAATCTCAAAAATCTCCTCTCTCTTCTGTGAGTATCCTTTCTGGTTAGAGGATTTGAAAAATGGAGTTTGAAATATTATGCTTAGCACATATTTAGGCATCTTAAAGGGTTCTCAGGGCCACCGGGGTCTGCTTTTGAGAAACCAGGAGCCTTCTGGGGGCGCCTTTACCCTTAAGAAAGGAAGAATAAGAAATGACTCTCAGAATCAGAAAGAGAGAAATTCTGAGCATAAGCTTGCAGCTGGCCCCTGAAATGCATGACCAAACGCTGAGGAAGAGAACTAGTGGTGGTGATGGAGAGCTGCTCACAGGACACAGCTTCGCAGCATCCACCACGCTGGGCTCGGGCAGGAAGTTCCTACAGTACGGGAGGTGGGGGCAGCAGTTCTCGATGGATGAAGGTTGTGAGGAAGATGCCCAGCCCATCAGACAGGTCCGTAGGAGAACCAGAAGACGGCCTCTGTGGATCCCCGCAACTAGTCAGGAGGTATCGGTGGTGGTGGCACTCGCAAAGAATGAGAGGGGGCAGAGGCAGAGAAACCTTGATGGGTGAGAAAAGTTTCTGTTCTTTTAAGCCTCTTTGCTCTAGCTCCTCATGAAGGCTATTGTTTCCTTATTTACTCTGTCTGCAGTTGGAAGAGGTATACTAAAATCCCTCAGATATTAACAGCACAATAATACTCTAGTTCTATTAATAATTGCCTTATGTATCTTAGGGCTCCATTCTTTGGTGCATATGTAAGTATTGTTTATTATTATTGCATTAGGCCCTAAATCATAATGTAGTATCTATCTTTTGTTACCTTCTCTAATTGGAAGTCTGTTTTACCCTACATAAGTACAGCTATTCCTGACTTTTTGGTTGCCATTTGCTTATAGGATTGTCTGCCAGCCTTTAAGTCTGTGCTTGTCTTTGGTGGTGAGATGAGCTTCCTGTTAAAAGCAGAAGGTTGGACTTTGTTCTGAAATCCAGCCACCCACTCCATACCTTTTAATTGGTGATTTCAAGCCGTTTATATTTAAGGTGATTACTGAGACATAAGTGCTTGTTGCCAATTTGTTATTTTTGTTTTTTACTTTGTCTTTTTATTTTCTGACATCTTCCTTTTATGTTTTGTTTAGATGCCATTTTCACTGTTGGATGTGTTACTTATGTTGATTCTTGTTTGAATGTATTAATTAACTGAGGTGAGTGTATGATGGTCTGCTTTTAAGGCTCTTCAGACAACTTGGTATCAAACATCCTGATGAGCCTCGTTTTTACTCTCCTCCTTTACATTATATAACTCAGCTCTGCTATTTCTATATTTCATTTTTTGTTGCTTTGTAATATCTTCTTTAGTACTTCTTTCAAGTCCTACTTAATATATTTTAATTTTTGCTTTTCAGTGATGTTCCTTTCTCTTCTGTCTTGAATGATAGTTTTGCAGGATACTCTACCTGAAAATATTTCCTGCCAGCCCTTTTTTGCATATATGGTTTCCACTGAAAAATCTGCAGTGAAATCACTGTTCCCTTTTAAGTTACTCTTTGAATTCTCAGTGTTTTTGATGCTCTAGCCTTGCCAAGGGTTTTTAACAGTATATTTTAATGTGTGTTGCTGTGCCTTGGGCTGACATTATATTGTTTGGAAATCTTTGGGCCATTGGGATTGCAACATCTGGTTCATTCCCATGATTGAGACTGTTCTCAGCAATTTAAGTTTTCTCTTTCTGGAACCTCCATGACATGGATATGATTTCTCTTTCAGTTATATCAAAGAGCTCGTGAACTGTTTACATTTTTGAAAGTCATTTGTCTCTTCATTTATCCTATTTGTGTTTTCCATTGCTGTGCTTTCAAACTGGCTAATTCTTTTACTTGCATCTGTCCACTACTGAGCACTCTACGATATTTTTTAATTTGCTTACAGTATGTTTTAGATCCATTAGCTCTTCTTGTAACAGTCTTATTTTCTGTCTTTATTATGTTCCTGGTTTTTATTAAATCGGTAAACTTGGTTATACCCATTACTTTAAATTCCTGATCAGTCAGAGTCTGCATGTACGTTGGTCTGAGACTTTTCTCGGGATCTTTTTGCCCTAGCGGTTGCGGTATCTTCTTTTGCACCTTCATTTTTAGTTTCTATAGGTCGTAATAGCAAATTTCCTTTTTAATCTCAATAAACTGCCTTTATGCCCTTTCCATACGAAGCTTCATACAATTCTATTTGTTTCACCCATGGTTTCTAGATGTGTTATTTCATAGACAGGTGACTTGTACCTGCAGTGGATAACAGGGTGGAAAACAACGGAGGAGTAGGACATGAAAAGTCACCTGGCATGAGCCTCGAGGGTCAAGCTTCCTACAATGCTGTAGGTCCCCACCTTGTATGGTGGGGGTTCACAGTGCTTCTCTCTCCTAGGCCCATGCCAGCCTCATTACTATGGCTGAGCAGTAGATACAGGGCTGGGTGGGCGCTACAACTGAAAGAGCCCATAGCCTAGAATTGTTCTCTTTGTTTCTTGACTGTGGGGATTTGCCCTTGACTTCCTGCTCCTGGTAAGATCTATGTGCTTCAGACTCTGGTGAGGGAGAGCATTCGTTGTCTTGGTTTCAGCTCTGGGTAGGATGAGTTAGGTATTTTCATATCATAGCCCTCTCTATGAGGGACACAGGTGATCGTATCTGGCTGTTGGCTGGGGTGGGCTCCAACTGTGTGGTTAGGGAGTGTTTGGCTCTAGCCCATAAGCTCACTTTTCCCCCTCCTGTCACTCTCCAGGGGGGCACCTTCTCACCTCCATGCCAACTCTGCCCTCCGTTCTTCAGAGTAGTTAACATAGTAGAGGGGGGTTCCATACAGCAGCCCCCCCCCTTCCCTCAGGGACTGTATTGTGCTGCTAGCACTCAAAACAGTTTAATGACAGTCGTGGGTGGAAGAGGGGGATATACTATTACATGCATCGAGAATGATCTCATCTGTTCCCTCTAAAGGGGTGTGGTCTTTGCTTTGCTGTAATTTGGTTGTGTATGTGGTGAAGACAAACTGTGGGTCTCCACTCTGCCACCACATTGTTAGAGTTTCACATTGCAATTTCAGTGCTCGTAGTGCCTACAATTGTGGGGTTGCGTTTAAAAATGACACTCTTCTCGCTAGCGGGTGGTTTTTACATATCACGAAGATGATGTTGGTTGTTAGGGATCAGATTTAAGTTTAGCTTGAGGCACATGTTGTCTAATTAGACACCATCAACATCAGCATAAAACTTTTGCACTGGGGTTAGAAAACAAGGAATAAAAGCACACTTGGCTCAGTTAGGGTGGGCATCTGGCCTCTTACCTGTTGGGACTCCCACACGGAACCTTTTTGGGATGAGGTCAGCTTAACCTCATTCCCTCTGGGTTCCCACTCTGCTTTTGATTATTTTTGTAAGCCTTTAAATATTCTGTTTGTCTTTTTTTTTTCCCCTGGGATACAGTTAAGCTACTTGGACACAGATTAATGCCTTCTGGTTTTGGTTTTAAAATTTGTTAGATGGAAATGGAGCAGCATCTAATTTAAAGATAGCTACTCCCCGCTACTGAACAAGAATCTTCTGAATATTCAGCTGAGTGGCTCAAGAATTAGATTTCAGTGTGGCTGGTGGGAGGGAGCGGGAACTGTTCCAGCCCCATGGGGCCATGTTCTTCCTCATGCTCTTTGGGTGGCTCTTTCCCAGTCACGTAGGTGCTGATCAGCTTCTCTCTGCTCAAGGGTCAACGGGGCCCCCCACAGAACTTCCTGGGGTCTCTCCACGTGCTGCCTGTAGCTCTCCTGTCCACAGTCACTTCTCTCTCCCCAGACTGTTTCGTCTCCTCAATGAGAGTTCTCCTCCTGAGTCCCGGTGCTGTGCTTTGGAAAAACTCTTAAAAGCGGTAAACTGTGCTGGTCTTTGGGTTCAACTTATTTTTTCCCCATCTCAGAAATGAATGACTGCCCCCTCACTACCTGATGTTAACGATCTGAAAAATTACTGGTCTAACAATTTTTCTAGTCTTTTTAGTTGTTTCAGCAGGAAGAAAGTCCAATAATATTACTTTAGTCTCTCTGTTCCACTTTTAATGGGAAAAAAGTTGTGATCTACTCAGATGAACCAACAGTCTGTGATTGGGGTAGATTAAATATAACCTGTTAGGATTATACTGCTTCAATCTCAACTATGATAATGAGAGGAAGATTAAGTTGTGGCATGAATATAATGCAGTGGTCTCAGAGAGGTAAAATTTAAGATCACCTAAAAGAATATTAATTACTGTGGACTTATATGTTTGGCAAATATGACAAATTGAGAGGACAGGTGTTAAATGACTTATGATCACCTGGGGGATGCAACCGGACTTGGTGACAAAGGTCACTGTTTTGCTTTTCTTCAACATAAATAAGAACTATGAGTAGATTTCAAAAACTGTAACAAATTCCTTCTCCCTTAGGAAGTTCATCCTGCAAACTCAGAAATCCAGCTAACAAAAATGAATGGTGTATTATGCCACAGAAGAAGTATATTTGTTAGGCAGAATGGAAGATTTACCTAGGAATTGGAAAGCTGGCTAAAAATGTGTCAAGGGCCTCGATTTGAAGGTGCAATGGCATGGAACCCTGTTCTTTTGTTTTGCAATATATGCAAATCAATAAAGGAATGAATAAAAATTCCACTTATATCAGTGACAAAATATTGCCCAAGAATATTAACAGGGATTTTTAAAAGCTTGCTTTATAATTATAAATGTGTCTGTTCATATACCGGACAGGACTTTAACATCTATGTACCTATTAACAGAACTTTAAAACATAAGAATCAAAAATGAATACAATTGTAGACAAACCTACAATTTCTGTCAATACCTCTGTCAATAATTGATAGAACAAGTTAGAGAAAAAATGAAAGTAGACTATGCATTCCTTTCAGATGTATATGGAAAATTTACCAAGACAGATTGTAGTCTGGAACATTAAACAAGCTTCAATATATTTAAAATGATTAAAGGCAACATCAAATCCATGATGCTGAGTTAGAGAGTAATCCGGTTTTACTCTCTTGCATGTGGCGGTCCACTTTCCCAGCACCGCTTATTAGAGGAAATGCCCCTGTCCGTTGATCCTTTGTCGTAGATTGTTACTCATTTATGTGTGGGCTTATTTTGGCACTCTCAATTCTGATCCATTGATCCTCTGTCGATTTTTATTTCAATGCTACATATACTGTCTTGATCACTATAGCATTGTATAATTTGATGCCAGGGAGTGTGATACCTCCATTTTTCCTTAAGATTGCTTAGGTTATATAGGATCTCTTGTGGTTCCGTATAAATTTTATTATTATTATTTTTTTGTGAAAAATGCCATTGGGATATTGATAGGGATTGCATTGTTTCACATAAGATGGCCATTTTAACAGTTAATTTTTCTACTCCATCAGCAGGGAGTCTTCCCATTTTTTTTAATTTTGTGGTGTCTTTTGGCAAAGAGAAATTTTAAATTTTATAGTCAAGTTTATCCGTTCTTTCAAAAACTATATGTTAAAAAAATCCCTCTTCAAGCAAAGATCTTAAACATAATCTGCCATGTTTTATCCTTGCATTACCTACTTTAAGGAACATGCATATATCCTTCATTTGATGTAATAGATTGTATTAACTGCACTAAGTAATGTACTTATTCCTTATTTACTAATCTCACATCTGTCATGTATGTTAACTTCCCATATATGAATGAGGGTTTTTTTTTTTTTTTTTTTGGTTCCTGATTGAGTTTGGTTCTGTGTCTTATTTTTCCTGCTATTCTTGGGACGCTATTCTTCCAATGCCAATTTTAGATCAGATACCCTACTAAATGGGAGAAAATATTTGCATATCATACCTCTCTGAAAAGGGGCTAATAGCAAGATCTACAAGGAATTTATATAACAATAAGAAATAACTCAAACAAAACATACGCAGAATATCTGACTAGCCTCTTCTCTAAAGACAACATTCACTTGGCCAGCAGAGACAGGAATAGAACCTCGTCATCAATTTTCATCAGGAAAATGCAAACCCAATCCACACACAATGAGATGCCAGCTCAAAACCATGAAAAACACCCATATCAAAAGATCAGAAACAAGTGCAGGTGCAGCTGTGGAGGACGAAGAACCCCTATTCACTGCTGGTGAGAAGACAGACTGGTCTAGCCTCTATGTCCCATGTAATCCACAATTCTATCCGGAGAACACAAAAACATTAATTTGAAAGGATACCAATGCACCCCTATGTTAAATGCAGCTTATTTACAATAGTAGTAGTTATGGAAACAACCTAAGTTGAATAAAGAAGATGCAGAGACTACTAACTTAGGCATATAAAAAAATGAAACCTTGCCATTTTGAGAACATGGCTGGAGGGGATTTGCTAAGCAAAAGAAGTAAAAAGCAAAAAGAACACTGGATTATAGAGGAACAGAACAAACAAAACTGGAAACAAACCTGGAAACCTTACTGTAGAACTGAGGATACCAGAAGTGGGGGGGGGGGGAGAGGTTGCAAAGGGCAGTGGGCATTGGTCAGGGACTTTGGGGTGCTTTGGTAGCAGACTGAAGAGGTGTGAACCTGTACCCCTAAATCATATACAGTGCTATTTTATTGTGGTGATTTCTTTTAAGGAAAAATATTAACCAACATTACAAGAAGAATCTATTTTCTAAGGAAGTTAAAAAGCATTCCAATAACATTGGGGGCGGGGGAGGCTTGTTCTAGGGACTTAATTTTAAAGCTAGAATCTGCTTATTATAAAACCTAAATATGTAAGATATTTGTTTTAAAGACCTGTTTGCTCCTTTAAAGTTTCACTATCTGTCACAGTTGATTTCACCATCCACCTTGGCAATGATTCTCTGTGATAGTCCTTATATCTCAAACTCAGCTGATAAAACAAACAGGTTCCTCTTAAAATTGGGAAAGTTGTTAAAGGCATATTTTTTTTTCTTAGTAGTATTGTTTAGAGGAAGTTTTTGACACTCAAGCAGATTAATCTTCAAACACAGAGTTGTAAGTCACAAGACTAGAATCTCATGATTTTCTCTATAATAAAGATCCTATCATCTGTAATAATGAAATGTTCTCATCAATTTCAAGCCTTATATCTTGTTTTATCTTACTGCATTATGATTATCAGTACGATGCTGAACAGTAGATATCCTGACTTAAACAAGAACATGCCTTAAAAATTTCATAGGTACAGGTATTGCTATAGGTTTCTGGCAGATCCATTCGTTGGATTTAGAGTTTGCTACATTTAAATTATTATTTATTTTGAACTTTTAGTAATGCTCCTTTTTCTGCAGTTATTGAGAAAATTATATGTTTTTACTCTTCTAATCTATTAATACAAATTTTATTGATAGATTGATGTTGACAGTTTTGAATTTCTGGAATAAGCTGTATTTGATCAGCAGTTTTTACTAAAAAACAGGCTACTAAATTCAAGTTATTGATGTTATATTTAGAAATTTGTGTATTTTTTTATTAAAATTGGTCTATAATTTTCTTGTCTTGTGCCATGGTTGTCTGTTTAGATGTCAAGATTATACTAGTCTTCCAAACCTAGTAAAACATTCTCTCCTCTAGTCTCTGGAAGAATGTAAGTCATGAATTACCTATTTTTATCTACCAGGAACTATCCCTGCAATGTGACCTGGCATTTAATTGACTATTGCAGTAACATGAGTTTAAATATATTCATTTATCTCATGGTTTCTCTCTACTTTTATAAATCTTCTGTTAGTCACTCACCATTGGACGAAGTTAAGTCCTTTCTCCAAGGAGATCAGATGGGACTAGTTGATATAAACATCAAGATTTCAGTTCAAATATCATTTTCCCTGCAAAGAAAAAACAAAATTTTTCACTTTTTTAACCTTAATATGTCTTGCATAAATTGATATTCCCTTTACCCTCAAGCAGTTTTGGTCTTTTTTTTTTTTATTCATAGAATGTTTTGCATATAAACCTATTTGCAGCCTTGATTTATAAATATTTGAGGGGTTACAACACCAGTCAAATCCTCCTCTTTTTCACTGTTGGTGGTTCAGGTATGTATTTCCACTTTGGGGACACTCCAGTGAGACAGACTTCTGAGGTTTAGATCCCTGTAAAACAGAGTTAGACCCCTGCCAACAGAGTCCGTGTTTGGGTCCGTGAATACTAGGCATCTACTACTCTGTGTGCGATTCCTAATACTGTAACTTTGTCCATATGCCGTC
This sequence comes from Galemys pyrenaicus, assembly GCA_019455555.1. Lineage (NCBI taxonomy): Eukaryota > Metazoa > Chordata > Mammalia > Eulipotyphla > Talpidae > Galemys > Galemys pyrenaicus. The sequence goes on from JAGFMF010011614.1 coordinate 1,234,757, forward strand.
CACTGGTCCATGAAACTTTAAGGGCAGAGCCCTTAAAGGAGGTAAATAATGCCTTCGACCTGGTTCTATTTCTTTTGGGTTTTATGTTCGGGCTCCATCTCACAGGGGCTGTGGAGAACTAGAAATGGGACCTATTCAGCCTTGTGTGGTGGTACAGCAGCCAGGTCATTGACAAAAGCCAGGTCATTGACCCGATAGAGATGGGTGGTACAGCAACTCCCCCCACCACACACATACTCTATTCTGTATCTGGGGTCTAAACTTCATTAGGAAAGGGGATAAGCTGCTTTTCTTGCATGTTCTTTGGTCACTGAGAAGATGAAAGAAAGGAGGTCATAGAAAGACTTTCAAAACAACAAAGATGCTCTCTTACAGGCAAAACAGCTAATCTATAGAGGCATTTTACAACCTGGAGGCCAACTGGGAAAGGAACGAGTAGGAAGTAGAAAAAAACTAAAATTTAAAAGGTCACTGTTAACCGGTAAGATTGCTTGAGACCACTTCTGCTGAAAACGGAGGTCAGCCCAGTTGATTTTAAGCCCAGGGAATGGGCCTTAGGAGCCACAAGTGGACATCTTCAGGATGCATGGACGAGGCAGGACCCACAGCCAGACTAGAGACTCATGAGGGCAAAGCCTGCTGCCAGGCGCAGGGCTCCCAGGGGAAGACCAGGCACTGGCGGTCCTGTGACCGACCCTACGCTGCGCTTCGGGTGTGACTAGGCGTGCTGAACTTCACAAAGCTCGCCTTGCCTATGCTCTGTGATTTTTGTTCTCCTTTGGTCTTCTCATCATTAATGATCTTTCCCTCCCCCTCTAGATCTATATAAAGAGAAACCAGCAAGATTACAGCAGGGCTCACTGCCACATACAACCAAATGAAGACCAGCGCCGAAGATAAATGGAAGACTAACACATGGATTAGGAGCAAGGCTCAGCAGAACGGGGTAAGAAATACTCCAGTAGGCCTGTGTTTACAGTGATGCTGGGCACTACAGCACAGAAACTCCCTGCTGCCGTCACCTCAGGAGCACGTGTGCACACCTGACTCTAACAACAGGGTACATGCTGGAGAAGGGGGTGCACAGAGTCAGCATGGAGGACAGAAGGTTCACCACTAGAGATACTTACGAGGGTGCAGAGTGAGGATTTCTCCCAAACTATAGCTGGAGCCTGAACTAGCCAGGAGAGCCTTTTATTTGCAGCCTAAGGCTGTGATACGGGCAGGGCCTGACTTATCTCTCTGTAAAATGGGAGCACCAGGACTTACCTCGGGGAGTTTGTTCCTGTTGTTAAGGCTCCATACTCAAAAAGCAAAGAGAACAATTATGGATTGTAGCCTTTATTACCACAGTCTCTTCCCAGTGCTACATCTGTTCTGAGTAACAGCCCAGAGGCAGACGCTGGCATGAGACCCTGGACAAGAGGTTGTTCTAGGGGAGTGGGGCACTGTGGATCAGGACCGCGCATGGTACCTACAGTACCATAGGAACACAAACACCGGAAGCTCACATGAAGCCACGTGTCAGGGCCCTACTGCTCCTTCTGCATTTCCCTTTAGCAGCACCAGTTCCCTAGCCATAGGAATAGGTGCAAAGACATTGATATAAAAATGATAGGTTTTTTAACCCAGAACTTTTGGTGTCTAAGATAGCCAGACTTTTATTTATGCATACAAGAGCCAGGGTACGGACCAGAGTTGTGGGAGGTGAGAGGATCTACCAGAGACAGAGTGGGGAGCAGAACAGGCAGATGGACTGAAATACACTGCTGAGGGGAGCAGCAGGCGAGGCAGGAGAGGTCTGCTGCGCCCTGTGGGTCCCCTCCCTGGCCAGGAATCAAACACGTGCTGCTATGCTGTGGATGCTTCACAGTGCAACACTCAACCCGCTGTGCCACCAGGGAGGCCTGATAGCCAGACTTTTAAAGCAAATTTATTAAGAAAAGGAAACTCACAGCCCATAAAAATTGAAAATCTCAAACACAAGAAAAAAGAGAGAAATCTCTGTCCTATGTAACTGCAAACCACTCCTGAAGAAGAATTTAAGGTAATAGTTATATAACTACACTTGCCAAATTAAGGAAACAGATCATCAAAAACAATAACATAACAAAGAATTGAAAAATACAATTAAAACCAATGGCTCAAAAAGAAATACTCTAAATTAAAAAATACAATAGAAGCTTCAACAGTAGCCAAATGCAAATAGTGGAGGGAATTGGCAAGTATGAAAGCACAGTGGCAAAGAACAAGCCAAGAGAAAAAGACTTTAAAAAATGAAAATAGTATAAGAGTTCTTCGGGGATAACCTAATGGGAAGCAATATCTATCTCATAGAGATTGCAGAATTACAGCAAAGCGCAGAAAATTAAAGAAAAAAATTGGTGACAACCATCTCAACCTGGAAAATGAACCAGACATCCTCGTCCAGGAGACCCAGAGAGTCCAAACAAAGTAAGAGTGACATACTCCAGGACACATTGTAATTAAACTGTTGAAAGCCAATGACAAAGACAGAATATTAAAAGCATCATGAAAAAAAAAATATACCCTGTAATGAGTACCTCCTACACAGCCCACGAACATGTCAGTGGAAACTTTAACCTGATGAGAAGTGACTGACAGCAGATGTCTGAAGTAATCAAAGAGAAATATGTCCAGCTAGACTGTTTTCTCCTGCAAGACTACCAACAGAGACAGACAGAGGGTAAGGAGCTTTGCTAAAACATGGAGGGATGCGTGAAAGAGCACCAAAGAGCTATCATAAGACAAAGAGGGCAGCTCTCCTGACGACCTGAAGGCACAGGCATTTCTTTGCACGAAACTGTTCTCTCTGCAGTGCAGCAACAGCAGCATTCTGCTCACCTGTACCTATCTATGCATGTGCCGCTCCTTTCTCCTTTTCCTAATAAACCCATCCTTTTAAAATGTAAAAAATGAAGGACAACCAGAAAACAAATCTAGAGGAACAGACACCTAAACTATACAATGTGGAGGAAAAGGAGAATGAGAATGTGACTCATCAAAATGCATCTGAGATCAAACCATCCAGTGGGTTACAAAAGCTATCATATAGCATCATCAACAGAACCTTCAGATAAAAATCAACAAAATGGAAATGGACCTAAAATAAAACATGAAACATAACAAAATATCATTAAATACTTATGTCTCCATAATCACCTTAAATGTGAGTTCACCAATCAAGTAAATTCAAGATAGTGATTGAGTGGATTTCAAACGCAAATCCGATCTTTTATTTACAGGAAACTCATCTCGCCACCAAAGAAAAGCACAGACTTAGCGTTAAAGGTTGAAGGCAATTGTACAAGCAAATAGCCATTTTTAAAAGTTAGGAAGAGTTATACTTTTATCAGATAAAATAATTTCTAATTTTAAAAAACACAGCAGGTAGTGATGGACTTTATATTATGATTAAGGGTCTAACACAACAAGAAGAAATGTTACATATATCTGCACTAAATTATGTAACACAAAGTTATGTAAAACAATTAGTAATGGAATTACAGATAAAAGAAATGAAAATGTGTAACACTGAGGTTATACATGAAGGAATAAACATTGTCATATTACCTAAAGCAATTTGCAGATTTAATGAATACCTCAAAATTCCAACCCCACTTCTCGAGGAAACAGAAGAATCACAAAATTTATATGGAGCCACAAAATACCCTGAAGTGCCTGCCACAAGGGAAAGAAAAATGTAGATTTCATAGTTCCTTGCCTCAAAGTATATTAACACCACAATAGTAAGTAAGCAAAACATCATGGTATTGAAACAACAAACTTAGACTAGTGGAATAGAAAGGTACAAACCCATATTTACTAGCTACAAATATGGTTAGTTTGACAAAGGAGCTGTGACCATCTAATGGAAAAAGGAAGGTCTTTAACACACGATGTTGGGAAACTTGCACAGTTACTTAAGTCCATATACACCACACAGAATTCAAATAGTTTAAAGACTTGGAATATAAGACCAGAAACCATAAAATACATAAAAGAAAACAAAGGTGATAGACTCTTAAGCATCAACCACAGAAATGTATTTGAGAAACAAGAGACACTAAAGCAAAAATAGCCAAATGTGACGACATCAAATTAAAAGCTTCTATAACGTGAAAAAAGAAAACATCACAAAAACCAGATGGAACCTTAGAGATGGGAGAAAATATTTGCACTTCATATATCTGACATATCCTACTCAATGAAAAAACAACCCAATTAACAAATGGGCAAAAGACCTACATAGACATTTCCCAAGAGAAGAGATACTGATGGCCAACAGGCACATGAAGGAAATGCTCAGTATCTCATATAAAGGGAAATGCAAGTGAATATCACAAGAAGATATATTACCTCACCCCTATGAGAATAGCTTATACAATGAAAAAAAAAAAAAAGCTGGAAATGTGTTGGTGAGGATGTGGAAGAAATGAAACACTCATCCACTGCTTGTGGGAATGTAATATGACACAGTCTCTGGAAAACAGTAGAGAAATTCTTCATAAAATGTGCAAATACCAAATGGTCCAACAATACCACTTCTAAGGATTTATCCAATGAACATGAAAACACTAATATTTATGCATAAAACTTCACATCAGCATAATTTACAATAGCCAAGACAGGAAATCAGCCTAAGTACCCATCCACAAATGACTGGGAGAAACTGTGGTTTATGTAACTCAGTGGAATACTATTCATCTGTTTAAAAAGATGAAATAGTGTATGTTAGGACAAAATGGGTGGTTCTTAGGATGATTGTGCTAAGTGAAATAAATCAGAAAGTAAAAGACAGTTACTAGCTGGTTTTACTCATCTATGACCTATAAATAAGCAAAGAAAAAAAAAAACCTGGCAAAATACAAGAATAATTCATAGACACTGAAAAACTAAACTGGTTCTCAGAGGGGATGGGAGTAAAGGAAGAGGAGCTGGGGAGGGAGAGTGCGAGGGCACTGGGATGTGGGTGGATGAGTAGGACATGTACACCTATGAAGGTATGAAACTCTTCCCAAAACTGAGTAGTTTTGAATTGGCAAAGCAGTAATATTTGAGGAAAAATAAAATACTCTTCAAAGAAAATATAAAAGCTTGAAGTTCATATGGAACCATACAAGGCCTTGAATAGCTAAACTAATCCTGAGGGGAAAGAGTGAAATGGTGGCATCATATGATCAAAAAATTTAAATAATGCTGCAGTAAACACTGTAGAGCATCCAATACTAGGACATGGAAACAACCTTAGTGCCCACTGACAGGACTGGATTACCATAATGTGTTTTATCCAACCACTGGACTATAGTCAGCCATAAAGAGAAAATGTTGCCATTTATAGCAGTATGAGAAGAGTTCAAGGGATTTACATGTAGTAAAGTTAGTTAAGAATGACAAAGATTTTTATACAGTGGCTGACACAACAAAATACTCATACTAATACTAATAAATGAAGTGAGGTTTCTGAAGTTAAGAAACAAACACACACTTCTACTGTGTCAAAAATCCCTAATTCAAACTGACATGCTACAAAATAATTTCTTATAGAAGTGACTACAAGGGAAAGGGATTTAGCAGTTCAAGAACCTAAATTCTGGATCCTCCTTGGTGGCACAGTGGGTTGAGCGCCGCACTGTGAAGCATCTGCTGCACAGCAGCGTGAGCTCAATCCCTGGCCAGGGAGGGGACCCACATGGCACAGCAGACCTCTCCTATCTCACCCGCTGGTCCCCTCAGCAGTGTATTTCAGTCGGTCAGCCTGTTCTGCTCCCCACTCGGTCTCTTGGTGAGTCCCCACGCCTTTGGGCCTATATACCCCAGCTCTTGTATGTATAAATTAATAAATCTTTAAAAGAAAAAAAAAGAACCTAAATTCTGACATTTGAGTCTATTCCATCTTCAGTTTGTCAGTTTTCTCCTCCAACCAGCTTCTCTCATGGTTACAAGATGGTTACAGAAATTCCAGTGTCCCATCACATGTCAGTACATGAAGGAAAAAGAGATCTCTTTCTTTCCCAGAAGCCCTGCAGAAGACTTCCCTCCAGGTCTTACTGGCCGTTGTTGTATCATATGCTCACAACTGATGCTAACAGCATGCAGAGTTACATTAGTAACTCATATGCTCACAACTGATGCTAACAGCATGCAGAGTTACATTAGTTATTAAAGCTAACGTGGAAGTAAGCGTACCACATTACTTCCTGCGGACAATCAGGATGGGTCTGAGAATGGGGCTCACCTCCCTTGAAGCAAGTTACTGAATGGAAATGAGAATACAACAGCATTCTCCTTAGGATGGAGGAAGGGGATGAGATGGAAAGTGAATATAAGCGAGGTGGTTGATAGTAGCTTCTGCATCTAAGTCTCCTAAATAAGGTCTCTCAACCTGGGTTCACACAAGAAAGGGATCGATATTTGCTCCAGTGGTATTTAGAGTAAACCAGAAATAGCCATAGGAGAGTGAAGCAGGTGCTCCAGCAAAGACAAAGATCAATATAGGGCTACCCGTGGATACTGGCTCATTTCCTCCAGGGCTGTTTCTTCAGTACTAGATGCCGCTGGCTCCATCTCCCTTGCAAAATCTAACTTAATAAAGGCAGAAGCAACTAGCTTTAAAACTGCTGTTGTGGGAGCTTTGGCTCTCTTCAAATAGCAGAATTAACAGGAACCTCAGGAAGCCACCCCTACCAGGAGCATTTAGCCAGGAGCACCGACAGCGGGACTGCTAGAGTGAGTCCACAAGGACAGAGTTCGGCAGTTGGGAGGAGACGGATACCACTGCACTTAGCTGAACTCACTGAAATCCTTAAGCAGAGTTGACCTCAGGAGCAGGGAACTAATTTGCTCCTACTCCATAGGGCCATTTGCACATGCAGCTAACCCAGAGGCCAGCAGGAAACGCAAGCTGACGCTGAACCCAAACGCTCTCTACTCATTAAGGGTGCTTTAGATTACTTCTACCTAAATGTTGCATCACGGTCATCAACTGAGAACGTGGCAGAAATGCAGTTTATGAAGCTGCACCCCAGGCCTACTTAACAGAAGCTCTGGAAGAGAGGCCCATGAGCCTGTGTTTCAACAAGCTCTCTGGAAATGCCGAGTTTACGGAGTATTGCTTTGGATCCTTGTTGTGGCTTTTCCTAGAATGTTGCTAGAACCTAAGGGGGTTGGGAGTAGAAAGGCAATGGGTAAGTCCCAGACATAGTCCTTTGGAAGATGATGATTAGCTGGCTGAAGAACAAAGAGAAGACAGCTGTAAGAAAAAGACCAGTAACTTTGCCTGGATATTTGCTCTCCCAAAGTTGCCCGTCACGTAGGAGAGGTTCTGAGGTCATTACAGGGCAGGACTTTGCTGAAGGAAAGGCCTGTCTGGGCTTTATCACCGACACCGTGTCATCTCAAACCAGCCTGCGCCGCCACTGCTTTCTGGCACGTTGCGGTCGGTCCCCTTGAGCCTTCCCACGTGTTCTGCCTTGCAGCACTGACAGTGTTGGAACGAGCGGCTACTCTGCTGCGTGAGTACAAAGGATCGCTGGATAGCAGAAGTGTCTTGGGTCTTCATTTAGGAGTTTGGTAATATTTTTGTTACCAGATATCTGGGCTCGTGACACATGGTCTAAATGCCAGTGCTGTAAAGTATGGGAAAATAGATTGGGACTCAAAAAGCAGATTTTTCATCTTGGCTTTATCACTGATGTAACCTAAGAATCAACAACAACAACAACAAAACCCTCTGAAACCTATCTGGCCCTCCATTTCTCGTTGGCAAATTAAGGATGACCACCTTTACCTTCCCAAAGAATAACATGAAATTGTGTACACAGAGGTTAAGAGACTGATCCGAGGTCATAAAATTCATTTGCTGGAACACTAGACCTAATCTCTTGGGCCGATGCTAGGTTTGCTTGCAGCTCATTATTTATTTAATTAAACAAATGGGCACTAAAGTGCCTACTGTGATCAAGACTGCGAAGAAAAATACAACAAACTATATGCTCTAGAGGAAATGGAAGCCAGGAGAATTAGGTTGAAGCAGGCGCCAGAATCCTCATTACCCAGGCCCAATGGTCCCTTGGCCCAGGGGCTTCCTCACCTGGCTCTGAGCACGCCGGCCTCCCAGTGTTCATCCCTGCGCCTGCCTTCGTTAGAATAATCTTCAGAGCGCTCAGTCCCAAAGAATAACCACCCACACCTGGAAATACCTGAAGCCTCCTGGTCTCAGGCTCAGGAGACGAAGTTAGACAATGAGGAGGTCTAAAGGACGGAGCTCCCAATGAATGTTCTTTATTGCTGTTGTTGGTCTTTCTTGACCTTTAGTGACAGAATCTTATGTTTTGAAGTTCAGATAATTGGAAATAAAATGAAATTTCCAACGTTCAGCGTTCTTAGCGCCCCTGAGCAGTGGATGGACTCAGCTGTACTGTATATCTAATTCTCTGCATTAACAGGCAAGACAGAAAGTCTGCCACAAATCCTTGCTACTTTGCTGCCCTATCTGGGGCAAGAGATGAGATGATAGCAATGTAGCAAGCACAGAGATGTAAATCATGCATTGAAATCTCGCGCTATGGAAGGACAAAGATTTTCTAAAAGAATGAAAAAAAAAAAAAAAACCAATCCAGCACTAGGCGTTTTAGGAGTCGGTGTTCATGTTTAAATGTTAAACATTTACATTTTACAGCAAAGTGACATTTTGAAAGGGTTATATTGGCCATTTGCAGCCGCTTCTCGCTGCTGGCCATGCACTCGGGGCTGGAGCTGGGCGATGAATCAAAGGCACCCTTTGTGTCACGTCACTAAGCAGCCCCCTCCTCGTCTGTGGTTCACAGAGCCTGGGCTGGGCATGCAGCCTGTGTCATCCACATGGTGGATTTACAGGTCTCAATTTATGCCAGCCAAAGTTGTTTGAAGAAAAGGCAGCTGGGGCTGGGCTCTGGCCATGTCTCAATTATGTGCTGGGAGTAAAACATGGAGAAAGTAAGGATTGGCATGCATGGAGGAGGTAAGACCTGGTCTTTATTACCAGCTGCCTAAAGGATTGTCCAGAACGATGCTTCAGCCTACACTAGGCAAATATACGGTATGCATGTTGGCAGGACTCCCGATGCTACCCAAAGCAGACATTACCAGCTGATCACAGTGTTCTTTCCTGTTGAGCCAGACAAGGCCTCAGAAGTATACTTGATACACATTCCAGGCAGCCACTATTAAATGGTCAGCTGGAACGTGAGATGAGCCCTTTTTAATCCCTGACTCAGCCTAAGTCTATTTCCCATCTCTGTTCTTTCACAGTAAGATTGGAAACTTCAGGAATTCCCCATATACAGCGCTCTCTGATAAGAATACACATTGTAACTAATCTGTAAAAGAAGCTCGGAAATTCATTTTATGGGCCAAGCACTTTAACATGTATAAAATCATTAAATTCTCACCACGTGATCAGTTACTGAACACCTGCCCTGTGCTGGGGACCACACTGGATGCTCCTATCTACACGTACTTCCATGGCACCATGAACTGAAAACTGAAGTTCCAGGACTGTCAGGCACTCCAGTCCTAGTCTAGGCCAGGAGAATCTGGACAGGCATAATGGAGCCCAAAAGGTGGGCGTGGACTTAGGTGATAAAGGTTGTTTTAGCCATCACTCTGGCAAGGTCACCTGCTTGGCAGGGCATACTCACATTGCCAGGCTAATTTCAAACATTTTCCTAACTAATGTATGTGTAAAAACAGTGTATGCAAAAGATAAGATTGTGGCAGCTTTGTTGAACAAAGTGAGGGGCCCTGAAGTTCATTCTACCCTCTTACCCTAAGGCTTGCCCCACACCTGGTCTTCCCCACCTCACAGCAGCCCCAGGGACACCTCCGACAACTTCAGGCCTTGGGGGCACAGGCTGGAAACCATCAAACAGAAGTGACCTGCTAGGATGGAGGATCTGTAGCACTGTGGTCCCCAAGGCCTGGCGCCTGGGGGATGCTCAGTGAGGGGCGCCTGTTACTAAGGTGCATTGGGGTTTATCTGCTTCTCAGGCTGCAGGTAGCCTAGTCTGTCCACAGCGCTCCTGCCTGTACTCGCATGTAGGCAGTGAACTTTCCTTGGTCCCCAACTGCTTCTCTCTCCCATGGTTCCATCTTGTAGCTTCCCCCCTCCCTATAGAAGCCTCACACTATTTTCAGTCTCTTCTATATCAAGGCTTCGCCTTCACTCCCAGGCTGTCCTCTGTCCCCCAGGTGCTTTCTGCTTCCCCTCGATACAGTATTGCTTGAGCGCAAGGATTCAGATGCTGCTCTGCTGAAGAGCTGGTGCAGTGGGTGTTCATAATTAAGGGAGGCGCCAGCAAGCCCAGCACAGGGTGCGGGGGCTGCCCAAGTGAGTCTGGAGAGCAGCACACTAATCCCACCCCACAGCAGGCGGCAGTCTGAAGCTCAAGCTCTCGCTCTAGAGAGAAAATAATCTGTCTCTCCCAAGTTCTGATTTCTAAACCAGAGGCCCAAGGACCACACATGAATCAGAACTAAGTGGGCCAGGCGGTTATTTGTAAGGGATTTGCCTTTCTCATCACTTTCTGAATGACACTCAAATTGAAGTTTTATTCCTCCTCCCTGAAATTCATCATTTCTGGATTTATTTTTTCCTTCTTTACATACAATAATGCCATATGTTGGAATAATGGGGATGAGTCTTACTCGACAAATTCAGGTGTGCAAGGAATTCACACTGGTTTCTGCTCTTTAACTCTGCCTTCAGCCCAGCTCTTGTCCCCAAGCCCTGGCTGATGGGAAGTTTGGTCTTGGCAATGACCACCACTTCTGTTCTGGCCCCTGGCCTCAAGGGTCTAAAGTGTCTGTCCCAGGCTTTGAACACCTCTCCACTGCCTAAGCTTAGTGAGCCTGCAGCCCGGCATCCTCTAGTTCCCTGCTTTGGACTAGAGACAACCCCAGCTATCTCCCTTATCTATAATTATGAACGCTTTCTGGCCAAATAGAGAAAGACAATTTGTTAAGAGTTCACCAAGGCCAGGTATGTGTCCGCCACTCCCTGCAGGTAAGAGAGGAAGCCTGGAGCAGCAGCTTTGCTGTGTAGGTAAAGCAGAGGTCTGGAGAGAAGAATCCCATTCAAAGCCAAACCAGTGGACAGGGCGTCCCACCTGCCCATGGCTATTCACTGCTCTCACCAGCTTCCATCTGTCCCTGTCACCCTCCCTGCACGACCCTCAGTGACTGCACCTTTTCTTCTTCTGTGGGTCAATCGAAAAAGACCTCCCAGGACTCTAAGCATTTTGCTCTGGTTCCTTCTCCCTGTGACTCTCTTCCTTTACATCCAGCCACTCAGTCTCCCGCGTCCCCGCCATGCCAGACTGCGCCATCTGACGTAATGCCAAGCCCTGCTATTATCCAAGAAGCTTCTCCGCCACCACGCAAGCCGCACATTTCCTCTTTCAGGAATCATGTCCAAATCTGCCTGATGGAGCAGACAGCTTGCCCAGCTGGGCCAGGTTCTTCTGCAAATGAGCACCAAAGCCCTAAGTCACAGAGTCTGGGAAACATTCTAACTCAGGAATTCTAGCTTTCTCTTTTTACAGAAAGAGACACCAACTGATGCCCAAGGGAAGGTCACGTAGGACGCAGCATGTCTGTTCACGCTAGGCCAGGCTCGCTTCCATTCCTCCACGCTTGCCCAAGATCCTCACCTCCCCAGGACACCAGCCAAGGATGTGAAAACTAGGACTGCGCAGGACCTAAAGACTAGACGCCCCATTAGACACCCGTTTCCCTTTACCATCGAACACCTGAGCAGCCAGGTCATAATTAAGTACCGAGTTAGCGCAGTTGTTTCTGGGTGACAGTTGAGAACCCAAAAAAAAAGCTTGTAACTAATTTTTTGACGTTCTAAAATTGGCATTGGTACACAATATCAAACTAATAACATTTCAACTAATCACAGAGACAAATCAGCACAAATTCTAGATGAAGCTGCTACAGGATTGACACACATATAATTTATTTGACAAGCAGAGACTTTTTAAAAAGAGAAAACCGCTATTAAATGTTATCAAAAATCACTTTCGATTTGGAATATGACAGCCCCGTCATCACTTTTGAGGCGCCAGCCACCGGAGCCCAAGCACTGCCAGTAGAGGTATCCCCTTCAGTACCCCAAACCCTCATGTCTCCTGCAGCTTCTCCCTCCCGCATCCTCGTCACCCCTCCCCATGCTTCACACCACGTATAAAGGCACCCCACATTCTCCCTTCTGAGACTCAACATTTGTTTTAATTTTAGTGCTTAACATTTATCATGTCCTCACAAAGCACTGCATGTATTATTTAATCCCCACAGCAACACTATAAAGCAAGTTCCATTATCGTAAGCAAGGAGGCAGGGCCACAGAGGAAACACACGTGCCAAGGTGCTTCACTCACGGGGCGTCAATGGACCCCAGGTCCCCAGACAGCCTCACTTCCCCACAGTGCTTACTTGTGTGGGAAGACACTGGAGCTACACGAGGAAGGGGTGATTACTCTGGACATACACGTTGGCACTGCATGCATCCAACAAAGGGTTAACTTCTAAAATAAATAAAGGCCTCATACAACTCAGCCAGTAAGTGGCCAAAAACCACCCTAACGACCCAATCGGTAAACCATCAAATGATGTAAAAGGACACTTTGCCAAAGGCGACGGACAGACAGCCCACAGGCAAACGAGAAAAGGCTCAGCATCACCTGTTACAAGGAATACAGCTGAAAACCACCACGAGACATCACCTGCTACCTGTGTAGACGCCCCATATCAAAAAAGACCAGAAGCAAGTGTTGGTGAAGATGTGGCATGACAGGGAAACTCCGCCAGTGGGAATGTGAAAATGGTGCTGCCTCTACGGAAGAGGGGACGGGGCTACCTTAGAAAGCTGAAAATGGAGACGCCAGCAGCACCACTTGCAGGTATTTCTCCAGACAGCATGAAACACTAATAGGAAAACATTTATGTGTGCCCACGTTCAGCAGCAGCATTCATAAGAGCCAAGACAGGGCATCAACTGAAACCCCCATCAGTGGATGACTAGGTAAAGAGACTGCTGCACATATACAGGCAATGGAATACTTCAGCTATTAAAAAAGATAAAATAGTGCCTTTTCCAGCAATAGGGATGGAACTTGAGGTGATTGCATAATTATGTTAAGTGACATAAGTCAGAAAGTAGAAGATAATTACCAGATGGTTTCATTCATTTGGAGAATACAAATAACCAAAGAAAACAAACAGCAAACAAAACAACAAAGAGATTGGAAAACTACAGCGGTTACCTGAAGGGAGGGGCGCGGGTAAGGTGGTCGTGTGGTGGCGGTGGGCTTTGGTGGTGAGTCGTGAGCCATGTGTATATACTGCAGTTGTAGCTGTTTTCCAAAAGCACAGAGTTCTGTATAAAAGTGCTAAGTCAATAAAATTTGCTTTTGAAAAATGTCTGGACACACTGGCATTTCATGTATGTTAATTCCCTTCCTACTTCTGATCAAATAGATCTGTCTCTTTCTCACTACACTGCTTTGGTTCTTATTTTCTCTGTTAGAGAAATTTTCATGGAAAGGGGTTTTAACATGCCATGGATATGTGTGTTGAACATCTCCACTAATTTATTACACCTTTTGAAATAATTGCCAGAATGATCGTCTCTTTTTTGCCCATTCTTCAATTTCCTCTGGCCGCTATAAACACAGTCTATTTCGTGAATGTGTGTGTCAGATTCAGGGCCCAGGAATACCAATGTCCATGGAGACAGCACTGCACACACAGGGACTGATGACTAGGGGAAGTCTTGGTGAGCTCGTCACTGCAGGACTCAGGGCCCCTGGGCCTGCCAGGGAAAGCCTGTGACTAGAGAGGGCCGGACTGTCACGGAGGTCACCCCAGCTGACTCCTTGAAAGAATTAAAAACACTGCAATAAAGAGCACTGTTATGTTAGAAATAGATAATAGGAAATCATGTTGAAGGAGCGAGGAGACATTAGAAACAACTGGTTGACCTTGAGCTCTGAGCTTCCTGGTAGCCAGTATGAAAGAAAGTCAGCTGGGCTGTGACAGACTTATATTTGGTAATATGTCATTTCATGTGAATTCAGGTTTAACAACGGTACTTCTCTTCAGATTTGTCATACAGCAATTAGTACTGGCAGAAAGCAATTTCATCAGATATCGTGCTGACCTTGTCTATTCCCTCACCCCACTTGAAATTCCTAAGAGGAGAAGCTATGTTATATTCACATTTACATTTCATTGATCTTTGACAATCTAGGATAATATTTTGATGATCCTGTGGTAGGTATTTCTGAGACAAGACGCAAATCGATACCATAAAAAAAATAAATTTGAATTTCTGTTTTTGCTAATCAAAAATACCTTTGTATTTCTAATACCTTCCTGGTGGTGCAGCGGTTAAGTCTCCGCTGTCAAGCTATCCCAGCTACTGAAGTCTGAGTTCAGTCCCCAGCTTGGGAGGTAACCACAGATGGTACAGCAGACCTCCCGTCTCACCTGCTGATCCCCTTAGCAGTGTGTTTTAGTAGATCCACCTGTTTTGCTCACCATTCTGTCTCTGGTGAATATTCTCACCCCCAAACCTCTGACCTGTACCCCAGTTCTTGTATGCATCAGTAAATCTTTAAAAAAAAAAAGAAAATGTAAGTACAAGCCCCAAATCGATAGAAAACATACAGCACTTATATCCAAATCTATAAATAGCTCTTACAATTCTAAAATGACAAAGCACCTAATTTATAAATAAGGCAAAAGACTTGAACAGTCCTATCACCAAAAAAGAGGTATACAAATGAATATTAAATCATATGAAAAAGTGCTCAGCATCATTACTCAGGGACATGCGGATTAAAACCACAATGATATACCAAGAACGCTCATGTATTGCTACTGGAAATATAAAACGGTTCAATCACCTTGGAAAACTATTTGGCAGCTTCTTATAAAGTGAAATATACACATGTTGTATGACCTAGAAATCCCACTTCTAAGTATTTGCCCAGTAAAAACATAGATTCACAAAGGCACTTGTAGAAGTGCTTATTATTCATAACAGTAACTCCAAATTGGGAACAGCCATCAATATGGGAGTGGATAAACAGACTGTGATAGTTGATACAATAGAATACTGTCCAACAAAACAATTGCATGACCGGTGCAAATGTGACTAACTCTCAAAAACAGCATGTCCAGTGAAAGCAGCTAGATATCAAAGGGTATCATTTAGGAAGTGAAGTTCAAGAAGAATCAGAAGGACTATGACACGGAAACTTGTTTTCCTGAGCGGTCCTGAGCGGTCTGTGGTGGCACAAGGAGAGTGGAGACAAGAGAGGGGACCTTCTGGGGTGATGAGATGCTCTCCGTCTTGATTTAGGTGGAGATTAGGAGGCGTAAACTGTTGTCAAAACCCTAAGAACTGTTGGGTCACAGTGTTGCCTTCGTAATTATACCTTCACAAACCTACTTGAAAGTATGCAAGAAAATTAGAAACTCAAAAGGTAGAGCAGGCAAGGAAATAGAAAGCACATGGTAAGATAACAGATTTAAACCAAATATAGCAACTATTATATTACATGTAAATATGCCAGATGTTCCAACGAAAAGACAAAGGTTTGTCAGACTGGATTTTTAAAATCTTCACTATTTGCTGTTCTTAAGAGACACACCTAACACATAAGCTACAGAAAGGCTGCTAGTAAAAGAATGGGAAAAAATAACCTCTGCATATTTTAACCAAAAAGAAACTACTGGAGCTATGCTATTATCAGATGATGTGGACGCTCAACTAAAGAGCTGACTAGGGAAAAGAAACATTTCATAATGCTTGATGTTGCAATCCATAGGTAGAAAATAGCAATTCTAAATTTTATGCACCTAGCCTCAAAATATTAAAGCAACAACTAAGAGAAGAAATATAATAGATAAGTCAAAATCATAGAATTTTAATTCATTTCTTCCAGTAGCTGATCAAAAGCAGTCCCCAAAGTTAGTAAGTATATGAGATATTTTAACAACACAAAGTGAAGCTTTAACCAAAAGATAAACAGAACGCTATCACCAAGCTGAAGAATGTATTTTCCAGTGTTTGTGGGAAATTTGCAAAACTCATCATATGTTGGGCCACAAAACGAGTCTCAATCAGGCCTCCCTGCTGGCACAAAGGGTTAGGTATCAGCACAGTGAAGCTATCTGCAACCACTGCAGCATGAGTTTGAGCTGACCCACATGGCGCAGCAGACCTCTCCTGTCTTGCCCACTGCTCCCTCAGCAGTGTATTTCAGTCAATCTGCTGTTCTGCTCCCCACTCTGTCTCTGGTGAATCCTCTCACACCCCTGCACCCCAGTTCTCGAATGCATAAATAAATAAAAATTTTAAAAAATACCATCTCAATAAATTTCAAAAACTAAAATTTTTGAAATTAAATATATACTGACAGTAGGATTAAGCTGGGGATCAATTGTTAAAAGAAAATTTGCTGTATACATTTTAAATCTGCTGTATATATTTTAAAATTACTTTCAAATGATTCATAAAAGATTACTCACATCCAAAAGTGAAAATAGTTTAGTTGCAAGATAATAACATATTAAAAGCATGTATAATGCAATGCTTAGATTTATGGTAGACATGCATTATTAAAAACAGGAAAGGATTTTTAAAAAATACCAGTGATGTAAGTAACCATCCAGTAAGTAAGGGGAAAAACAAATTAAAACCTCAAAAGACAGGAGGAAAAAAAGTAGACGGAAAAAGGCAAATATTAAGGAAATAGAAAAAATCTGAAATAAAAAGGATAAGTAGAACCAAACACTGGTTCCTTGAAAAGAATTAAACATGTGATGACTCCTTGGCAAAACTAAGGGAGAAGAAAGGAAGAGCAGGTGCCCGCGTCAGGAAGGAAGGGCGCGTCGGCACGCATCCCACAGACACTGGAGACGGAGAGCACGTCCTGAACAGCATGATGCCAGCACGCCTGGAAGTCTGATGAAATGACAAACTCCTAGGAGAAACATAACTCAGAAAAACTGACATGAGAAAAACATCACAAATATATTTAATAAATTTAATTGCAATTCAGAGTTTCCTGCTATTGAAGATGTTCACAGACTCAGGTAGCTTCAATGGTGAATTCTGCCAAACATTAAGAAGGAAAGAAAAACCAATCCTGTACACATTCTTCTAGAGAACCAAGGCAAGGCAATACTTACCAACTTGCTTCATGATCCCAACCGAATCCTAATGCCAGACTACACGAGTACATGATGAGAAAGAACGACTGATTCTAGGCCAACCTCACCCAGAACACAGAAGCAAAAGTACTAAACTCTTAGAAAATTGAATCAGCAATGGATGAAGGGATAATGCATTAGCTCAAACTGGATTTATTCCAAGAAAACAAGGTTAGTTTAACATTCAAACTTCAATCAACCTAATTCACACTAACAAAACAAAAGAGAACATTTATATGATGTTAAGAAAAAGCAATAAAATTTAATATCCACTCATTATTAAAATATGCAAACAAAAATCACTTAGCAAGGTGTAAATAAAGGAGAGCTTATTAGCCTGATAAGGTGAATCGACACGCCTATAGCAGACATCAGACATAGTGACAAAATGTTGAAAGTTTTCCTTCGAAACAGAGAAGGACAGATGGGAACAACACAACTAGCTGCCAGCGCCGCTCCTGGCCACTCTGAGCCGGCGGGCCCGGCCAGAACAGTGAAGCAAGAAAAACAGAAACAGCCCAGGAATTAGCAAGGAAGGCCTAAGACTGCTTGTGGATCTAGAAAATCAGAAAGAACCTACAAATTGTTAGCAAGTTTTCAAATATAAGCTCAGTATACCAAAAGGAACTGATTTCTATCTAGTAACAGCAATTAGAATATTTTTTAAAGATTCCTATTTACAGTATCATTAAAAGAATCAATAAATGGGAATAAATCTAAACAGGAGTCAGACAAGTCTATTATGCAGAAAATGCTAAAATATTCCCAAAGGAAATACAAGGAGACCTAAATAGATTATACACTGGGGTGGGGGAGATCTGGGTGTTATGGGGATGTGTTCCTACCCAGTTCATGAATTGGAAGACTCAACATTACAAAGATGTCAGGTTTCTTTTTCAATTTATTGTGTGAAGAATCAAGAGAATCCAAAATTGCAGTTGGTATTTTCTGAGTCTTCACAAGTTCGTTTAAAAATTTATGGGAAATAGGAAAGACCAAGACATTTGTAGAGAAAAGAACAAGGTGGGAAGAACTGTGGTCCCTGAAAGCAACACTTACGAAACCACCCTAGCTAACAGCAGCGAGGACCTGGTACGAGACAGACAGACAAGTGAGTAGAATAGTTTTCTCTAATCCCAACCCTGTCCCACATAGACTGACAGTGACGCTTTAGCTCGCACAGACGGAAAGATTTTTTTATCAATTTTCCACATCAATGGGATATGAGAAAACATTTTAAACTGGAGTCCTACTTTATACTGTACATGGCTAAATAACTATCAGGTGGAATGTAAGAGACAGCCATCTTACAGAAGAAAGATAAAATTAAAAGGTTTCTTGAAGAAAATCAGAATGTTTTTATGACTCTTTTTTTAAATATTTATTTATTTATGCATACAAGAATGGGGTACAGGCCAGAGGTGTGGTGGGTGAGAGGATTCACCAGAGACAGAGTGGGGAACAGAACAGGCAGACAGACTGAAACACACTGCTGAGGGGAGCAGTGGGCGAGGCAGGAGAGGTCTGCTGTGCCATGTGGGTCCGCTCCCTGGCTGGCGACAGGGGTGTGTTGCTTAACCCACTGCGCCACCAGGGAGGGCCCGATTTTATGACTTTTTCATATTTTTTTTTGTTTTTGTTTTTTATTAAAATATTTTAAAATTTACATATACTTGCCATTAATTGTAATCCCCATGTATTCCCCATCACCATCTCACCAGTGCACCATCAC
>JAGFMF010011614.1:1253824-1363073 GCA_019455555.1 Galemys pyrenaicus
TCCTCATTTTTGGTTTCTGTGTCTTTATTGCTGTTATTGTTATTATTAATATTGTTCTTATTCCTTTCCTTGATCCTCATTTGGTTCCCTTATGTTCATAGTAAAACATGTCTCACTAGAACAAGACACAAAAGGCAATAAGCATAAAGGAAAGGACTGGTGACCTGGACTACATTAAGAACTTCCGGTCATCATCGGGGGCCATTAAGAGCCTGAAAAAGCAAGTAGGGTCTATGTGGGGAAAGGTTTCAGAACACCTAAGGGACAGGTCTCACAGCCACAATACGAAAGCTGTCATACTCCTCAATAAGGGCAGGAGGGGAAACCTGGTGGGACAATGACAAGAATCACCAATAAGAACACACCGAAAGGGCTGTTCAAGTTGCCCAGTGAATTCAAGAAGAGGGAATCGACCATATCAGCCATCAGCGAAACGGGAACAGAAGGACATTCACGTCCAGGCAAACAGAACACCCCAGAAGGCTAAAATGAAAGGAAACTGACCCCAGTAGGTAATGGCAACGGTGGAGCGAGGTCACCAAAGCTCATCCACTCCAGAGGGAGAGTACATTGTAATCCTTTGGGAGAATGGTTTGCAGAGTTGCTACAGTTAATGCATCCCTAGACTGTCACCCCAAATTCCACAGAGACACCAAAGAACCCAGGATGACTATGACGGCTTTGAGTTTAATGACCCCACACTGGAAACACCTGAACGCTTATCAACGTAAAACTTCCACTTTTCTTATCCTAACACCTATCATATTTAGAGATGTCTGATTAGATGATAAAACTAGAGAACGACAAGGACAGAACCGCCAAGATCTGGTGAGTGGTTACCACTGAGGCAGAAGGGAGGTGAACTGGGGGCTCGTGGGGCACCATCCCATTCTTACTGGGGTGTGGTCTGTGGATGTTTGCTTTGTGATCATGAAGCTGTGCCTGCTTAAGCTGCGTTCTACAAACATGGTATATTTGCAGTAGGTATTTAGGAGACAAAAAAGGGAGAGAGGAAGAATTGGTTGCACAGACTCTCAGATCGCAGGAAGACAACCTGCTGAGCAGAAGTCAACCTACCTGTTACTGTGTTTGAACTGACTGGCGCCCAAAAGAATGAAAGGAAACCGACATGGAGACTTAGTGTCAGGTTCACCCAGCTGGTGCAGCTTGCCATACAAGTCCACTGTAAACTCGCTGGGCCTGCTTCATTTCAGAGGTGCTGGGGCCAGTGATGGGCCCAACATAAAAGCTGATTTGGGTAACACCTTCCCGAGAAGCCAGAACCAGAGAGTCAGCGGGCATTCTGTGGGGGAGACACTGTGGTAGATGTGGCCAGTGGTGACCTCCTTATTCCATCCCAGAACTCCAGAGGGTCTTGGGGGTGGGATTCAAGAGGGGTGAGTATCAGGTGTCTGCAGACACAGCACCAGGAGGATCAGGAAGACTGAAGGACATATATGTGAAGCCCCAGCACAGAGATTGGAAATAAGGCCCCATCCCTCCAGCACAGGGAGGTGCTGCAGAGAGGAGCCCGGGAGCTCTGGGAGGCATCTGTGCTGGTGAAACGTACCCAAAGTCCCCATGTGAAGGTTAATTTTGCATTAACTTGGCTGCCTCGGGATGCCAGATTAAGCCTATTTCTGGGTGTGTCTGTGAGGTGTCTCCAATGAGGTCAGCAGTTGAATGGGTAAAGCAGACTGGCCTCCTGTGTGGCTGCGATTGCCCAGCCGCTGAGGATCTGGATCGGCTTGTCCTCAGCCTTCTAAGGGGAACTGAATGACAGCCTTGAAAAGTCCCATCGCCAGTTGCAGATGGTAAGTCATGGGGCTTCTCAGCCTCCATAATCACTGGAGCCAACTCCTCAGAATAGGTATCTGTGACTATATATTTATATCTCCCACTACTTCAGTTTATCTGGAGAACCCTGACAGTACACCCTGTCTCCAAGGCATCCTGCTGCCCTGCTGTCAGTGTACCGCTTCTCCCTTCTCCGCTCTCCAAACCTGTGCCCAGGGAAAGCACCCTAGTGGAGGAGACCCAGAGTCTAGCACTCACGCCCCCACTGTCACTGGCACGGGCATCTGCCAGTGCGCTACCTTCGGGAGCAACCGAGGACCCAGTTAGGTCTGCGATGGCAGTGGCGTTTGGCGCTGGTGAGGGGATTTCTCCTAACTTAGTTTGGCGAAGAAGGTATTGCCTCTAGGGTGCTCCTGCTCTGGGTTTGAAGTCAGGTTGGGCCACTTCCTGGTTATAAGCTATGTGACCTCGGCAAATTACTAGGAATGTTTGAGTTTTAAATAATATTGCAATAGAAAGCACCTATCTTCTGTTGCAATAAACGATGCGGGGGAAATTGGACTGCCACATCCAAGAGAATGAAACGAGACCATTATCTCACACCATTCACAACAGTGAACTCAAAATTGATAAAAGGTTTGGATGTAAGACCTGAAACCATAAAATACATAGGAGAAAGCACAGATAAACACTTATGACATAAATCTCAGAAATGTTTTTTTGTGGATTCATCTCCAGCAACAGGAAAACAAAGAAGAAAAAAAAAAAAAAACACCTGGGACTACATCCAAGTAAAAAGTTTCTATATAGAGAAAGAGACAGTGACCAAAACAAAGATACCCTACTGAATGGGAGAAAATATTTGCACACCACACATCAGACAAGGGGCTGATAGTGAAGATCTAGAGAGAGCTTATACAACTCAACAAAAAGAAAACAACCCAATCAAAAAAGAAAAAGAAAAAAAAGGCAGAAGAGTGAAATAGGAACTTCTCCAAAGAAGACATACAGATGGCCAACAGATGGAGGAAAAAGTGTTCGTCATCACTATCATTCCAGGAAATACCAATGAGATACCACTTCACACCTGTGAGAATGGCCCATTTAAAACAAAAAAAAAAAATTGCAGGGCCTCCCTGGTGGCACAAGGGGTTAAGTCTCAGCATTATGAAGCTATCAGTAGCTACTGCAACATGAGGGACCCACATGGTGCAGCAGACCTCTCCTGCCTCGCCCACTGTTACCCTCAGCAGTGTGTATCAGTCAATGTGCCTGTTCTGTTCCCCACTCTATCTCTGGTGATTCCTTTCACCACCACCACTCCCCGCCCCCTCTGGCCTGTACCCCAGTTTTTGTATGCATAAATAAATAAATCCTTAAAAAAAAAACAAACAAGTGCTGGCAAGGATGTGGAGAGAAAGGAACCTTCTTACACTGTTGGGAATGTAGACTGGTCGAGCCCCTATGGAAAGCAGTGCAAAGATTCCTCAAAATACTAAAACTGAATTTACCATATGACCCAGCAAATCCAGTCGTAGGTATCTACCCAAAGAGCACAAACACACTAATTCAAAAGAGAGCTTGCCCTCCTGTGTTTATAGCAGCACTATGTACAATAGCCAAGATACAGAAACAACCTGAATGTCCCAGAGTAGATGAGAGGATCAAGAAGATGTGGCACATACATATACACAATGGAATATTACTCAGCAATCAAAAAGATAAATCCCTGGCATTTTCAGCAACATGGATGGAGCTGAAAGGGATTATTCTAAGTGAGCTGGAAAGAGAAAGATAAATACAGGATGGTTTTACTCATGTGGATAGAGAAACCAAAGAATCAAAGTCAAACTGATCCTTAAAAGCAGAACTTAGATATGAGCCATTTAGAAGGGGGAGAGGGGAAAAGGGGGAGTGAGAGTAGAGAACAGGGTGAGAGAAGAGTCATGGAAGACTGTGGGCACTTTGGTGGTAGGAAACATAGTGACCACACCTGACGGAAGCTCCTATACTGTGAAAAAATGACAAGGATGTTTGGGGAAAAGAAAAACAAAATACAGTGCCTGGTACATAGAAAGTACTCAGTAGATGCTATTGTTCTTTATCATCAATAATAGCTATTATTTATATTCATTAGTGTAAACATTACAGATCATCAGTACTAGTAACAAAATAATATCATCATCCATGAGATAACTGAAAATCGGTACTGGTCTCTTTCCCATTACTGGCACAGAGTCCCTGAAACGCTGGTAGCCTTCCCTAAGTGGAAAGTGCACTAGGAACTTCTGGCATTCTACTCTCAGCCTCCACCCAGGATCCTGACCCAGGGCTACTGAAATGCTAGTCCTTTCCTGGGCGCTGGTGACTCTGGGTGGCGCTGGGCACTAGCAGACAAAGCCATGATTGGAAGCCTGGACTTTTCAAACCCACCCCCACTCTGTAGAAAGCTGGGAGAGGGGCAGGAAATGGAGTTCACTGAACATGTCTAGTCAATGAAGCCTCCATAAAATTCTCAATAGCATGGGGTGCAGAAAGCTCCCAGGTGGGTGGGTGTGCTCCCACGTCCACACCCCCAGCTCGATGGTACAGGAGCGCCTGCGCTGGGGCGCACCCAGAGCTCATCCGGCCACCTCTTCACCTGTCTGCTCATCTGGACCTTTAGCGTGTCCTTTAAGCAGCTGGTGAATGTAAGCAAATGTCTCCCTGAGTTCTGTGAGCTGTTCTAGCAAATAATGGAATCTAAGGAGGAGAAGGTCATGAGTACCTATGGTTTGTAGCCAAATTAGAAGTTGTACCTAGGTTCTGGGGACCCTAGCAGTCTCCTAGGGATTCATTGCAATTGGATTCCAAAGTGGGGGCCGATCACAGGAGACTGAGCCCTTAATCTGTAGAGTCTGATGCTGTCTTCAGATAGATACTGTCAAAATTGAGTTAAATTGCAGGACACCTGTCGGTGTGCAGAGCTGCAGGTTTGGTGTCAGCAGTGTGAGACGTGAAGGATTCTGACAGAAGAGACACAGGGAGGTACAGACTCTGGCTTCTCCCTGCATAAGGAGCCCGCGGGGCTTGTCAGCTCCATCCCCCCATTCAGATCCGGGGTTAATGAGCAACCTCTTCAGTAAGAAGCACACAGGAAGCAACCTTTGGAGGAGAGGTGTTGGGAGCCAAGTATGAAGCTTCAGCCTCTCTGCCCCCCCAGAGGCCATCACTGGCCCCTGCCCCAGGCCCTGGTGCTGCGAGGAAGCATAGCACTTTCCCGTGGGCCGACTCTCTGCTCCTGAGAAACAGGCTGGGTCTCAGGAAGGGAGGGGGAGGGGGGCCTCCCTTGGCCTGGCACCTTATTGCCAGGCTTTGTAGATTTTTTTCACAAGGTCAAAAACATAAAATCGGTGTCACCTTTGCAATCACCTGCCTTTATTTTCCTTGACTGTCCCTAAGGTCATCCCAATATGGAATGCTGATGTCTCCAGCTCAACAACCGTCTCTAGAACTGTCCAACAAACACAATTCCTTCAGAAAATGTATTGTCAAGACAGCCTTTGGGAGTACCTGCTTTGAAGGACTGGGCACCATTCCGCCCAGCCCGAGGCGAGGTAAGGAGCCAAGGAGAAGAGGCAGGTGGTGCTGGGAGGACCAAGGAGCAGGAGCAACAGTGCGTGAGATGGCGAGACGCGCAGCTGGGGCCGTGTGAGCGGCTGGGTCCCTCCAGGTGGCCTGGCTAGTGTGTGGTCCACACAGAGGCAGGTAGAAACTGGAGCCAGAGGCTGTGGGGGAAGGTTTGCAAAAATGGCCACCACCACCCCTCCCTCCCCACCTCTGGTGGGAGCATGCTACTCTTCCCACCAAGTACGAGTCCGCTTTCTTCTCCCTTGAAATTAGGCTCACGCTGGGACTTACTGTAACCAAAAATCAATAAATAAATTACCCAGAAGTGAGGCAGACAGACAGACAGAAACTCCACTGCCTTTTTCAGCCTCCTGGGATACAGCTACCATGTAACAAGAGTCAAGCAGACGCACCACATGGAGAGAGGCCAGAGGCCCCGCTGCTCCCCGCTGGGGCTCCAGGCGTGAGATGTGCGGCGAGGACGCCCAGCCCGTCCCAACCCCCGCAGAAGGCGGCTGCAGGAGGGATGCTGGGCGAGCAGGGCCACAAGTGCCACTGAGCCCAGCAACCCGAACCGCCATCCAGACACAGTAGGTCCCGTGGCTTCAGCCAGAACACGGATCTGGCTTTGAGCCGCAATAAATACTGGAGCAGAAGTGACTCACCAGCAAGCCCTCCGAGACCTGAGAGGTAGCTCAGTTAACATCACTAATTCGCCAGTTTCAGAACATAATGCTTATTGATCTTCGATGCTTTTAATAAAAGTTCTCTTTTAAATATACACTGTGGCCAGCAGGCTTGCGAGAGGGAAATCGGTGCCAATAACTGAGGCTCCCCACAGATGTCTACTCAGAGATGAGTCAAGACAAGCGCGACACCAACATCGAGACCACCACGGCTGCGACCGGCTGTGTGGGCGCTTTACGTCATGACTCCATTTGCTCCTGGGGAGGGGAAGCCATAAAGGTCTCACTTTGCAGGTGAGGCACCTTTCCGGGTCAGGGAGCAGGCCGTGTGCACAAGGGTAAACCATGAATGAGTGGTGGTGGGGACCCAGAGGCCAGCATCTGAACCTGACTCCGAGTACTTGGCCTCTGAGGTGTTCTGCCATTAAAAGCCCAGAACACCCCAGCTGTTCTTAACTCCCACTGCTTCTGCTGCTTGTGACTGGAGGGTTGGGAACTCAGAAGCATGACCTTTGGAGCGCCCCCTCCTCCAGAGGAGACTGCAGGCCCAAGAGGGCTGGCCTGGCAGGAAGAGTATCTCCTGGGGCACCAGGCGTCTGTGGGTGCAAGGCCTCCCTCCCCCAAAGCTTCTCACTCAACATGCCAGGGCTGCGTGCACTGTTCTCCACTTCTAGGAGAGGCGCTTCCCCTTTGAAATCCACAAGTAGCCCCAGGCCACTCAGAGCCTGAGCTCTGTGGCGTTTCCCCTCATCCTAGAAGGAAAGAGCATCATTTCTGCCCCCTTTTAATCTTGGAAGCCTTCCTGGGAGAGTTTAGCTTTGAGCTCTGTGTTGGAAGAAGTGAGGAAGGCAGCTGGCTGAATGCTAAGTAGGACGATTTTAGTTTGAACAGCGACTCTTGAGACACTGCCGTGAAAATCCCAGTGAAGAGAAGGCAGAAATAGTGTCTGTGTTTGCAGCAAATTACAACTCAAAATAATTGTGATGGGCCTCGATGATGGGCCAGAATCAACATCGTAACCTCCAGCAGAAATAAGTGCAAACTCCCAGAGGCAGATGCACACGACCCTCTGTGCCGTTCTAGGGTCGGGAAGGGCGGACATGAACGCAGTCCACAGGAAAGCTAACTGGGGGGCTTGGCAGGACAGACTTAAACTCAGAATAACCCAGCAGTGAGCCGCAGCTGCTAAAAGATCTAAGCAGCCCCGAGCTGCAGGAACACGTCTGCGGTGCGGTTTAGGTGGGAGGCGGGAAGGTGACCAAACGTGTAGGCTGCGCAGCTGTGGGTAACACTCTTAAAGACAGACGGTGTGAGCCTCCAGAGAGCACACGTTCACTCAGGTTTTGTCCCCACTGCACCCCTTTCACCGCCAATTTGGATCGGTCAGTTTCAAGACCACCCGAGCTATGTTTTCAGGGGTCAGAAGGGTTAACTGTCCAGGCCTGAGTGCGGTCTCGCCCCTTTGCTCTCTCTGAGTGGGTCTCCAAGCCCGCTCTCCCTCTGACTTCCTTCTTCCCTGCTCTCTCACATGACTGATTTCGGGCCCAACTGGTGACCTAGCCTGAGAAGACCTGGGCTAGCAGCCAAGCCCATTCCACCCCTCACATCCAGGCAAACATTCTCTCTCACTGTTCGCTCGCTCCTTTCCTCCCGGTGGTGTGGGTGGGGTTGGGACCGTCCTTTCTGCCTGTTGGAGGCTGAGATCTGAGACGCTAGAAGAGCCTGGCTAAAGGAATCCTCTCTGGTACTGGCCAAGCTCTGTTGAGCTCTGCTCTGGGGTTTGGGAACACCAACTAACTAATAATTTTCTTTGCTTCAGCTAGGGAGGCCTTTTTTTGGGCTTCTGCTATGGTTTGAAGTGGGTCACCCTCAAATGCATATACTGAAACTGACCACACCAGTGTGATGGTACCAGGACACAGGGACATCGGGGACGTAATCAGGTTTCAATGAGAACTTGAGAGTAGGGGTCCTTGTAAGGGTCCTCTCTCCCCCTTCTCTGCCTGTGAAGATGCAGCAGAGGGCAGTGGTCTGTAAGCCAGGAGGAAGACCCTTACCAAGACCCTTATCAACTGGCTGCCCCCCTCATTACCCCCAGCCTACCCCCGGCGCTGGCATGCCATCTCAAGGAGCAAAAGGAGGTGGACTCTTCCTAGACATGCAGGAGCTTGGATCTTTGGGGGCTGCAGGACAGGGAGCTTGGAAAGAGTCAGAGGTGGTTTAGGAAACAGACAGTGGCAAAAGAAAAGGGACTCAGAGATAAGATCCAGGACTCTGTGTCCCCTGGCCCCCTTCTCCTGAGAGTCCCTGATGGGGCAACTCTCTCAACTCTCTCATCTCTCTCTCTGACCCTCTCCCGCTCCCCCAAGGAGAAGTCTGCAGACTTCCTCCCTGAAGGTTGCTTCATGGGGATGTTGGAAGGCCTGGGCTTTGCAGAGCCAGTGCTACCACAGTCACATTTACCACATCAGTTCTGGAAAGGAAGCAGCATGAAGCTGGTCCAGGCAGAAGGCAGGAAACTTGGGAGCTTCTCTGGGAAGCTTCTTGGGAGCTTTAATCTTTTCTTCCCCATTTTATTTTTAAAAATCTACTTCACCAAGATATACAGTCTCCAAGTTTCTGAAAAGGGAAGCAGCAAAGAAACTCCTTCTGGTGTGAATCAAAAGAATTACATAAACCACAGTAAATTTAGTATGAAATGCCACTGCCAGCCCCAGAGGACAAAGAGGCTGTCCCATTCTGCATGAGCAACTTTCAGGGGGTCATTATGCTGAATCCATGATCCGCCTGCACTAAACGTGCACAGCAGCACATGGTTCTGCCCCATCTTGTACCACGGAAGCTGCTGGAACCTATGAATTATTTCACCTTCTTTGGGACATTGGATTTACAGGGAACTGCCTCCTGGTATTGCTATACTTTTATATATATATATATATATATATATATATATATATATATATAACTTTATGAACTATGGCTTGGGCTCCTGCTGATTCTTAGGCTCCACTAGATCAGAATTTCCTTCCTTTCCCTCAGGGTTTTTCACAGTTCCAATACTCCCTGAAGTTCCAGAAGGCAGTCCCTAGGCCGGCTGCTTGAAGCTTCCTTGCTGGTAGGAGAGCTTGGTGCTACCCATGTAGGTTTCAAACCCAACTCCACCAACTACCAACTGTGTGACCTTGGGCTTGTCACCCAACACCTCCTGGCCTGTTTCCTCATCTATAAAATGACAATAACAATACAACCCCCACCCCCACCACTACCACCACCTGCCTCAAAGGATTTCTGTGGACTCATATGTGCAATGCTTGCCACAGTGCCTGACTCACTTTTCAACAAAGTTAGGTATTTTTATAGTAAACACCTCTTTCAACACTTCTGGAAAGATCTGTCCTCTTCCTCTGAGAAACTAAATTTCTCCAAAAGATGCTGTGATCCTCATAATGTCTAGTTCCAGTCAAACATACTTTTACTCAACACAGAAACATACTTTACTCATTCAACACGACTGAGGTTTTACTATGCACAGTGCTGAAATACAGTAGATTCTTCTGATGAAAACAAAGACACAACACTGCCTCTGCCCTGTAAGTGCCACTGGACAGGAATGACAGGTGAGCACCTTCACAGGCTGTCAGGCAGAGGAAGTCCTCAGGTGGAGCTTTCCTGAGTCTCCTTGGTTCCCAGGTAGCGAAAGAGCCTCAGGGTGCTCTGTGGTGACTTTCACTATAGGTCACCGCAGGCCTGGGAGAAGGCAGCTAGTGCACTGCCAAGTGGGCGTCACACTCAAACTGGGGGGTGGGGAGCACAGCACGGAAGAGCCCACTTTGAGTCTTCTGGGGGAGGCCAGGAGATATAGGATCTGACCAAATGCAAAGACAGAGATCAGATGACAAATCACAGAGCTCAGCTGTGGCTTGCAGACCATTAGGACAAAGACCAGCCAAGAAGACCAAGGATTTAGGGAACCTCAAAAGTTCTCCCTCTGCCATGAGGTAGCATCAAGCTCTCTCCTTCCTTTTCCACCTTCAGGAAGGAACTGAGCATCTTTGGTTTGGGAGGCTGGCGTCTACTATAAGGACTGTAGATAGCATTGGGTAAGTTCACACTCTCCTGCAGGCTGGACATGGGCTACTTTTTCCCTGTCCTTCCCTTCCTTTTCTGGAAAAGAAGGCCAGATTAGTTATAGGCCACAGAGCTCGTTTTCACTCACATCTGAGTTGCGATGTGTGTGCATTTGTGACTCCCTTTTACCTTGCATGTTTGTTCAGGATCTAGAACAGCACTAGCAGTGAAGTGACTCCTGATAAATGGTGTCCAAGAAAGCCATTAGGAATAATAAATGAAGGCTCTGAAATGGCAGGCTACAAAATTAATGTAAAAGTCTTATTTACTTCGGCACGTAAATAATGAACTAGCAAAAATAAAAATCAGGAAAGCCAATCCCACTTATATTTGCATCAAGAGGAATTAAAGATCTTGCAAAAATTTAACCAAAGAAGTAAAAGAACTGCACATGTAAAACTAAGATATCACTGAAAGAAACTGAAGAAGACACGAAGAGGTGGAAAGGTATTTTGTGCTTATGGACTGGAAGAATCAACGTTGTTAAAATGGTCACTTACCTAAAAGAATACACAGGTGCAATGTGATCCCTCTCAGATTCCAATGGCACTGAGCACAGAAACTGAACAAAAAAAAAATTTCATTTGGAACCACAAATGACTCCCAAAAAGCAAAAGTATTCCTGAGCAAAAACAAAAATGGAGATTTTGTGTTCTCTGACATCAAACTATATTACAAAGCAACAGTAATGAATAGTGCTTGGTACTGTAATTAAAACAGACACACAGATCAATGCAACGGGATTGAAATTCCAGAAATCAAACCATACATATACATAAGGAAAATCAACTTAACAGAAGAGCCAACTGCCCACAAAGAAGCCAGGAAAGTCCTCAATAAACAGTGCTGAGAGAACTGGACAGCCACGTGCACAAGAAAGAAACTACACCACTATTTAGAACCATAAAAAAATATTTCAAAATGCATTAAACACTTGGAGGAGGACCTAAGACCAAAAAATATATGGAAAACAGAGAAAAGCTACTATATACTGGCCTTGTAGATGGCTTTGGGAACTCAACTCCAATTGCAAGGGAAACAAAAGCAGAAATAAACACTACAGTGGCACTACATTGACTAAAAATTAAAAGAAACTTGCATCAAAACTAAGCGATAGCTTACTGAATGGGAGAAGATATTTGTACATCACACACTGAAAAGGAGTTAATATCCAAAATAGACAAAGAGATTATAAAGCTCAACAATAAAATAAACAAGCAGATCAAAAAATATGAAGACACTTCTCCAAGAAGATAAAGATGGGCAAAAGGCACGTGAAAAAATATTCATCACCTCTTATTAGAGGAATGCAAATCCAAACAATGAGGTATCACCTTACACCTGTAAAAATGACTATTATCCAAAAGATGAGAAATAACCAGGAGAGGGCATGAAAAGTAGAGAATCCTCTCATGTTGTTGGTGGGTATGTAATACAGTGCTGCCATTATGGAAAGCCTTATGGACAGACCCCCCCCCCCAAAAAAAATATCAAAAGTAGAAACTTCATATAACCTAGTTGGCCCATTTTTGTGTAGTACCCAAAAACTCTATACAAAAGCACTGTTTTGAAAAGATATATGCACGCCATAGTACAGCCAGC
This sequence comes from Galemys pyrenaicus, assembly GCA_019455555.1. Lineage (NCBI taxonomy): Eukaryota > Metazoa > Chordata > Mammalia > Eulipotyphla > Talpidae > Galemys > Galemys pyrenaicus. The sequence goes on from JAGFMF010011614.1 coordinate 1,265,647, forward strand.
TCAGGCCAGGCAGGTTCATTGTTGATTCAGGCTGATGAAAAGAGAATTTTGGAGCCTCTGGTCTCTCTAATACGCCTTCAATGCTGAATCAGGGAGACTGGACTCAGAGGTAGAGCAGCAGACAGGGAGGCAGCCACGGAGCCCCCAATCTCATCCCACCCCGCAGCCCCACAATCTTCCCGTGCTCGCTCACCATCTCTCAGCCCAGGCATCCATACTCACAGGTACATGCATTGTCTGGATTTTTGGCCCAAGTGTCAGTAATCACAAGCATGGGTGTCCCACGCTCACACCCCAAGCACTTTTTTGCACCAACAGATTATCACTTGTGGGCAACGAAACCTGGGAGGAAACCTGCAGGTGGTGGCTATAGAGGCTAGCAGAGGGACGCAAAAACAAAACGCCTAAGTACTCCATTTTCCCTACACACCCCCGTACTTAATGCAACTCTATTTACAATAGTAAGAGCTGGAAACAACCTAAGTTCCCACTGACTAATGAGTGGGACTCTATAATATGTCTACATACGCAGCAAAATACAATAAAAAAATGAAACTCTGCCACTTAGAAAAACATGTGTGAAGCTAGAGGGCATTGGGTTTAGTGACATAAGCCAGAGCAAGATAAACACCATATGAGTTCACTCGCATGTGGTAAACAGAGAAAACAGTGGAGTAAATGAAACAAGTTTTTGGTGGTTAGTACAAGGGGCAGGTAAATAAGGACAAAGAGGACAATGGTGTGAGGAAGGACAAAACTGGACTTTTAGTGGTGACCTGAATATAGCACATAAACATGTAGGTAGGTGTTGATGGCGCACACAAAACACAGAATGTTATAATGCAATGTTACATCAGTTCAAAAAACTTTTAAACAATAAAAAGAAGTGTCTCTATATACATGTGTGTATGCCTGTGTATAAATGTATAAATACATACAGATTGCTTATTATCCATCAAGCAAGAATGTTTTTCAAATGTGCATCGAAAATATACTATCTTAAATTGTGACAAACTTGAAAACATGGTTGAGGGAATAACGAAGTCCTCTGCACCTCTCTGGATCTCATTTCTCAGAGACATAACCAAGCCAGGATGCACTTTTTGTGCAGAATACAGCTCTGGGTCCTTAGCCATTCATTCTCCATCTTGATGACTTTGCCCAGCAACTCACTGCCCCGAAAGTGGGGCTTCCCCAAACCGTGTGCCAACATTCATTCTGTGGGGTTATTTTAAACTGAGTTCCCAGTGATGAGTAAATGCCCGGTCTCCCCAACCTGCCCACACACACAATCACAAAGACACCACCCCAGAAAAACATACAGCTGAGATGAGATGCCACATGGGTGTGGGGTTTTGTCATGATGCAGGGATGGAGGAGGGGTGAGAAGGAGTGGTGGTCCCCTCTCACTGCGGGAGAAACTGCAACATGTAGCTGGAATGGGCATTCCCCTGGGGAGGGAGGGATATAGATGGTAGGGACTAGTTCTTGACCCCAAGCAGAGAAGATTTTATGACAAGTTTCATGAATAAAACTGTTGTAGGGCATGCAGAGAGGGGCCTGTGTCTCCCGCCTGGGGCAGGAGGGGCTGTGGGGAGGGCGCCTGGGGCATGGATGACATCATGGAAGGGGGCAGCACTGTGGCATCACAGACATGCGCAAACTTCCTGGGTGAGAAGTCTGGAGGAGGACACAGGAGCTCAGGATCCTATTTCTGGCTTTAATAACAGCCCTGGTGACAAGCAGCCACTCGCGGGGTGCAGGCAGGTGGGTCTGAGGGGAGCAGTGGCACCTCCCGCTGGAGGAGGGTTTCCCACAAGGTCTCCATGGCCTTTAATGCAGGGCTGGGTGGGGGAAGGGGGATGCATTTTTATTAGTGAGAAGGCACAGATAACCAACAAGAAAGGACACAAGTGGTGGGGAAGAGATAGCCCGAGGGGCCCCTGGAGACAGGAGGAGCACAGCGGAGAGGGCACAGCGGAAGGGCCTCAGCTGCCTCATCTGTAACATGGAGGTAGCAACCGCACCTTTCTCAACAAGTAAATGCGCCCTTGCTAGAGCTGAGACTGTACACAGCAGGTAAGACGGGAGCTCTGTGGTGACGGTGGGGGGGGGGGGAGGGCAGAGCACTGGAGGAGAAAACAGAAGACTGGACATGACTCCTGACTGTGCCAGGGGCAAAAGCATGCCTCTCTGAGCACCAGCCTCCTCCTCTGCAGAAAGGGAAAACAAGGGCCCAGGTCACCCTGACCTTCTATTCCAGCTGTGACAGTCCAGAGCCTTGACTTGGTCACCTAGGTATAGCTCTGATGCAAGTCACTCACTCCCCACTCTCGGGCACACCGCTGTCTGCGGTTCTGTCATTAAGGACGTAGACCTTTGCACTAACCATGGTCTTCCCCTAACACAAAGGAAGGAGGCCCTGCGGGTGACTGGTGGGTCTTAAGTGACACCTGGGAAGGAATTAATTTCTCCAAAAACAAATGGTCCTTGAGTAACAGCAGGGTGTTCGGGGTGCAGCCAGACGGGGGAGATGGAGGAACTGAACTGCAAGGGCACACTGCTGGCCAGATGAGGCCTCCTGCGGCACAGAGAATCTAGGTTAGAGACAAGTGAAACGCCAACTGACAGGACCCGAGGGAATGAAACGGTGGCTGGAAGCAGGTGCGTACCTAGGAGCTGATCCTTGCCATCCTGAGGGTCCCAAGTGGCCAGGGCCCTCTGGGGGTGGCCAGCCATACCTCCCCGGCAGAAGCACGCCTTCCGGGCACTGTGAAGCTCCACGGCACCCAGGGTGGGGCACAGGTGGTCTTCCACAGAGAGCCCGCGGGAGGAGAGCTCCGCCACAGGACGACTCAGTGGTGCGCTCCCTGCTGGACGCTGCAGATTAAACTCAGGGACTGTCAGAAACGACCTACAGTCATCAGGCAGACAGTGGAATGACGAGTGACAGAATTCTTACCGTGCAAGCCAGGAAACTGGCAAAGAAAAGGAAAAGGGGAGTGGATGGGAAGGAAGAGGAAGGAAGAAAGGAAATTCCGGTGAGTCATCGCCTGGATGTCCCCTCTCCGAAACGCCAGCCCCAGAAGCGTGACCAGCAGTGGAAGTGGATTCTGGGGGCACCGCTGAGGTAGAAAGCAGCCAAAGGAGGTCGAATTCCCTTAAATATCCTTGCTTTCCTATCACTGAAAAGAAGTCCAGAGAAGCAAAGTCGCTTGCCCTACCCTCCTGCGGCCTTCCTTAGAACGATGCTGGCCTCCCCACCAAACAGATGAGGGGCAGCCCCATCAAGAGGACCCTCAAAGCAGGGTGAGAGAGCACAGGCACAGAGTCAGCCAGTCATCTGTGCCACATTTAGTGGGATTCTGCTGTAGAACAGACACTGTGCAGGTGGCTGAGGCCACAGAAAGGAGCTGCCATCAGTGCAGGGGCTATGGACGAGAGAACCAGCTGTCACGAAGCAGCAGTGTGGGTGGCAAGAGAGAGGCAAACGGACGGCGGGCACTGGGAAAGCACAGGGTGGAGCGCTTAAGTCAGCCTGCGTGAGACCGTGCCAGCAGAACCCTGGCGGAGGGAAGGAGTGACTGGGTGGGCCAGGGGGTCACGAGATGACCTCTGGACACAGGCAACATGCGTGAGAGGGTGTGGAGGTGCAGCAGATCAAGGTGTGCCTGGGGAACTGGGCACCGGGTACATGGAGCGTTGGGATGTGGGAGCTGCAGAGGTCCCAAGTGCTGTGTATGCATGTTAGGGGAGGGGAAGGGGATAAGCAGTGCTTGGGGGAGGCTGACCAGTCCTGCCCTTGAGAGAGAAACTTTGCTGGAGAGTGGAGAATAGAGAGAAGAGGGGCAGGCTGGGGCCCCAGTATTTTAGTGGACCACAGTGGAAACGCTGAACTAGGAAGGTGGGTACAGAAAGACTGGGAAGAAGTTATAGGGTCCGGAGAAACCTGGGACTCACAAGGTATGTGGACTGAGGGTCAGGGATGGAAGCAGAGGAAAGGGCAAGGGAGTGGGGGTGAGAGGCAAGGATGTGAGTGGAGGCTTATGGAGGCGCCATAATTGTCCTATTTAAGAAAACATGCCCAACGATTCCCAGAATCACTGGGTCGTAGCCTGGGTTGCCAGGAACCTTCGAGGCGACTTATTCTGACCTCCCATCCAGGATGGGCATCTCCAACCCATTCTGGTACCCAAATTGCAGCTCCTTCATTCATTCAAGCATTCAACACATAGCTAGTGTGCCCCTGACCAGGTATCAGGCCCTTGGGATATGGTGGTGTGAAAAGACTACTGGGAAAGAATGAAGAGTAGCTAGAGAAAAATAAAGAAATTGATACATTTGGAAAACAAGGCCTACACATGAAAGCATAAAGAACAAAAGCTCTAGACCACCTTCATATCGACTAGTCTAGACCCTGTGGCCCTTGGTATTGTCCTGAGCTTATGGAACCCAGTCATTGGATTCCAGCTGCCCCTAGAAGGAAGCGTGCCTGTGAGAAGCTACCCACAGAGGGCTGAGGGTGAGAGCGGTCTACGACACTGCTCTCAGCAGCTGAGAAATGACTCATTTGTTGCTTGAAAGACCTGGGTGGTACATCCTAATGCCTACTGTGGAGAGTGTCTATGGCATCCTCAGTTGCAAATGTGTGTCCACTGGTGTGTGTCTTTGTGTGTGTGCGGCCATCTGTGTGTAGTGCCACCCTCTCTTGGACTGGGGACTGTGACAGCTCTACAGGGGGATGTAGAAAGAGAAATCAGGAGGAATGAAGGGTTGTGATCCAACTTGCAGAGGTGGGAAAACCAGGTCACTGGATGCATCTTATTTCTGGCATAAGATCCACAGTGAACTCTGTCAGGGCCTCATTCATCCTTTGTAACTTGATGCTTCACGGATACTTCTTGTAAGAGCCTGTGACTCATTGTCACAGTAATAAAAACTTGCTTTCCGAAGGCTGATGCTGCCATGTTATCCTACAATGTAATACTGACTGTGGCAGATTAGCCCTCCCTGGAAAGCCGAGGGCAGAAGGCTCTGTGTCCTCAGGTCCTTGAACGCTGGAGCCTAAAGTCTGAGAGCTTCTCCTTCAGCACTCACAGTTCACAGCCTGGGGCAGAATTCTTCCTGCTTATCATCTTATTTGAGTCAACCCACAAAGTGAGCAAAGAGATGCATTTATGCAGGGCGTGGCTTTTCCTTCTTATCTCCTGCAGCCAGCTTACTGCAACCTACCTAGTGCATCCTACCTCTGGCCAGGAGCTTGTGGGGGTGGTGACTTGACCACTGAGATTACACAGTAGCTTGGAGGCGAGATCAGGATCTTGCCCAGGGGTTCTGGCCAAGCAGTGCTCCCTTGGCTCTAGGGATCTCTGGTTCACTTTCATCTACATGGACAAGTGATAGGCATGAAACCATAAACCTGTTACCTTTCTGAAGTCATAGTTTACACCAGAACCCCTATCTCCTTATGCACAGGCACATGAACATGAGCTTAGACTCCCAGCATATGAAGAGGGCCCAGGTCTTTTTCATCTATCATTTTGTGTTCTATGTAACTCAATGCCTGGCATGTTGTCACTGCACATATATGCTTGTTTAATGATGGATGGATGGATGGATGGATGGATGGATGGATGGATGGATGGATGAGTGGTGGACAGACGGATGGATAGGTGGGTAAATGAATGGTTAGATGGAAATATTAATGGATGTGGACTTTCCCAAGACTCCTGTGGTATTTACCTAGAACCTTGATTCAGAGTCCAAATTAGACTGATTTCACATAAGGGAAGAGAGAGGAAAGAAAACTGTTTTCCAGTACTGTCAGGTTCTTGAATACATATCATATCCCAATCACATTTTAAAATGAACGACCCCAAGGAGCAGATATCAACCCAGAAAGGTGCAACCACACTGTCCCATCCTGGTGCCCACACATTAAGCCTGTAAGTACTGCAGGCTCATAACTTCTGTATCAATTTCAGCTTCTACTTATCCCCAGATGATCTGAGAAAAGAAAAACATCTGAACTTCTGAAGACCAAAACCTCAGAATCCTAAGCTTGCAGCCTTCCCCCTTTGTGAGACAGAGAAGCAAGAGAATATTAAGAGGAGTGAGTACAGGAAGCTAAAAATATCTTCAAAGCTTATGTAGATTCGGCGCACATTCAGGGGCTGGCCTTTGGGCCCCAGCTGTTCTGGGGACTGGCTGAGAGCCCTTGACATGGAAATCCAGACATTCTCAGAACCTGGTTTGGAACATTTTAAAAATTTTCCTAATTGTTCTCCAGGTTCTTTAAATTTATCACCCTTGAGAGTTGAGCTACAATATGCTAATGAGCCCCAGACACCCCTCCTCCTCCAACCTCTTGGGAGAACAGTCTGAGGTCAGAGACATCCATCCTTGGAATAACAGGCGCCTTTGAGAGGGGCTGTACCCCTAACCATTAGTATGTTAATAGGGAGGGACTCAAAAGATCACTCAATCAACACCAATGAGAGCATCATTTCAATCAACAGCCAGCTCATAAAAGTCCCCATGCCACTGACACTGCATGAAAACAATTCCTAATTGAGAATTAAACAAACTTGTATCTGCTGCAATTCTGAACTTAAGCCTTTAACAGGATGCCAAGCTCAGAAACACATGCAGCTCCATGCGTCAGTCTGGCGGCTTGTATACATTTAATGGGCATTTTTGCCTCCCAGCTGACATTTTCCCTTCCTGGTTCACACAGGAAAATGAGACGGTGTCACTTCCCCAAAGGCCATGGTGCTAAGTTAAGTGACTCTGTGTAAGAAGAGGGGGACCCCTTAAGTGAGGAAATTTTAGCCTTAGGTGACCTAGGAGGGCTGGGTCCTGGATTTCCGGTTCTGTGAGCCATCGCTGCTTAGTGATTCAGCGCTTAGGTATCTGGATGCTGCTCCCTGCCAGCCGGAGACAGTAGCTTTCAATGCATGATGACACAGTCTCACTGATGTTAGGGGATGGCCATGAACCAGGTGGCCAATTACTCACAGAAAGAACAGCTCAGTATCAATTGTGCTAAATTCAAATAGTCATATTCGGCAGAGGCCATTCAGCATCCAGATGGATACGAATTGCGCAGCTCCATTTGCAGGGTAATTCATTTCATTACTTCCAGAGTCCTTCTACAGCCAGCTCATCCCAATGGGCCTGGGGATATGAGGTCCTGGCCACATTTAGGTGTGTCTAGCAGGCACTCAAAATCTGCCAAGTCAACACCATGGTGTCTTAACATTAGATGGTTAGAACTTGACATTCCCATCGGTCATCCAGCCAACGTTATGAATACAAAGTTTCTTCAGAACAAGTTTGGTTCTGCTGGTGACCACCCTAGGGGCCTTCTGGCACCATGCAGGGCTGGGTCACCTCCATCAGGGACAGGAGGGTCGGTTCCCTCAGGAGCCCTCCTGCCATTACTATACAGTTAAGGTGCATGGTGCTCTTCTTCATGGACCCCAGGGAGCACCAGCACCACTCACCGCCATCTCCCTGCAAAACGTGCAGCTGACGCACTGTGGAGGGGTGTGCAAGACTCATCCAGCCACTGCGTCCTTCATTCAGACAGGGCAAGCTGACCTCCAGCTGATCGAGTCAGTCACAGAGGTCTGTATGGGGGGGGGGGGGTCTCCTGCAGCGCAACTTCCACCCCGCCCTGTACACTTAAACACACACACAGAACATTTTTTACCAAAAGTAGCAGTGAATGGCTATAGATAAGACCTTCATCTTCCAAGTCATTACAGCCCCACCAAGTCTCTCACTGCACACACACTTGGTTTGCACATTTACCCCATCAGTCTGGCGAATGAAGTGTTAGAGTTCATGAAAGCCTGCTGGAGCCTGTAAATCCTCACCATATTTTAGATCGTACCACCCAGAAATGTGTATGCCGGAGTGCAGGTGTGTCCTGTGTGGCAGTAGGCGAATTCATAGAGACTGCAGACCATCCAACTCTTCCCTCTGACTCAAAAGGCACAGGTGGAGGTGGAGAGGGGAGACTTCTAGGATTAATTACAACTGCACTTTTCTTCTGCTCCCTCTGGCACTGTAAATCATGCCTGGATGCTTGATGCCTGGTTCAGTCTATCTCCTTGGGCTTCCATTACAGAACACCATGGACTAGGTGACTTAAATAATAGAAACCTATTTCTCACACTTCTAGAGGCTGGAAATCCAAGATCAAGTTGGCAGAATTTATTCTAATGAGGCCTTCTTTCCTGGTTTGCAGACCATCACTTTATGGCTCTGTCCGTGTGTGTGTGTGTGTCTGTCTGTCCGTATGTGTGTGTGTGGTATCTCTTCCTCTTATAAGGATACTAGTCCTAGTGGATTAGGACCCTAATCTTAAGACCTTATTTATAACCTTATTTACCGCCTTACCACCCCTATACATAGACACAGTCATCTCGGGGTTATGGCTTTATACATGTATGGGGGGCACATGCTAACTAGAAAGTCCATGTGCAACTGTCACTAACACCACACTGCATCTGTACGAGTATCGAGGACGGCAACTATGATAATATAGATCATATTATTATATTAACGCCAATTGTATGTGAATGTTGCTTATATTACTAACAATTATAGAAACCAATTCTATCAATCACTCTGATCCCACAACCAAGGCAGACACTGCTTTCAATAATACTCTTTCTTGGGGGTCTCCCTGGTGGCACAAGGGGTTAAGCACCGCACTGTGAAGTGTCTGCAGCCACTGCAGCGCGAGTTCAATCCCTGGCCGAGGAGGGTCCCCACATGGCGCGGCAGACCTCTCCTGCCTCACCTACTGCTCCCTTCAGCAGTGTATTTCAGTAGATCTGCCTGTTCTGCTCCCCACTCTGTTCCTGTTGAGTCCTTTCACCACCTCCCCACACAATGCCAGCCTGTACCCCAGGTCTTGTGTGCGTAAATAAATAAATCTTTAAAAACATTAATACTCTTTCTCGTGGAGCTAGGTAAGGCCCCAGAACCTCCAACAAGGTGCAGAGGCAGCCACTGCTGATGGCAGGACCAGAGACAGCCTGTTCGGTGCCGCCACCCCAGGGCCAGGCCCCGCCGTCGTGGGCACAGTCCTCGGAACTGAGAAAACCCAGGAGTGGGTTGCTGCTGAGCCACGGCTTTCTGTGGCGTCCTGCTGGCCAGAACACCTGGCCCACAGGGGCTTGGCCAAAGTCTGGCCGGAAACTCTCTTGGTCACTGCACTCAGCAGTTGGCCCTCTCAGCATTTCTACTTTTCCTACAGAACTGTCAGAAGCCCCAGCCCCAGCCGCTCATGGAGGTGCCAGCTTTGCTTTCTGGGGGGCTGTCATCTAATAAATTGTTTCTGCTGCTTTCACTTGAGCACATCTGAGAATATTTCTTCTCCGCTTGCCTGGAACTTGGTTCTTACCCACTAATCTGCACTAATTACCAAGGACTGATGTCCCTGTAGCTAAACTTCCCCATCTTGATCTGCGGACCAGCCTCTCTGGAGAGCTCACTAGTGGCAAATCACATCCCACCAGCTCTCCCCGGCAGCGTCTTCGCGGCGCAGGATGTAACATCATCAGGCTACCTGTAATCAGAGGCAGTACCAAGAGCGGCTTTTGGTCTTGCGCACAGTGGGTTGTGAGGATCGCTTCCCAGTATTAGCCCACGAGCTCCTCCTTGAACCAGACAGGAGGGAGCACACTGTCCCTCTGGCAAACGGGGGCCGTCTGCGTCCCCAGTATTTCCCTAGCAGCGCAGGAAGAACAGGGGCTAACAATAAGCCCACCGTGTTTTCCTCTTTACCTCGGTCGCCAGGAAACTCATAGCTGCATTTGTGTGCTAGCTGGCAGTTATTATCTTTAGCTGATGATGTCTGATAAACTGTCTTATCCTTTCATTACTGGGCTCTTACTCATCCCTGATGTTTACTTATCCGCCGCGTGAACTGCCTCTTCCTTTGGGGCGCGAGAGGGGTCCTTGGTAAATAGTACATCAGAGGCAGGGCAGGGCCAGATTTTTAGGAGACTGGGTCTCACCCCACTCCAATTCACCAGTCATCAACTGACCCCTAATTTTGGGCTGGTTCTCCAAACCCTCTTATTTGTGTTTCTGCAAAGAGATGCTAGAACCTCTGAACCTCTCTCACACTGAAGTGCTCACATACTTGTCAGCGGTTGTCTTACTGTAGTTCCCATGAGAGCAAATCCTAAGCCTTGAGACAGGCTAAGCTAAAATAGACTACCCATGATTTCAAATCCCCTTCAGTCTCAACCTCTCTCTAAACTCCTTATTTCCAATTTCATGTTGCATATCTCTTTTTTGAATATCCCAAAGGCACCACCACCTAACAGGCATAAAACTGAGCTCTTTCTAACCCATGCTACTACAAACTAATTTCTCTCTATATATTCTGTTTTGATTAATAAGATCACTTTCCACTGAGCATCCCAAGCTACAATCCATCATGATTTTGCCCCTCACATTCAGCTGGTCTCAGGTGCTTCAGAATAAGCTCCTAAACCTGACCCTTTCCCTGAGTGCCCACCATCACTGCCGCACTATGGGAATTACTCATCTCCCTCCCCTGAATTACTACTGATTATTGGTTGCTAGGCCTACCTCCTGCCACCCAGTCTTCCCCCTTATTCTCATTCTGCATCAGAGCCATCTTCCTGGTCCCTTTACTTAAGCAGCCCTGCTGCCGGTAAAATAAACACCAAAGGACCTAAGCTAGTGTGTGAGGGCCACCACAATCTTCCCCAGCCTTCTCTAGTCACAGCTCTCAGGTCCTACTAGGAAGCCCGTAGCCTGGTGATACTGAGTTTTTCATTCTTTTCAAAACAAACCATGCTCGTTCACAACTCTATGCTTTTGCACTTACTGCTCCTGTCACAAATACTGTTTACAGAGCCTACTTCTCTAGGGTAATTCTTATTTTTCATGAATAAACTTAAATGTCAACAATACACTAGCCATTCACCTCCAATGAGACCTTTTTGGACCTTTCTGTCTTCCCTTAGCTGCTTTCTAAAACATGTTTTCCCTGTAAAGGAGGACACGTGACATTACGTATTTGTGCAAGTCCACAGACCTACAACATAGCGTGAAGTGTCAAGTAAACTATGGACTTCAGCTAGTAGTAACGAGGCAGCGTTAGCTCGTCCATTCTAACAAACCTCACGCTAACCCAAGATGTTAACAACAGAAGAAGGGGGTGAGGGGAGCACCTTACACTTTCTGAACTATTTTTATATAAACCGAAAAATGTTCTAAAATGTAGAGTCTACTAAAACATTGTTAATGTTTTTCCTAGAAATTATCCAGGCATGTTGAAGTTATCTCGCAGGTTTCTCTGTTAGCAAATATAAACAGCCCGTCACTCTGAGTTCACTGAGGTCGAGACCCATATTTTTCACGAGCACAGCACCAAACACAGCACAGAGTCAACATTCATCAAATCTTATTAAAGTCAGCATTGAAAGAGGAATGTGAAGCAGGTTGGCAGCATGGGAGAGAAAAGATTCCCATCAAAGTGTTTTCCCAATATAGGACCTTGTAGTTAATGACTGTGGACCCCACAAGGTCTAGGTTAATAAGGATACGAGCAGAGCTGTTCTTTGGCAAATATTATTTAGCCTACCAACCTGGGGCTTTGCAGTGCCTTTGACCTCTTCCATTTCCTTTCATGTCCTCCTCTGCCCTCACCAAACCAAGCCTACATTACAAGCAGCATCTTCAGAAGACACGGGAGGGACAAGCCAAATCATGCTCGCTTTGCTCCCCATCTAGAGCAGACGTCACAGGACTTGCCCATGCGGGTGTCATCTTGGAGCTCTCTGTATCTTGTGGTAAACCCCACTTGCCCACAAGCTCTGAGATTGCTATTGATGTGGCAGATTGTATCTTCCAAAGGCAATGTAGCAAATTTATCATCTCTCTTGCTCTTCTAAAGTCTAACCTTCACATCCTCATGCAGACCTTCCCTCCCTGCTGTCTTCCCTATTCATCTGGGCAGGTCTGTGATTGCTTTAATCGACAGAAATGACCCTGACAAGCTACTGACAAAAAGGACAGACTGGAAAAAAACAAAAGTTGACCCATGCTATGCAGAGGGAGGAAGTTTGGCAACTTTTCTTTTTTTGAATCAGTGCAGTTGTTTTGTAATGACGTGAAAAATAAAAATAAACTTAATACACTTAATGAACTGGTAGATTTGGCTAAAGAGTATTCCGAGCAGAGTGCCAAAGTCTCACAGAGTTATTTTTTGCTATATAATATGAATGACTCAGTATTAAAGAAAATGTAAGGGATCCAGGATTTGTTTGGCTTGAAAATAAAACTTCCCTCGCTATCCTCTCTCAGCAGAAAATCATCAAAAACAGAAATGGCCTCAAGGCGAAGATCAAATTCAGGGTACTAATATATGGAAAAATCTCAAGGTAAATAGAAAGTCGAGGTGTGGCTGTAAGGTTCTTATGACCTTAGAAAGATGAAAACATCATAGACTTTTCAAATACACTTAAGAATGTTAGGTATCTCCATCCCCTGCAGAGCTTTTCTGTTAGACAAAGACTGTTCCTAAGACAAAATGATATTGCTTCATAGTAGGTTCACGAAGTCCCAAATTCCAGAAGGGTTCGTCTTGAACAGATCTGTGTGTACGGGGTTTAACTGAGGAAATACGTGATAAGATAATGCAGATGTCCACATAATTTTGAAAAGAATTGCAGAGGTTTAGACTGAGAGTCGGAGAAGTACAAAATGAGTAGAGACTTTTGAGTCCTTAAGCACCAAGCAGGCAGAGAAGCTTACAGAGGTACAAACATGGATACTTTGTATAGACAAAGAAGAATGTATCAGAGGGTAGAATTTAGAACACAGCAAAAAAACCTGAGAGTCATGGATAACAACTCCAGGGAGGACTAAGTCCTAAAGAAGGATATGACATAAGCTTGCTAGATTTTTTAAATTGCTTTGGACTACTAACTTCTGTGTACCTTTTCTCTTTCAGAGTGGGAGAAGTACAAAGATTCTCCTATGTAGGTCTCACTCTGATATATGTAGGAGGGGGCAGGTAACTTGTCACTTTTATCTTTAGAACAAGGAGAACATATTCTGAAAGAATTGCACCAGAGAAATCTCACTGGCTTTAATTTAGTTCACAAGATCTTAGACTTTGACCTTATACCACCACAGGATGAAATGCTGAAGGTCTTAGGGGAGGAGGTGATTGAATGTGCATGAAGGTGGATGTAAAACTGTGTAGCTAGATGTCAACAGAGTATGGCAGATAATAGTTTCCAAAGATGAGCACAATGATATCGCTAACGCATACCTCTACAATATAACCTTACTAATGTGCTAACTGGGAGTTGGGTAAGGTGGAAATAATAATGTGTGTCTTCCAAGGCTGGGTCATAATAGGTGATACAATTCTGGCCTCATATTCTGTGACATGAGGTGAAAGCCCAGTCACTCTGAAAGCCACTGTGAGAAACCCCAGGCCACAGGGAGGGGCACTGGGTAGGTCTCTAGTTTACAGCCCTGTATGAAGTCACAGGTGACAGCCAGTATTGAATATGTCTCCAAAGGTCAGCCCCTAGCCATTGAGTCATAGCCAGTCACTTAAGTTTTCAAGCCAAGGTACCAAGTATCATGAGAGATACACCAATTCCACTGTGCCCTGTATGAACTCCTGGCTAACATGATCTGTGAATATAATAAAATGGTTTTGAAGAGCCGTTCAATTTTAAAGTAACTTGTTACACAGTAATAGAATTTGGCTCATATGAACATAGACTCTGTCAAAATTCTTATCATATATAATATTGCTTAAATGCAACCCAGCATCAATAGAACAGAAGAAATTATTATATATAATTATATATAGAGAATATATATATAATTATATAATTCATAATATACATATAATATGGCACGTTCTACATAAAATTCTATATAAATACTATACAAACTAGAAAAAGATAAAAATATGTACAAGAGTGAGAATGTCGATTACTTCCGGATTTATCAATTTATTAAGTAAGGGAGTGATCAGAGGACAGTAAAGTCATTCAAAGAAAAAAAGAAGAGTAAAATATTAACCTTGGTAAGATTGACTCCCTAATACTAGATACTAGCACCTCAGATGGCACAACTGTCTTTCACACCTTCATCAACTTTAGTAAAATTAAAAACCTGTCAGGAAGACTTCCATTTCTGGCAAAGACAGTAAGAAAAGAATTAATAATATTAGTTCTAGACTAAACACTGCTTTGGTGCTGCCTAATAAATCTTAAAGTGAAAAAGGATCAAAGTATATCTAAGCAAACTTTGTCACGGAAAAAAGACCAGGAGTATTTGTAGGAATACTTAAATAAATATCCAGGCAGCCCTCACCAAGGTACAGTGCACAATGTCTGCCACCTAATCAAAAACAGATATTAACAGAACAGGAAAATATGAACCATAGATGACGAGAAAAATCAATCAATTGAAACCAACCCAGAACAGACACAGATGTTAGTCTAGCAGAAAAGGGCAATATACTAGTTCTCATAACTTACTTCCATATGTTCAAAAAGTGAAGTAGAGACATGGGAGATATTAAAAAGACCCAAATAAAACTTTCAGAGATAAAAACTACAATGTCTGAAATAAAACTATACTAGGTGGAATTAATAGTGTATTCAAAATTGCATAAGGTTAGTAAACATCTAGTCATAGAAACAGACAGTATCCAAAACGAAACACACAGGAAAAGAGAATCTGATAAAGTGATAGCTGGAGTCCTAGAGGGGGAGAGGAAAGAAAAATATATTTGCAAAAATAACAGACAAATTTTATTAGCTCCATCAAGGTACACCACAATCGAATTGTTCAAAGTCGACACTCGAGAGAAAGTCTTGAAAGCACCTTGAAGGCAGAGACAGAGCAGACACTTTACATACAGGCAACAAAGGTGAGAATGACGGCAGGTGTCTCACTAGGGTCATCAATACGAGTGAGCCAAGAGTAGAACAACATCTCAACAGTGAAAGAAAAAATCTAGTGTTTTTTTTTTTAAAAATAGTGAAAGAAAAAAAATCTAGTATAACCTAAAATTGTATAGCCAGTGAAATAAATTTTAAAATCATTGATAAGAAGACTTTTCCAGAAACATAAATTTATCAACATCAGACTCATTGCACAAAAAATGCTATTGGAAGTCCACTAGGAAAGGAAAATGACAGCAAACTGAGCTAGAAACACCGGTACTAGAATAATGATATATAGAGAACTATAAAGAATTTTCTTTCTAATTAGTCAATTAGAATGTTATAAAGTCTATGCAATAGAAGTAAAATGTGTGACAGCAATAATGGAAAGAATGGAAGGGAAGAAATGTGACTACAGTACTTTAAGTTTCTTATACTATAGTGCTGTCTTTATATTATCACTTGAAGGTAGACTCTGATTAAAGAAATATTTAAGAACCCTAATGTAACAATGACTTAAAGCTTTTAAGCCAAAAGATGAGATATAGGAGAACAACAACAACAAAAAAAATAAAAAACACAATACTAAAAAAGGCATAAAATGTGGAACAAGGGAAAAAGATGTATACACCAAAAACAAACAAAAAAACAATACAGGAGGAACAATAACAATAGATTTTAAACCTAACAATATCAATCATCACACTAAGTATAAGTGGTTGAAGGCGGGCTCAGAAAACCAATATGTATAGGCTGAATCTGACCAGCAGCCTAGTTCAGTATGGCCCTAGAGCTGAGAATAATCTTTACATGTTTAGAGGATCATTTAAGAAGAAGGAAGAGGCAAAACCAGCAAAGATCATATAAACTTGGCCCACAATGCCTAAAATATTTACCATCTGGACTTTTACAGAAAAAGTTTGCCAACCCCCTAGTCTCAACACCCACATAAAAGGGAGAGGTAGCCAGATTACATATGAAAATAAGGCCTGAGCATATGCTGCCTATAAGAAACACACTAAGCATAACACACGAAAGGTTAAAGGGATGAAAAACATACCACTCACTCATTAACACAGATGCATGCTATCAATGCTGACACTGATCAGAAGAAAGATGTGGTTTCATTCGTGTTAGAAAAAACAGCCTTCAGAGCAAAAACTACCACCAAAGATAAAAAGGCCAAAATCACTACCAATGAGAAAGGGGCCAATCCATCAGGAGGGCGTGATGATGCTAAACCCTTATGCACTTAATAAAAAGGGTCTTAAAATATATGAAGCAAAAACTGATAGAACCACACAGAACAACAAGCCAATTCATGGTTTTAGTCAGATATTTCCATACTCATCTCTCAATAATGAATTTAAAAAATGAGAGTATAGAAGATTTAAACAACACAATTGACCAATTTAACCTAACTGACATAGAACACCGCAGTCAACAAGAGCAAAATATACTGTCTCTTCAAATGAATAAAGAACAGTTACCAAAATAGATCATGAGTTGGTCCACTAAACAAGGCTCAATAAATTTAAAATTTGAAAAGATTAAAGTCATACAAAGCAGGTTCTTTGACCTTAATGTAATTAAATTTGAAACAAAAGAGAGAAAGCTATCTGGGAAAATCCCCAAATATTTAACAACTAAATAATATACGAGGTCAAAGAAGAAAAAAAATAAATTATTTGAACTGAATTTAAAAAGACACAAAATACTAAAATTTGTAGAACACATCAAAAAGGTACTCAGGTGACATTTATAATAAGTAGAAAAGTTCATGTCAGTGACCAGTTCTCAGTAAAATGCAAATTAAACCTAAGATAAGCAGACAAGAGGAAATAGTATCAGAATGGAAATCACTGAATAGGAAAACAAATCTTTAATAAAACCTCTAGTCAGACTGGATAAGAAAAAAGACAAGAACCAAACTAGCTATATTAGGAATAAAGAGAAATAGCACCAATACCATTTCCACAGACATTAAAAAGATACTAAGGGAATTTTATGAACATCTTTATGCCAAAAAATCCAACAAATTACATGAAAGTTACAATTTCCTTGAAAGACACAAATTACCAAATCTCACTCAACAAGAAAAAGGTTGACTAGTTCTGTATCTATTAAAGAACTAAAATTTGTAATTTAAAATATCTATGACATCAGCAGTACACTAGTAATAAAATTAAACAAAGACGTAGGGGAAAAGAAAACCAACATCCAATATAAATCACAAAATGGTAAATTAGCAAATCTATATTAAAAAAAAATGTCACGACCAAGGGAGGTTTGTCCTAGGAATACAAAATTGATTTAACATTTGAATCCAGCATAATTCACCATATGAACAAGAAGGAAAAAACCTATATGATCATTTCAGTAGTGTCAACAACTGACAAAATTCAAACGCCATTTATGATAGAGACTCTTAGCAAACTACAAATAGAATTTCATCAACTCTGAATGACACTCTGAAACACCTACAGCTTATGTCATATTTAAAGGTGAAAGCTGAATGGTTACTCTCAGGTGATCTGGAACAAGGTGAAGATGTGCCCTTACCACTTCCACTTAGCATCGTACTAGAAGTTCTAGCTACTGCAACAGGGAAGAAAAAGCACCCAGACTGGAAAGGAGGCGGCAATACTGATTTATTTATAGATGACATGATTGTCTATGTAAAAATACAGAGGAATATGCCCTACCAAAAGCTACCAGAATTCATTCAAATGTCTACAAGCTATCATTGCATTAGCGTAAAACTATGAAATATTTAGACATTAAATCCAACAAAAGATATGCAATGTCTGTAATTGGAAACTGTAACACATCTTTGAAGGAAATTGAAGACTTAACTAGATAGACAGACAAACTATGTTTGTGGATCAAACAACTCAACATTGTTATGATGATAATTCTCCTGAATTGATGCCTATAAATTTCTGTGATCCTGATAAATCCCAAAAAGCAAGTTCTAAAATTCTTAGAAAAATACAAAGGACTTAGAATAGCCAGGACCACTTTGAAAAAGAGAAAGTATGAACTACCTGATTGCAAGATTTGTTACTAAGCTACATTCATATAGACAGTTTGGTGCCACGGTAAACAAATAAATCAATAAAAAAAATACAAAAATCTAGAAGCAGACATTTGTATATAGAGACATTATTTTTCATAAAAGCGCAAAGATAATTCACTGGAGAAAAAAATAATCTTTTCAACAAAAGGCACAAGAGTAATTACATATCTCTGCAAAAAAAAAAAAAAAAAAACTACCTTCAACCCATACTTTTCACTATTTAAAAATTAACTCAAGCTTAAAGCAAGCTGTCCCACTTGTTCAGGGAGTTGTATTTATAATAGCTGCTGTTCTTACAGCCTGAATTTCCATTAGAATGTGATTATTCTGCTTATGGAAAAATAAAGGTCACTGGGTTAATGGAGCTTGCCTTTCTTTTTCAGTCCACAAATCATAAATCAAATAGATTTAAAAAGAAAACAATTTTTAAAATAAAAAAAAATCAATGCAAAAAAACACACTGGGAGAAAATATTTACAATACACATATCCAATAAAGGACTTTAACGCAAAGATCCCTCAAAACTAAGAAAGAAAATGAATACATGCTTGGCAGAAGAGGTGAATGGACACTTCATCAAGGATATGCATGGATTTCGAAAATACACATGAAAAGATGTACAACATCGTAAGACTTCAAGGAAATGAAAATTAAAACCACAACTACATATTCTATCCACCTATTAGAAAAATTAAAGCAAAAAAGATTGATCATACCAAAGGTAGTAAGGTTTTGAAATGCTCCATCACCACTGGTGGAGACATAAAATGGTAGAATCACTTTGGGAAACAGTCTGGAAATTTCTTTTTTTTTTTTTAAGATTTTATTTATTTATGCATACAAGAGCTGGAGTATAGACCAGAGTCCAGGGAAGTGAGAGGATTCACCAGAGACAGAGTGGGGAGCAGAACAGGCAGATCTACTGAAATACACTGCTAAGGGGAGTAAGCAGCGGGCGAGGCAGGAGAGGTCTGCTGCACCATGTGGGTCCCCTCCCTGGCTGGCGGAAGGGATCGAACTCATGCTGCAGTTTGCTTCATAGTGCATTGCTTAACCCTCGGCACCACAAGGGAGGCCCAGTCTGAAAATTTCTTTAAAAATCAAGTACACATCTACAACATTCCCCAGCCATTGCAGATATTTACCCAACTTAAATTAAAACATATCCACATAAATATTGTACATAAATATTTTAATTTCCATTTGTAAAAGACTGGATCTGAAAACAACCAAAATACATGTCAACACATAACTGAATAAACAACCTGTGTTGTATCTGCATGCTGGAATATTACACAGGGGTGAAAAATGAACAACAGAATGCCATAAATTAATTTAAAAATAGTTATTCTGTGTGAAAGATGGGAGAGAAATAAAAATAGAGCACAAAGAGGTACAGAGATAACTTTTGGGAAATGACGGCTAACTTCATTATCTGAATGTGTGACTGGTTTCATGGGCATATATTATGTCAAAAGTTATGAAAGTATACTCTAAACACGTGATTGTTTATATATCTCAATTACACCACAACACAGCTACTTTAAAGTATATCTATTTGTGCATATATTTGTGTGCATATATATGCATGCATATAAATCTATCATTTGCATTGTTCTGTGGACATTAAAAAACAACAGCATAAACCTGGAAAGGCTACCCTCGCAAATGCAAGTTTATATAAGACCCTTGACTCCATGGGCCAGGAGCAGAGACCATGCTCAGGATGTCAGGTGTATGTAGGAAAGTCATGCTCTTTCCCTTGCTTCTGCTCACTCATTTAAAATGGGGAGGGGGCCCTGGGGGTTCCCTCAGCAGTGAGAAAGATGGGGCCCATGAGCAAGCACACGACTACTGTGAGCCGGGAGTTGGCGGCTCCAGATGCATCTTGCAGCTGTTGTGGGAACCTGGCCCAACCAGCATGGTGCTGTGTGTGCCCTCAAGGAGAAAGGAGACAGTGTACATGAACTAAAAAGACCGATTCACAGAAGGCAGTCACATTCTGGGATCGGAGCCACCCAGCTGGGACACACGGGGGGTCTCAACTCAGTGCCCTCCCCGCTGAGCAGGTCAGGCCACCTCCTCAGAGACTGGGGAGCGGCCAACAGCATGCAAACGCTTCTTCTGTGGGTCTCCTGCTGGGCCACCCCACAGCAGAGCCAAGAGGATCCGAGAGAATCCAAGGCACCTCAACGAGAAGGACAGGAATGACCGCGGGCTGCACAGCACCGAAAGGGGTCAAGGTAGAGAAGAGAACAGGCCTGTGGGCTCTAACAGTGGGGGCCAAGGAACAACCCCAGCTCACCTCTGCTTCCCACTAGAAAAAATGTTGAAAGAAGTCCTGGACCTCCCTGCTGGTGCAAGGGGTTAAGGCACAGCACTATGAAGCAGCTGCAGTCACTGCAGCAGCATGAGTTCGATCCCCAGCCAGGGAGCTGACCCACATGGGACAGCAGACCTCTCCTGCCTCGCCCGCTACTCACTCCCCTTAGCAGTGTATTTCAGTAGATCCTCCTGTTCTGCTCCCCACTCTGTCTCTGGTGAATCCTCTCACCTCCCGTGACTCTGGCCTGTACCCCAGCTCTTGTATGCATACATAAATAAATCTTTTAAAAAAGAAAAAGAAAGCAAGAAAGAAGTGCTATTCCCCTCTCTCTGCCCAGGTGACCCAGAGGTGGCCGGCTCTCAGGGACCTGCAGGTCTGCAGCGCCAACGTCCCAGGAACAAGCCAGGCTCGGAACAAGGCAGTGCCCCAACCAGCTCTCAGAGTGCTGCTGGGTGGCATGCCCACCGCCAGGGAGGACCAAGACTAACTCTTGACGCAGCTTCTGGAGAATTCCCAGTGACACCCAGGAACAAGAAAATACAAATCTATGCGTGCAATTTAGATACAAATAGATGGTGACTATCCAAGTTTAATTTTGGCATTAATATGATACATTTCCACTCATGGACTGGGAAATAACTGAAATTAATCTAAATTAGTATCTTAATTAACCACAGTATGTTTTCCGTCTATAGGAGAGAAGGGAAAACAACAACAACAACAAAAACCCTTTCATTAAGGTGGTCCAGATCAAAACAGATTCGGGCTGATTTACTGTGATAATTCTTCAAAACAGTAGTAACGTACCCCAGACCCTGTTATATTATGACAGCCACAAAATCAAAACAAACCGCTCTGTTTAGACAAAAGTACAGACTAAAATTTCTCAAGCATTCTCACTAGTTTTTTTTTTTTTTTTCCTGGTTTTTTTTTTTTTTTAATGTTTTCTACTGGGTCCGTAACAGTTAAATGAAACTGCACTTCCCAGTGAGTAACAGCTCTACTTGTGTGATGGAAGGCGGTCTCTTGATAACAGAATAAGAAATTCAAGAAAAAATTTTACTGGCAAAGACTTAGATCAGACAGCAGGAGACACCCCTTCTGGAAAGAGGCACGAAGGCCCGGATCGCCAAGTGACACGGCAAGCACGGCTATCTGAGGGCGCGTGTCCTCCAGGGACGGGACCTTCCCTAGGCCTCCTTCAGCATAAAAACAAACAAAACCTTGCACCACGATACATTGTTCTCCTGCTCCCCCTTTTACGCCTGAGCCTAAATGTTCTCGAATTTCCACTCGATGTGTGAACGCATGATGGCGGGGCCCCCTCTTTCCATAAACAAATGGTTTAGTTAAGAATGCAGATCAGACATGGCAGTCTCTCCGCGTGTGCTGGCTGCTAATGCATTTTAACCGCGGCATATACGCTACATGTTCCAATTCAGCAGAGTCTCCTCTGAGCTGGAGATGCCAGCTTTGGACAGCCGATGTGTCATCTAGCCAACAGAACATATTTCCTGCCTGAAACGTGGTCTTGACAGCAAGGCAAAGTGTGATGAAGTTGTGTCACAGATAGGTGCGGTTCAGTCCATCTGGCAGAGGGGAGTCTGTGCTGCCTAATTAGGAAATTTAATGATCTGATCTGATCAAGCATCCATTTACAGTTTTGATAAGTGAAATGATTCAATTAGAGGGCTGCAAGTAGGTGTGAGCTGGGGCCTAACAAAACCCACGGGGCCAGAAATGCAGGAATGCGGACCTGGGGAAAATGAGATTTGTACACATTTAGGTCAGCAATACATATTGTAGCAAAGGAATGCTGCACGAATTTCTGAAGATTCTTGGCCAGTAACTTGTGAAACACTGATCTGATTTGCTTGGAAATTTTTTAAATAATTGGCTCCTGCTGGCTGCGGCCTCATGCCAACACTGCATGGTAATTCATTCGTGACATTCCTAGAAGAGAGGATCTGCCGGAAGAGCTGCGGTAATATGTTTAGGGAATAATCATGCCATTCTCCAAATAGGATGCATAAAAGGAAGCAAACAGCAGGAGATCAGCAGAGAGGCCTCTGGGTTTCCAGGGGAAGAGATTCTCAATTTAAATGGAAATTGTATGACTCTTCCTCCATTCTCCCTTCCCAGGCTCCAAGAGAGACACTGGCTGGACCTGTTCAAGATCAAGTATACAATTCCAGAGATCATTACTTGGGTCTCTTAAATTTGCTATTTATTGACCAAAGCTCTGCAGTGTATGATGGTGACTTTTCAAAGAATCCACTTGAAGCATCATTTGCTGGGATTTTGTAGATAACCGATGATTTGGGGGGAGGGGGGTGCTTGTGAAGAAATAAATGCATCCTTCGGGAAACAAAGGAAAGCCCGAGATAACATAAATCCTCGATAAGGATCACGTCGTAGCGCAGAACTGGAATAAGGGATTCAAAAGGAGCAGACAACAGGAACTAAAATCATGAGAAGCAGGCAAGGAAGAAAAAGAAAATGAGGCAATGAAGGAGAGAGTAAAGATGAGTGTGAAGGACGAGCGGGGGGAGGTGAGACACGGATCACTGTCTTAAACTGAGCAACAGGAGAGTCCACGGAGCCAGGATGTCACACTGATTCCCAGGAAACAGCTCCATCCTATTTCCCTGTTTGCCACAACCCCATGTGGGACTGGCAAGCTTCGGGAATTCTAGCCCAAAGAAGCCATAAGGGGCACCGCAGAGACATCGAGAGCTTAACACTGCTCTGGGCATCATGTAGTGCAAACCAGGCATTCCTGCCACTTACTCTGAACATCCCACTTGGGATGCCCCTTTTCCACCCCATCTCTGGGACCCTCTCATCTATGAGGATGCAGAAAGATGGCACCAGCAGTTTAACAAGTGGAATCCTCAAAGAAGGAGATGGCAGTAGAAATAACCAACTCTGACAATGCCCTAAGTGCCTTCACTCCCAGCATCCTGGAAGACTGGTAGGACAGTGGAGGAGAAGTGAATGGGAATTTAGCAAAGCTGGCAGGAGCTGAGGGCCGAGTGGACCGCCCAGAACCAGCTACGGCCACCAGGGGTATAGGACAAACTGCAACACTAATTTAAGGCGTCCAACATGATGGCACAGCAGGAAGCCAGTGGCTTCTGAAGCGCAGAGAAACCCTTTGGGGAAGGTTGTTAGGTGACCTGTATTGAGTTACGGGAGATGCTGGGCTAGCGAAAGGAAAACCAAAATAGCAACTGGAGAAAGAGGAGTCTCCCAAAATGTGGCAACCAGGATTAGGGTCTGCAACTCCTGACTTGGGATCAGAGCCAGGCTCCCAAACACTTCGAGGTCCTGGGAGGGAACCGGTCCTATGGACAGTAATTAAAAACACGGACTAGACTCAGGTCTCTCGTTGCTGAGAATTCCTTTTGGAAGCCAGGTGATCTGGCCTGGAAATGAATTACCTCCCCTGACCCTCAGGGCAAGGGGATTCTCAATGGAAGGGCGTGGCTCTCACTGGCTCAAGGGAGGAGTAGAGGTGGGACAGGCTGAGCACGCAGCAGGGCAGGCTGTTACTGTGGCAGATGCCTAGGCTGAGAGAGGCAGGGCCGCCAGGAAGAATCTGCATGCCAGGAGTCTCCAAATCTCCCCAATTTGGAGATAGTGTCCTACAGAGATAAGGCTGAGATCTATACACACAACCTGTGGAGTAACAGATGCTTGTTACTTATCTATGAATGCAGTTGCATGAGAAGTTTTACCAAAATGTACACATGAGCCTGTGTTCAATTATGTATTTGAATGGATAAGAAGAATGACTTGAAATTCATTGTCTCCCAGAAAATCCAAGATACATGGAGGCAATACCAATAGATCAGCTGGGAAAAGATACCCGGAAATGTCATTAATTAAGCAAAAAATAAATACTTCTTGGCCATGACTGTGTGTTAAACATGGTGATGGGTGATGTGGGAGATTCAAGAGTAAATGTCCGATACTCGAGGGGCCTTTAAACTAAAGACAAGCAGAGCAGAGCGGGGCAGCAGCCAACACACAGGTACGCTGCAGAGCCTGCACTGCCCTTTGACCCCTGGCTCTCAGGCTGGAACCACAAGAAGATACTCTACCCTTGGCCGCCGCTGGGTAGTGCTGCGCAACAGCCCCCAGAAGCAGCCCCTAGTCACATTCTCAGGGGTTATACAAACACCCCGATTCCTTTGCCCCTCGGGTGGGGTCACTGGGAGGCGTGTTTCGTACTGAGTTTCCTCATGGGATTAAGAACCTGGCAGCCAGTGCGCCAGTGTCTTAATGATTCAGTCCTTATTGTCCTTCCCGTCTCCGTGCCACCGCTGGGCCCTGCCCTCCCCAAGAAAGTGATTTGCACTTGCATCCTCTTCTCAAAGTCAGCGTCAGAAGAAATGCATGCCAAGACATAAGTATGCTTGCTGTGCGCTATGCCTTATGCTCCATGATTCGCAGTCATTATCTTATTTAGTCCCTTTGGAAATTAGATAAGGAAAAATAGTATTCCGTCAGGTCACTGTATCCTCTTAAGGTTCAGCATTAGTTCTCTATTCAGAACTTTAACAGAGGATGCATTTCGGGGCAGCCTCTTGACTCTCGATCAGCCCCTCCTTTGGGGACCTCACAAAAAGGAGGTTTTGAAAGAGGCTACCCATCATAGAACCCCAATTCCACTACACACCATGAGGGCATATGACTCAAACTGGGTAAATCACCATGTTTTCTGGGTGTTTCTACCATCAGAGCCAGGAAACCAGTCTTTCTCAGACATGGTGAAGAGGTAAAAGGCAGGTGTCTGGGACACCCAGCCCACATCCAGGCTCTTGGAGAGAGTTCCTGGTCAGTGGAAAGGATCAAGCCAACACTGAGAAAGTGCATTGCGAGGCAGTTCTAAGGGCGAGGTGCCCCTGAAGTCAGAACCTCTGCCCTTCCATGGCGTTCACTACACATCAATGAATTTTCTTTTTAATCGAAGGCAGACCGAGGTGGAGTCCTGCCACCTGCCATAGGACGATTCCTGCCCAATGCATGCAACATGGCAGAGGCTGCAGGTGGCTTACTCAGCATTTCATCCAGAGCAGCAGAGGCTGGAAACGATAGCACCCATTTCCCAGGATCTTGCACCTCTTCTCCGCGCTAGGCTTTAATCTCACCTCCTCGCAAAGTCCTGCTGGGGTGAAACCATGTCAACAACACTGGCCCAGGGATCAGGGCAATTCCACCTTTCATCCACTCCCTGCACTCATTTGTTCAATCAAGTAGCCCTGCACGATGTTTTTGTTGAGTATGTTCTGTTTGAGGCATTGGGCTGGGCACTGGGACATGACTGCAAGGCGCAGTTCCTCTCTCAAGAAGTCTGCAATCTCAGCATTTCCTATCCTGTGAGAATAAGGGCGCTGGAGTGGCGCATGTGTACACAAACAACCTTTCTCTGCAGTGTTGCTAGGAAAGGGGGCGAGCAGGGCCCCGGGGGAGTACGCGGTTGGTCTATCATGAGCACTGCTGCCACCTCCCTGGAGCGCACGGGCAGTGGCTTTGTGGTCACTCAGCCACAACTCACTCCCCAGCCCATACGCTCCCCTTCCCAGGTAGGCTGTGCTGCTAGTGGTTCACCACGGAACACTGAGCAGACGTGCAAAAAAGGGCCAGAGGTGAACAGAGGCTCTTCCTACTGGGTAGGGGTAGCGTGGTGAAGTGAGATAACCTAGAACAAGATGTTCACACACACGGCGGGGTGGGGTAGGGGTGAGAGTTAAATGTCTGTCACGAGAGTGGAAAGAGCCGTGGCAGTAGAAGAATGAGAACAAAAGTGCAAGCGGAATTCACCCTTGGAAAAAGGACACAGCCCCCTGCAACAAGAAGGAAGGGAAGAGGTGGAAAGATAAGCCAGACAGATTCTGTCTAGAACAGAGGTATTTTAGGAATTCAGCTACAAAGGGCTAACAGATATTGCTCCCTTTGACCATGCAGATGTCAACTCTTTCTAGCGAGAGGATGTCCCCTGGTATGTTGTAGCAGTGGTGGCAAGTCCTCCTCCCCTAGAGGCAAAGGAGAAACCTGGTCTGCAGTCCAAGGCAAACAGGAGACGACCCAGAACTTGCCTTCAGTCCGGCAGAAGCTCCCCTCGGTCTTTCAGTGCAGTGAGCATGACCCTGAGGAGACAGGGAGGTGTGTCACCCACTGCCGAGTAACAGAGACCACCTCGCCGCGGAAGTCGCAGATGTTTACTCTGCTCCTGAGGGTCAGGAACTCGGAGGTGGCTTAGCTGGGTGCCTCTGGCTGAGGGTCCTTCATCAGGTGTCAGCGGAGATTTCAGCTGAGCCTACAGTCACGTGAGCATTCAACTGGGGCTGAGGATCCACTTGTTTGTTTTTTTAAGGATTTTATTTACATACGCATTCAAGAACTGGGGTACTGGCCAGAGGTGCAGGGGGTCAGAGGATTCACCAGAGACAGAGCGGGGAGCAGAACAGGTAGATCAAGTGAAATACACTGCTGAGGGGAGCAGTGGGCGAGGCAGGAGAGGTCTGCTGCGCCATGTGGGTCAGCTCCCTGGCTGGGGGTTGAACTCACGCTGCAGTGGCTGCTGCTGCTTCACAGTGCGGTGCTTAACCCCTTGCGTCACCAGCGGTGGTACCAGTGTCCGGCCACACACGCCTTGCAGCCCAGCCCCAGGACACTTGGGGTCCTACTTGTGTCCCAGGCCTGCTCCTCCGGCCCCTCTGGATTCTGTTGGCCCCCACAGCCTGATACGCCCCTTGTTCTGCTAAAGACAACAAGGCTCGTCCGCTGGTGGCAATCAAGCGCCCTGGCTGGGACAGATGCGTGGACCTGCTGGGCCTTGCTGGGGGCTCGTGCTCCGGAAGCACGCCTGGGGTGGCGGCTCAGAGCGGACTTAGGAAAGGAAGCCTGAGAGACACGGGCCTGAGCAGCCAGGAGAACAAGGAATTTCTGAGCAGCAGAGGGGACCAGCAGGGACTTGCCTGAGACCCCGCTGAGGGGTCAGATCCCAACAAGTCAGTCTTGCCTTCTACACTTCATCTGACCAAACGCCTTTCCCTTTAGTGCTGTATCCACTAGGTCACTTTAGAATGTCTGCACTCTAGCACCCCAATGAACTCAAAAATATAGGTTCCATAATTTGGAATTATTATTACATTATATTCCATAATGTGGAATATATGGAATAATATGTAATTATTTACTTGGGGCCTTAGGTGCAGAGAACTGAGTAAATCCTATTCCTCACATATTCCCATTCAAGGTCCCCTCTCTTGTTCTATGTATTTTAGTCTCATTATCTGCATATTCATCTCCTCTTCCTCACCCCCACAGTCAATCATTCTAATGGTTCAATGTGTATCTGTTTATTTGTATGTATTAATGCAAATGGGGATTGCTTTGTATGCATGTATTTTTAATTTGTGTAAATGTTGTGCTATAGATCTCATTCTGTTCTTTTTTTTTTTTTTTTCCAATGCAATGCGTCTCTTACTAAGATTCATCTAAGTTGTCAGGTTTATATCTGATCACTGGCTGCTCGCTGCCGCCTGGCTCCATGGCGCACACCCACAGCATGAAGACTTCACCTTCTCCTTCTCCCACGCGTAGCTGCTCCACGTTGCACCTAACGTCTTACATCACTGCCGGTAACTTGTCAGTGTACATGGCCCCTGTGCCGTACATCCCTGGCCCTGGAGTTCCCAGGGCAGAGGGGACGTGGATACTTAATGAAGTCGGGCCATCGTGCCAGGCACTCTGCTGAATGCCTCCGCCAGTCCACGCCCACTCGAGGTGCGCGAGGATGAACAGTGTAGCTTAGAGAAACACCGACCGGCTGGCATGTGGGCAAACAGCAGCCTCCAACCTGGGTATCTCTTACTTAGGCTCACACGCTAAAACTTCCCTTAGTCAAACATTTTGCATGTCTCTCCCGATCCAGGATCCAGCATTTCTCTCCCGACCACTAAACCACATATCCCATGGTGAGGTCAAAGTGTTGTCATCAAGGAAGAGAAAGGAGCCTCTCTGTGGCACTCCTCAGCCCTGCCATCCTCAGCCTCCCTCCTCCTCCTCAGCTTTAGGTCTCTTCAGACATTCAGGGAGCGCCTATGCACAGCATGGGGCCAGCCAATAAAAGTGAGCTTCCCTTGACAACTAATTTGGCACTGAGGCTACTGCTTCAGTCCACCCCCCAACCCCCCACTCCCCCTCCCCGCTTTGCTCAGCATCAGTAAGTCAGACGCTACCAAAATGAAGGAAGTCCTGCATCGCAGCTGGGACAAGGTGAAAGCAAAATGATGCAAGAGTCAGAGGGAGCGGGCAGCACTGGTTTCCCTGCTGCCTCGGGAGGGAATGGCAAGACTAGAGAGGAGTGTGGCAGATATGCCAAAAAACAACAGGAAGATGAATTAGCCAAAGTAGATTAGGTTTCAGAACACTACTCCACAGAAGCAAGGAACCCAAGGCAGTTTCTCTGATTGTGACTGCTGTTCCATCAAGAACAAGCTGACATTAGAGCTTCCCTGGTGGGACAAGTGGTTAAGTCTCAGCACTATGAAGCTATCCGCAGCCACTAAAGCACGAGTTCAATCCCCAGCCAGGGAGCTGACCCACATGGCACAGCAGACCTCTCCTGCCTCCCCCACCACTGCCCTCAGCAGTGTATTTCAGTGGATCCGCCTGTTTGGCTCCCCACTCTGTCTCTGGTGACTCCTTTCACCCCCTGCAATTCTGGCATGTACCCCAGTTCTTGAAAAAAAAAATTCCAAATAGGAATTAGAACAGCCCTACCTAATGTCACCAGGTTATGGTTGACATGCCTAAGACCATCCTGCTGGGTACCTGTGGAGCTGAAGACCCAAAGGCAACCTCCAGGCTGGGGTCCAATGATGTGATTTCTTACAGTGCGTTCATTCTAGCAAACTCCACTGTCGTGAAAGAGCTTGGAGAGTTCCGTAGTATCTGAATCTGATCCACGTATAATATTCACAGGCGCAAGAAATATTTAAAGCCAGACAACAAATTACACACATAGCTTTCAATTCACTTTGGGGCACTGTTAAGTGGGAGAAGAGAAAAAGAGGCAATGATATTTGTTTCTTAAAGAAAATCCACAGCCTATTCCTTTTTCACCTGTTTACTAGTCAGCCACGGTGATTTTACTGGGGATTTTAAACCGACGCTCTTCGGCTGCCCAGCGAGATCAGAAGAAGCTGCCGCCTTCCACACCCCGCCACGCACATGTCTCCCACAGCACTCAGGGTCCCCCAAGGCTGCAGCCGCTCTGGACCCCCAGCATGCAGAGCGAGGCAGGGCATAGCTCCCAGGCTGGGGATCTGCCTCCATGCTGACAAGAGGAAGATTAAAAACGCAAGGGCTCGGGACCCCAGACAGCGGTCTGTCACAGAACAGCTGAAAAAAGTGTTGTTTGATGACGGAGACAGAAGAGACCACCTGCTCCGAGATATGCCCAGTCTCATCAAAACTCCTGCCCGAAGCCTGTGGCATCGCCTCAGGCCCAAACCCTGCTGTCTGTGACTCCCCAGGCCCCACTCTGGGGACTGCATGGGAAAATCCTTCTCCTGGTTCTATGGAGCCCCAAGGCTGCCCTCTGAACTCTGACTTCTGACCTCTCCCTGCCCACCTCCCAGCCGGCTCCCCACGGGAAGGGGTTAGCCGAGGCCTGAGTGATGGATGTTTCAGGTGTCTCCTGCAGGCCCCACAGCTGCGCTAACAATGTCAACTGAACAGGCGTGACACAGGTATAGGAGACAAGCAAGAACAGGCTCTCAGGGGATCTTAGATTCAGGGCTTCATCAGCGTCATCTCCCTGGCAACGACAAAGATTGCTGAGTGACAGTCATGACCCTGGCTCTGAGGATCTGTTGCCCCTGGCAGCAATTTGCCCAGAGGAAGACACCTCTGGCCTCCAGGCCTGAAAATGACACTGTCCTTGCACCTCAGAAGACATCTGCATCTCTACAGGTGGGAGAGATGGCCCAGTCAAGGTATCTGGACAAGCCTGGGGAGCTGCTGCTGGGGACGGGGTCCCGGTGAACAGCAAAGGATCCTGGAGGGCTCATGGGGCCACTGCCAGCAGGACAGACCCCCCTTTCCCACCTACTCAGCTTCACTCTCTGTGAAAGAGATTATAGGAGGGAGAAGGGTTATTTATCGGACTTCTACTTCTCCTTCCCACTCCCCATCAAGGGATCCTCATGATGTCAGTCTCTCTCTGCTCTGGTTCCACTTCCAGATTCTCATCTGAAATTGTCACTCAGATGGAACTGGCGGCTGAAGGCCCTGATCGTGACAGCAGTTACTGAGCTACTTGCTAAGGCGGCCAACAAAGCCACAAGACTCCCAGAACCACTGCGGACGTAGGTGAGGCTCTTTAAACCCTTACATTCTCCCCTGCTTTGTGTGCCCCCTCCCAACCCCATGCTTACCCCCCAAAGGGCTGAATTTTGGCTCCGTGGTGGTAGGAAGACCCGAGTTCAGGGCTACTGCAGTGAAGTGAAGGGATCTCGGGAGAGGCGGAATAAGCTACCGACTGCCTCCAGGACGTCGCACGCGATCACCTGTCTGGTCTCAACGCTCCTCCAGAGTCCCACAGCAGCAACACGCCATTCCCACCCAGTCCCAGCTCCCAGAGGCCACGGGGGCCTGTCTCCAAGGTGCTGATACACCCCGGATGAGGCCAAGACCTCCCAAACACACGGATTGCACCAGGGATGTTTAAGAGCAGTGCAGCTTCCCGCTCGGAGGAAGCGCAACACACACTCCCAGGGCGCCAGGCCCCTGTCTAGTCACCACACAGGGACCCCCCCGCAGGGCCTCGCTGCAGACACTCAGCTCCCCCTCCTTGCCCTACCTGCACCCTCCCCTCCCCTGCAGCCAGAATGAGACATGGCCCCTCAGGGACAGGTTTATCCTCCCAGCTCCGCACAAGAGTCATTTCCACATTAAACTCTCTCCATAACCCTGTTTCTGAGAGATAAATTACGCGGAAAGGCGAGAGCAAGGGATGACGTCCCTCGAGTGCTGAGTAAGGAGGTAAGGAAGAGAAGCGTCACGGTGCCCGAGACCTGGAGCTGGAGACTCGCCTGACCCCTGAAGCTGCATTTTACTGGCTCTCACAGGATGCTGTGCCCCCGCTGCCCAGTGCGCGGTGTGGGATTAAACGTGTGACGTGCGGGACACACAGGAACAAGGATGCTGTGAACGCTCCTCCCGCCCTGCTTGCAGGAGACTAATGGGAACCACCACACCACAGGGGCCTGGCCCACCTGGAGCCTGCCACCCCCACATCCAAGCCAACCTCCTAAGCACCCAGGGACCTCCTCGTCCCTTCCACTGGCTGTGCCACGCTGCGGTCACTGTGGCCCTGGCAGGGCTGGCTGTGTAGGACTGAACACCTCATTTCTGCGCCCCGACTTCCTACAGGCCTTTGGGTGCTGGTTCCACCGTCTCTAATTAGGAACCCCCTGCCTCTGCTGGGCCTTCTGCTGTGTTCGAAGCAAACGCATTCCGTGGCCAAAAGAGGCCCAGGAGGAGGGCAATGTCACATTTTCTCTTTTTATCTCTGACAGTCAGTTTTATTTTTTAAAATCAGATTCTAGGCCCACTGGGTTTCCGCTGTCTGACAGTCATGTAGGCATGGCTAAAGGAAAGACCCAGAAAGTCTGGACTGCCCAGGCCCCAAGAGGATGCTGAGGTTTGACTTCAAGGGATCAAGGCACGAGACTCTAAAACAGACAGATGGCAAAGCGCTCCAGGAGTCGCTCGAGGGTCAAGAGCACGGGGTCCGACATCAGAACTCACGTCAGGGCAAAGTCAGCCAGTCTTCTAGCCAGAGGAGGCCCCCACTCACCACTCTCTCCTCCAGCACGCGGCCTCCGCTTGCCTGCAGGTGACCAGAAGCTCCCTGCTCCCCATGGCCTGATCGCCAAACACAGATGGCAAGATTTTGGCTCACCAGCGCTTTCAAAGCTCTCCCCAGGAGTGTAAGCTCCATAAACTCAAGGTTCCTTCAGGGGTTTTCTCCCTGCTACATCTCTCATACTTAACTCCCCTTTTGTTGAGCAAATGAGTGGACTGGATGAAGGGAGGGGTGGGAGAGTGAAATACCCTCTGGGCATAAGAGAACCAGTCCATGCTGCCAGGGCTCCAGCAGCATCACTGAGACTGAAGATCAGGAAAAGCTGATGTCTCAACTGTTTTCTGGACAATCATGTAAAAATCGTACCTTGCATCAAAATACATCCTTGTTCATTTCGTGGTAGAAATGACGTTTTCACTTGCTAGCTAGAGAGTACAGTACGTGTGCCCCTTATGGTCGAGCTCCAGGCCCACTGCCACACTCCCCTGGCAGTACGCACAGCCTGACTTGGGAGCTGGGTGCTGAGCAACGCTCTGATCTCGCCCAGCATCCCGCATCTGCCTTCCACCTCACAGCCGTGCCATCCCTCTCCCTAGTCACTGCTCTCATGCAACAAGTCTCCCATGGCACCTATGTTCTGCTCTTAGGCAAACCACTCCCCCCACAACCCCCGGGAGCCCTCCTCTTGATGTTTTCTTCTTTCATAAAGCTCTAGGTAAGGCCATGAGTAATTGGTTCTTTCTAGAGAGGGATTGATAATCTGTCTTTCCTGGAGCTATTACCATGCTGGCCTGCCAAGTGGACAAGTGTTAAGAGGAGAAAACGGGGCGGTGTCCAGGGTGGGGTGGGAACTCCAGATAATGGAGTTGGGAGCTGTGGCGAGAGCCTGTCCTAGCAGCCAGAATATGAACCATGTCAGTCCTGACGGAGAATCGCAATTCACAGCCCTCCTGCCCTCCCTCTGCAGCTGCTCTACCCGGCTGCCTGGCACAGTCTGCACCTGGCACTGCGATTCTCAATGTGGAAGAGGCCTTGCCACAGATGCATATGGTGGACACTCTGCCTGCACGATGTGGCGCCTCCAAAGTCCTGGTCAGAAGCACCCAGGCTGCGGTCAGCAGTCACCCTTGAATTCACTGCGAGTCTAGCACAGCTGGGCCCCCAAAATGTGGCCCCTGCACTCTACCAACTCACAATTAGAAATGTCTACGTGCCCTGCTCACCTGGACTGGGGGTTTCTCAGAATCATTCCCATGGTCTAAGACCCCTTTAGATCAGTAACAAGCTCCCCAGAGGTCCGGCATCAACATTATCAGTGCCTGGCAGCCAGTGTCCAGAAAACACCTTTTCATTTCTCATCTCATTGACTCCTGAGAGTCCTGGGCGCTGCTGAAAAGGGAAAGAACTGTCAGCTGAGCCCAGGATCTGGCTGTGCCTCTTGCTTCCTGGGGCCAAGCCGACCAGAGAGAAAATTCCAGATGCTCAAGGACCTGAGCATGTGGGTAGTCACAGTATGGAGGTTAATTACATGGTATTTGCTTGGTTTCCTTCTTGGAATCTTTGTTTCTTGAGTGTGTGCTGGCACTGGGCTTCACATAATGCAGTACGGCACCTCCAGCGCTTGGAAGCCCATGATCTAGGGTCTATCTTGGCTCTTCCATGTTTTCTTTCTCCTTCCCTGGGAAAGGCCTAGAACCTTCCTGTGATCTGCAACTCTCCACTGTGATCAGGGAGGAAAGTGTGCCCAGTACTCATTTACTGTCCTTCTGATGGATGGCTCACCCGGTGTCCCCTATACTCCACGGAAGAATAGATGACGCAGAAGAAAGAATCTTCACTGTTGGGTATACACAGTTCCCACCATCAAAATCCTTTTATACCCTTTTTCTGTTCCATGCCACAGATCCTTCCTTGGTTGGTTTTCCCAGGCTGCTCACCATGGAACTGCTGTTCTTTGGATCACCACAGAGGTACCACCTTGTGGTAGGTTCCACAGAGTAACTTGCTGGGTGAGTGGACATGTGTGTGCATGACAGACCACATTCCTCTTACACCCTCAGGCTGGGACAGGAAAACCTTCTCTAATACCCCTGAATTCTCCAAGGTACCCTCCGGAGAGGTCTTTAAATGGCCAAGATGGAAAGACAACTAAATGTGAATTCATGTGTGCCTGCGCGCTACACACACACACGCACACACACACACAGAATCTGCACAATGACCAGCTGGCTGTCCCAGCAGGACCAGGGTTGGGTGTGGTATTGGTTCTAAACTCCCAACAGCACTTCCTTCCCCTAGCCCACCTCTCACAGAGAAGACCTGAATTCTGTTTCCTTGACAACCAGTCTTCCTCTCTCCCCAGATTTTTCAGCGCTGTGGTGATAAGGTGTATTTAAACCCAGCAGCCATGTTCCCATGGTGATAGAAGACCCCCCGTAAGTTGCCATGGGAACAAGAGATGGCTTTGAAAGAGGATAAAAGTAAGTCGGTTTTGCAAGTGATGACAGCAAAGTTCGAGGCAGAGGAGCTGAAGAATATGGCCCAAGAAGGCACCAGGTCACGGGCAACGGTCCCGTTTATTCTACCTGAAGGCAGAGGAGGTCGCAAGGGGTGGAGACATGTGACACCAAGCCTCCCGCTCTGCTCCCCAGAAGACTCTCAGAGAAGCAAAGTGACTGCTGAAATTTGAAGATAAGCTCTTTCCATGTGTTCTGATTTGCTATTTACTCCTTTGTCTCCCTTCTTCTAAAAGGTTTTCAGGAAACAGAGGAACTGGATGAGACAGGGCAAAAATGAAGGCCCGAGTGTCAAGGGCACTGTTCTCTTTAGCTGCTCCATGGCATGAAAACAATCATCTGTGAATTCTGAGATCAATGTTATCCGGATTGTGTTTCCTCCAAACACTTTATTCTGAGTGCTTCCAACCGTGCAATGAATTGTAAAGCTCGCACCTGTACGCCCATCACCTAGGCCGTCCCAGGAACATCTCACTCCATTTGCTCTGCTGCACAGCCAGCTGCCTGCCCACTCATTGCTCGACTGGTGCGCACAGCCAGTGGGGGACCTGCGACCCAGACCGGGTCAGTTCCTTGCCAACGCCCTCTCCTTTCACCACACTGTATTTGAGGTGACCAGCTGCCTGGCGTGCCCAGGACCAGGAGGGCTCCTGGGATGTGAGGCTTCAAGCGTTGCCTTCAGTGTAGTCAGATGGCACCCTGCTCCCCGCGTAGTATGTTTTGAGGAATTTAGGGTGTGATAAAGAGGGAGGGAACGCAGGCTTGGAACAACCACCGTGGAAACAATGGTAAGTGCAGAGAGACAAAACTGAGTTTGAGAGAGGAAATGTAGCTACCCAGACACCACGCGTGGCTGATAAGCGTGTTCACTCCCACAACGTACTCTTACGACGTAGGAAGACGGCACGGAGGAACCTACTAAAGTTACACACAGACGTACCCAATGACGCAACAACTTGGTGCCCAGGTAGACTCGAAAGGCTTGAGAGTGTTCATCCACTGACGTACGCACACCCACAAGAGTGCTCAGAGCAGCTTTATCCGCACCAGCCCGAACTAGAAACAACCCAAATGTTCCGGGGAATACCGTCTGGACACTCATAAGGGAACATGACAGAGCGCCACAAATGTAAAACCTACCATATCAACAGCACAGACGCATCTGAACAACGGGCTGAATGAAAAAGGCCAGGCAGAAGGGAGCGCACTGGATGACTCCACTGTACATGAAACTCTACGTAAGACAAACCTCACTTGCGGTGACAGAGGTGGAAGATGGGGTACGCCCAGGCAGGGAGAGGGTGGTGAGGGCCGGGTGGGTGAGAGGACTGGATGCCCCAGCAGGGCTCACACAGTGCATTCACACGTAGCATCCATGGGATGGAACAGACGAGCCAGGCGAGCGGCCACTTTACTGAGTACAGGTTACACCTCAGGGTCAAAGTTAAAAGAAAAGAAAAAAAAAAGCAGACACCTGAAATCCAAATAAAAAGTAAAGGGAGAGAGCAGTGAACGCTGGAGCTGCCAGAGAGAGAGCAGCATGGAGCCAGCAAGCCCAGAAAGGTCTAGACACCACCACAGCCCTCAAGCTACTCTTACTCGGGGACGCGCCCTTTGAGGCCAGCAGTGGTAGGACTCTCACCTCACATCAGAGCCACCGCAACTCGTTCTCAACAGCAAAAGGCTGTGCTTGAAGAGTAGAAAAGGCACCTTCCGCCCTTAAGTAGGAAGGGGCAAGCAGACCTTCTCTTCTGTCTGAAATGAGGGTTATTTGGGGGAAAAAAAGAAAAAAACTTTAGGAATTTCCCTAGGGGCCCGCTTCTGGGAAATTAAAATCTGCAAACAAAGGCAAAGCTGTTTCTTTCTTCCCCACCCCAAGAAAGGAACCTAGTCTGGGAAATTGCCCCAGCCCTCACTGAGCTTGGGGTCTGCTGAGGAGAGGTACCAACACAGTCGCCTGCTATTTGGCAAGTCTGGAGCCAGCCCCAGGTGCGGGAGCGTGGAAACCACACCCTCGCTTCTGGGTGTGCTTGCCAAGCTTGCCACGCTTCTCCAGGTGCCCTTGGAAGCCAGGGGCCACCCTGCGGAGACCTGACCTTGACGGATATCCTTCTGCTCCTCCAAAATGAACAGACTTGCCAGCTCAGTTTCCCTTGGGTAACTCCAGTCCTCCCTGCAGCAAACAAACCTGCCCCTTGGAACCAAGCCTCTCGCTGCCAGTGAGGGCTGGCGGGACAGGCCCCTCCAGCAGATACTAGGCTGCACCAGTTCACTTCATCTGGATTAGTTTGCTCGGCTGCATGACCCACACTCCCTGCCTGGGTTCTGAAGCACAAAGCAAGAGGCTCCCAGCACAGAGGAAGGCCAACCGATAATACCTTTAACACGCCTGCTTCTGATGGCGAGAGCAGGAAACGTCTCTATTTTCATATTCTGTCTATATGCATCTATATATTTTTAACATGTCACTGTGCCACTTGGTACAGGATTGTCATTTTAAGTGGTGGTTTGGCCTCACTCCAGGGCTTGATGCATCAGGGGTCACAAAGCTTCTAAGGCAGCTGTAATTTTTATGCTGAGCCCCCAGAACTCAGTGGGTCAGTTCGAGGAGATTTCACCACACGGCAGAGCACTGGAGTGAGTGGCTCTCAATTGAAAGGGCACAGCTTTTAAACAGCAGTCTTGTTTTCTCTCTCTCCCTCCTCCCTCCTTCCCTCTCTCCGCCCAAGACAGAATTAGTCCCTCCCTTGGGCCTCCCTGGTGGCACAGTGGGTTAAGCAACTCACTATGAGGCAAACCACTGCAGCCACTGCAGCAGGAATTCTATCCCTGCCTCCCGCCAGGGGCCAGGGAGGGGACCCACATGGCCCAGCAGACTTCTCCTGCCTCGCCCACTGCTCCTCTCAGCAGTGTATTTCGGTCCATCTGCCTGTTCTGCTCTCCCCTCTGTCTCTGGTGAATCCTCTCACCCCCCACACCTCTGGCCTGTATCCCAGTTCTTGTATGCATAAATAAATATTTAAAAAAAAAAAGAATTAGCTCCTTCCTGGACCAAGGGATTATAAAGAGTCAAACACTCAAGCCAGTACCCATCCCTCACCCCACAAGGGAGGGTCCCTGGGATGCTGTTAATTGGGGTCAGAAGATGAACAGAAATGCCAGCCCTGAGCAGGTGTGCACCTGAGGGCGGTTAAGATTGAGACCCAGAGCAGCTGACAGGTCTGGAGCATGCAGGGTCATGCCCACACCCAGGTAACTGCAGGTGCTGGCCTGTCCTTGCTTCAGAGCAGGGCCACCAGGGGCCTCCAAGGACCCCTGCTTCATCTGGTGCCCAGAGCAGTATGCCTGGAAGTACCCAGGAAGCTGGCTACCGGATTGCCCAGAGCACAGCGCATCTGGCCTCCAAAGTAGAGGCTGTGGAAGACAAAGGGGAGCTAGACTAGGGGCACCAGTCAGCAGAACCCAGCTCCTCTCCTCTGTACCAATTTGGGTTCCAGGATCCGGTTCCAGCTTTTCTAGTCTCCCGTCTCCTTCCTCCCTCCTGGCAGGCCTGCCCCCACCCCCCATACCCCCCCCCCAGCTCCTGGGCAACTGTTTCTGGCCCCTNTCTGTACCAATTTGGGTTCCAGGATCCGGTTCCAGCTTTTCTAGTCTCCCGTCTCCTTCCTCCCTCCTGGCAGGCCTGCCCCCACCCCCCATACCCCACCCCCAGCTCCTGGGCAACTGTTTCTGGCCCCTGAGATCCTCTTCTAGAGCAGAGCTCCCCTCCCTCCAAGTAGCTATTTAGAGCCAGGGAAAGAAATGGAGGGGAAAAAATCTTATTAAATATGTGTATTTCTGCTATTCCTTTTGGTGGGATAATCCCTAACAAACCACAGCTGCAGAAGACCAACTGAGCAAATGACAGAAGGATATAAATATCTAGAATTACTGTATCTTGAATTCAGTTTTCCTGCTGCAGCTCCAAAGAGCCAGATTTAATTTTTAAAAGAGACTTCAGGAAGGGAGCCCGGGCCTGGCAAAGCCTGCGCCACACAGTCAATGCAATAAGGCCTTGGGTTCCCTGTCGGCGACGTCGGCGACACTGCCTTGTCACCGAGGCGGACGCGTGCATGCCTGTGTCTGTGCGTGCCCTCGAGAGTGTGAGTGTGTGCACACGCGCATGGCGGGGTCAAGAAGCCAGAGCTGGAGAACTGTGAAGAGGAGCTCCAAGCACTGCTCACTCTGCCCTCCACCTCCCTGCCGCAGGACATTTGTTTACAGGAGAAGGCGGGAAGGAAAATTAAACAGCCATTTCCAAATCCCACAAGGCCTATCAAGCAGCAAATGTCATCCAGCTGTTCCCCACCCCCTGCCCCAGTTTCCCATCTGCTGCCTGTTTTAGGGGGGACCTGCTGGACAGCACCATTCACCATACTTTGGCTGGCAAACTCCTGAGTAGTTTGGCACGGGAGCTCCGTCCCCTTGGTGATGCGGTTGGCAGGATGGGGCCTTCCCGAGTGCGCTGGACTCCGAGTCTGCACCATCTAGGTGGGGGTCTCTGCTTAGCAGGTGCCTGGACCTCAGGCGAGCAGGACTGGCGCATGTGCCCTCTCAGGGCGCAGGGCCACGCTGCTCATGCCAGATGCCAGAATCATTCTCGGGATCCCCTGAGAGCATTTAAGAAAAGATCAAGACTGCAGATTTGGAAGACCTCCCAGCAGGCAGCTGGCCTTTAGCCATGGAAACCAAATCAGACCTCGGGCTGGAAGAACATGGTGCCTGCAGATGCAATTCACTCACCGTACGATAGATATTTCCTGACCCCTCTGAGGGGCATGTGCCTTCCAACGCTCTGGCCTGGGCTTTCACCGTGCCTGTTGCTTGCGCCTGTACGGCTTGCTCTCGAGGACTACCGGCTGTGTACGTCACCGGACACACGGCGGCACAGCCTTACGAGGTATGAGGAATTCCCGCCTCTGCTGATAACGGAAGAATCCCATGCCCGCTGCCCTGTCTCAGCTCAGGTGACAGACTTCTCCACTTTCACGCTTGTCTTCAGTTTTACTGGGCCAAGTGGCTTTTAAGAGCAGGTCCTAGCCCCAGTAAGCTAGATGCTGAGGGGTGCAGAAACGAGAGGGATGTGCTTCATGAGGTGGCCGGGACTGTGGACTTCTCCCATCTGCCATGTCAGCGGCTCTACATCGGCCAGGTAATGCCCATGTGGAAGCGGCGCTTCCTAATCCTGGAGCCAGAGCCGGAGGCACAGATCATGTGGACACCTGGGAACCGCGAAAGACGCTGCGTGTTTAATATCCCAGTGTTCTCTGTCCCGCCCCTTTTGTCCTCCTTCCCTGGAGAGGTGCGAGTCAGTTTGTGGCCATGCCATGCAGATCTCAGAGCGCCGAGGGCCTCGGGTCCCCTTTACAGCCTATCTACATTAGCCCCGCTCCGTACTGGGAATATTTACCCACTCGAGCCGTTGCTCTCTCCTTTGTGGATGCTTTTCTGGACCTGGTCGTGAGTTGCTTGAGGTGACTTTGCTCATTCCCCAGGCGTGGCAGATGCTTTACATGTAAGGAGAGCTCAGTGCAGACTTGTCAAATAGCTGAACAGACTAATGGATTACAAGTGATAACCTCACAATGCTTCTGTTTAAAAGCAGCAGCCAGACTTGCAGGGGAAAAAAAAAAACAACAAAACAGCTATTCTTCCTTTGTCTTGGGGTGCCTAAAAGTAACTCTCCTTTATGCCCTGAGTCCTTTCTAAGTAAGGAGGGAAGACAGATACATTTGAGCCTGCTTTTGCAAAGCTGCTTTAAGCCATTCCTCTGTAAAGCAGCCCCCAAAGAATGCGTCTGTCTAGGGAGCAGAAAGGCCAGTAAGATGTCAGCAGGCTCACCGCTTCCACACCACCACAGGGACAAGCAGCAGGCAGCCCTCGCAGGCCACTCCCACCCCACCACTGTCTCTGGAGCTAACCTCACACCCACTCACTGTTCAGGAGAGCAGCCCAACCCCTCCGCACACCGCGTGAAGCACTCCGACTGGGTTCTGGGCGCCTTGGTTTGCATTCCCGTTTGGCTCCACTGTAGCGACCCTCAGGGACCATGCAGCCCTGCAGAGCCCCTCACAGCAGGGACACATGCCACCCCTGGCTGAGGCAAAAGCCGCGGGTCAGACACGCGCGCCTGGGAGATTGCCAAGTCTCCTGCCATGTCTTCTGCCGCTCCCTGACCTTGGGCTTCTTACTTTCTGCTCTCAGTTCTCAGCTCCATGGCTGACGATGTTAATTCCTATTGTTTTTAAAAAATGGAGGGCCTCCCTGGTGGCAGGAGGGGTTGAGCCCCGCACTGTGGGGCTGCCAAGCTGCTGCAGAGCAAGTTCAATCCCCGGCCAGGGAGGGGATCCATACGGCGCAGCAGACCTCTCCTGCCTCGCCCGCTGCTCCCCTCAGCAGTGTATTTCAGTCGATCTGCCTGTTCTGCTTCCCGCTCTGTCTCTGGGGAATCCTGTCACCCCCACGCCTCTGGCCTGTACCCCAGCTCTTGTATGCATAAATAAAATCCAAAAAAAAAAAAAAGGAGTGCTGACTTGGTGCCAGACGCTGTGGGGCTCGTCATCACCAAGCACCCTCTCACCATGCCTTTCTGAGACTGGTGCGGTTATGAGGCCCGTGCCCTGCCTGGAGACGAGAAGATCGAGGGAGGTTAAGCAAGTCTTCAAGTCACACACCAGTGAGTGTAAGAATCTGAGTTCAAAGCCAGGTCCTCCTGATGGTAAACGTCACTCTCTCCATCACAACATTGTTCTCC
The DNA here is from genome assembly GCA_019455555.1 of Galemys pyrenaicus. NCBI lineage: Eukaryota > Metazoa > Chordata > Mammalia > Eulipotyphla > Talpidae > Galemys > Galemys pyrenaicus. The sequence continues at coordinate 1,307,223 of JAGFMF010011614.1, forward strand.
AGAAATCTGCTCTGGGCTTGGCGCATCTCATTCTATTTCTGGGAATTCAGCTCTGGCACCATCCTTGCCTCATGGAAGGACTAAGCGTCTCCATCATGGCTTCAAGGACTGTTGGGCGAAGAAGGTGCCACAAATACTGGTTCTGACCTGACTGGCTGCCGGTCTTCCACCCCAGGGGGGCCTTCAGACCCTAGTCCCAGGGTCTCTGTATCCTGAAGGCTTCTTGCATTTCTTTTGACTGTCTTTTACCTGTCGGGTTGCCATCTACCCCACTTGCCGCGCATTCACAGCACGCCTACCCAGTCTCCTCTCTGCCTAAGCTGTGTAAGTCTACAGGAGGGGCTCCGGGAAGGACCCTTTGTGAGACATCTCCGGGACAGCCCACCTTTGAGTCTTTGATCTCAGCACCACTGCTGGAAGGAAAACAAAGGACCTTGCCTAATCCCTTCTTTTTCAGAGCGGAAGGGGCTCTACTCGGACAGACCGTACCTCCCCAGCCCCATCATCGCCTACCGGAGCAGAACCTCTCTAGCACCCAAAATCTGAGACTCAGTCCTCTGTGGGAGAGCACAGCTGTGCCCCAGCATCATCTGACAGGCATTTCCGCCTTGGAGGCAGCACCAGCCTCGCCGTCCTGTCCTGTGGCCGGTTTCCCACTAATATGCTCATATTTCATCTGCTTTAGCATTTTGCTTTCCCTGAGCCTCTTAATCCCTCATAATTGAATATATTTTATGCTGATGAGCAGCAGTGTTAATCACGCCTGTGGGCCATGCCTAAAGGGACATTTTATTTCATTCTTTCTTGGGCCTTATGCCAACTTGTACTTTTCGGCATCTCTGGGGAACAGTCTCTCTGCATGAGGGTGGGACGTGCGTTAGAGGTGAGGAGGGACTTCCTGATTCGCAATCTCTTGAGCCCCCTGAACCAAGTGCTAAAGAGAATCACCTTAAGGAGTGATTTCTAAGAATGGAGACACGTTTCCTTTCTTTGTCATCCAATCAGCTGAACGCTGCTACCTGGAGCCTGGGGTAACCCAGCGATGCCTGGATTCTTCCTTCAGAGGAGAGGCTGAGAGTGTAAGTTCTCCCATCCCAGGGGGCTTCTATGTTCCCTTGGGAACACAGGGAGAGAAGAGGACAAGGCAGGGAGGAGATGCACAACCTAACGGCACTCCCACGCGCACAGACTGTGGAGCTGCTCCTGAAGTTAAGGAAGGAGACTGGCTCTGCAGGCATTCCCAGCGGCCACAGCGCTCTGCCTTGAGCATCATTTCCCTCAACGTCAGAGCCGGGATTTGGTTAAATTAAAAATGCATAAAGCCACAGCCTTGTTTTCTTTCAATTTTAGTGCTCACAGAACTAGAAAGGATTGATATGCCAGTAATAGCAGACAAGAGGGAGAAGAATTTATGACCCCAGAAGTGCTGAGGCAAAGCAATAGAAAGACGCATTTAAGTCTTTCTATTAAAGTAACTCATATTAAAAAGTAATAGAAGCTGGGGTGGCGGAAGCCTTACTTATTTCATCAGTGATGCCAACAGTCAGCAATTTGTCATGGCTGGAGAACAGGAAACAATCGTCTACCCCATGAATGAGTTCAGTGCAGCCTGTCAACAAAAAGCCCATCATAATCTGGGGACAGCGGGGCAGACAGTTTAAAGATTCAGGTGGAGGAGGGAGGGCGAGACAGCTGCATCCATGTCTGGGGCTGCAGAGCAAGTGGAACTTGTACTCATGTCAGAATCCGCTCAGGCGGCTGAAACGGAGACCAGACTGGGTATTGTGGAGGCTGAAGTCCAAGATCAGCACGCTGGCAGACTTGGTTCCTGGTGAGGGCCCTCCGGACTGCCGCCTTCTGGTGTAACTGTCGCATGGCGGAAAGGTAGCCATCTTGCGTCTCTTCAGATCAGGGCACTAATCCCTGCTAGCATGGGGGGTTCCACCTTTAGGACCTCCCAAAGACTCTTCATCTCCAAAAACCATCCTATTGGGGATTAGGGCTTCAATACATGAATTTGGGGAAGGAGGGACACAGACACGCAATCCAAAGCAATCTCTCTCTCCTTGAAGGGCCAAAGCTCTAAATTAGCCAGGAAGAAGAGAATTTAGCAGTTCATCTTAGTAAGCTGGGGTTGGTGTCTTTCTTAGTGCGAACCCCTGGGAAGTCTGGGCCAGCAGGAGCAGGCTTTATTCCCTGTGTTTTCACATCCCTCCTTAACAAGGATAAGGAGGACTTAGGTGTGAACACTTTGATCTCTTTTTCTCTCTTCAAAACCACACCTCTCCATAGCTCTTCTCCTCAGAGAGAGAGGAGGGAAGGGAGTAGATATGAATGGAGCAGGAACAGGTTTCCCTTAGTCTTAGCTTCTAAAAAGGCAACAAAAAGTCCTCCTTAATTTGACAAACGTGTCCATTTAGCATCCTCTCATTCATTCCTGGCTACACAGATGAGTTCCTCAACCCTGTAGGTGCAACCGCTGACCCTGTGGCTGCTTTCACCACTCACTGCCTGACTAGCTAGAGCTAAACATCCATTCTGTAGGAGTGCTTCCTTCCAGGTTACCAAGGACTCCCAGGCACCAAGTTCCAACACCCCTTAGCATTGTTTCATTGCTTTGGGTCCTATTGTTGCTCCTTAAAATTTTTTCCCTCCATTGACCTTGGAAACAATATCCTGGTTCTCCTTCACACTCCCTGCCCAATGCTCCCCTCCCTCCTCCTCTCCTCTAACTGTGGGAGTTTCTCAAGGTTTATTAGGTCTCAGTGCTCAGTTCTTCCATCTGTGTCTGTACCCAGTTCAAAAAAGTTTGTCCTCATTCACAGCTGCAGTAATTACTCCGACAGAAGTGAATATCTGACCAGGTTGTGAACTTAATTAGTGTCCTTGTGAACATTTTATCCGTTTGCTGTGTGCCATTTTCCCCATATCCAGTAAAACTGTAATGCTGTGTGGTATCCCTTCATGCTAACCTCACCTTAAGTTGTTCTCCATCCCAAACTCCACCACCAGCCATCATCTCCACTGTGAAATATACGTGAACACACCCACTCCTTCCTGGCTGGCAACAGCATGACCACGTCCTAAAGTTCAAGTCCCAGCCTCAGCCTTCTCAGCTCAAGGGAAGGGAAACCAGAATCAAGCATATGTTTATAGGTTGAAACAGAAAATAATGAACTAGAAGGACAATCAAGGGGAAGAAAGTCCCAGGGTGTTTTCTTGTGTTTCAATGACCACTAAAGAGGGGCCGTGAGAAGAAAACACTCTTGAGACCTCTAAACAAATGTTCAGGTCTTGGAAGAAGAGATCAAGGACTTGGTTGAGAGAAATGCTACAGATAACCCAGAATATACCATTAAAATCCACCATGGGTGGCAGGGTTGGGAGCAGCACTGGACGGAGCAGAGACAACTCAAAGTCCAAGAAGAGAGGCGTGCAGCCCGGTTCCAAGGGCAGTCTCACATTTATTGGGAACCAGGCTCAGGGAAAGTGGGCAAGTCCATGGAAGAATGTGTATGGAGGGGATGTGGATTGGAGAGATACTTTTATGGTGCCAGCTAGGGGGAGGAGTGAGTAGGGGCTGTTGCGGGGGGGGGGGGGGGGGCCTCCATTGTTGCAGNGGGGGGGGGGGGGGGGGGGGGGGGGGGGGCCTCCATTGTTGCAGCTGATCAAAACGGGCCTATCTCTAGTTTCTGTTCTCACTTAACTTTCTGTTAATGTGGTCTAACTAGTTATGCTAATCTGGCCAAAATGTGTGCCTGCTGTTTTCAGCAGATACTGATTGTCCAGTATGTTCCTCACAGCAAGACTTTTGTCCTGGTGAGAGGCCCCCTGCCTGACCCCATTATTTTCGCTTGACCAGCAGGAACTCTGGGCACCAAGACAATAACCCTGAGAACAAGGGGGCTGGGGAATCCACGGTCATTCCCGCTTATAAATTTTCAACTAGAAAAAATTGAGTTGGGTTCCCGGAGGACAGGAGTTGAGAGGTCCCAAATAGTTAGAAGCCAAGAAGGACACAGCTCACCATGGGTTGTGTTTTTATGTACGCATCTTCAATACCAACTGCAATAAGGAGGGGCAGACCTTCTTGCTGCTTCACTATTGCTCTCAGGTACTTCCCTTCATCTGTTAATGATGTCAGTGCCTGGATATTTCGTACTGCTACAACTGTGACTGTCACTTCTACTGTAATTATTCTTAGGGTCTCAGTAGCCACATTGGTGATCCATCTAGTCTTCCTAGCTTCTTAGCCTCCTTATCTCAAACAACATGGCCCTACCCCACCTCAAGCTACAATCACATGACCACACCAAGACCTTAGTATTAACCTAAAGTGCACAACTTTTAAAACCTCAGCTTTAAACATTACAATCCCTCTGTCTTTCCAACACATTATAGAAATATGCCCATTTCAATATTTCTACAATCTCATTTGACCAATGCATTGTCACCTCCCCACCCCCCATATTTTTTTTTTCATTCTACATTATTCTCACACCCTCACCAAGATGGCAATTGTAATAGAGAAAGGACATTTACGTATTTGGGTTTTCATAGGTAGGTGACTGTTAGCTATATGGAGCAAAAGAGAAATAGACTTAGTATCCAGTTTGAGTGACTAGTCTCACAACTCAATAGGCAACACATGTTAAAGAAGAAAGGAGGAAAGGATGAGTTTGACTTGGGAAATGTTGAGTTGAGCCGTCTAGTGGATTTCCAGTAAGCTGTGATTGTCTGTAAGATGAAAATTAGGCAGTCATCGAGGTATAGGTCTTCATTATCTTTCAGTTACATGACAGAAGCCTCTCCTTAACTCATCTCCCTGCTTCCAGGCATGCCCCTTCCAATCCACCCTCCATTCAGAAACAAAGAATTCAACCTGTCATTGACCTACTTAAGACACTTTACCACTTCCTATTGCCTTCAAGTTAAAGTCTGAAGTCTAGCTGCTGGTACACAGCCAAGTCTAATTTTCCAGCCATTCTGCATTTGCTTCAAGTTCACTAAACATGAAGTACCCTTTCCTGCATTTTCTGTCTAACAAACTCCTATTCATTCTTTAAAACTCAACTCAAATGCTGCCTTGTTAGCACGGCAGAATCTTTGTTTTTGCCACTGTGCTCCCACTGTTATATCTTAAAGCACTTACCAGTCTAGTTCAAAGAAATTCTGGTAAGCTTCCCTCATCCCTATGAAATTGCTATTCTAGCATGGGAAAATAAATGTCTCAAAATTAATGGAAGATGACAGCATATTTACACAAAATTAGTATAAATTATATAAAAGAAAAATCAAATGACATTTTAAATATTACAATTGGTGAAACTTTTTCCCCAAAATTAAGTAGAAGGAAACAATAACACCTCAACTGACTAACTATCCCTAAACAAGCACGTGCACATATGAAAATAATTCATGAGAAATTCAAAAACTGAAAACAGAAATAGATCCCAATGAAGTGATTAAACATTGGAAATTAGTTGAAAAAATAAGAAATGAAAGCAAGCTAAATGACAAAGTATCCAAGGGGTAATATATTTAAAAATGAGAGAAGCATTAAGATCCCAAAATGAAAAAGTACTTTTAACAATAAGAGGGAAAAAAAGATCCATATAGAAGGCAGACAAGTTATCCAACACATATAATTAGCATCTCTAAAAAAGAAAAAACAGAAGCAAACTTTAAGCCTATCATCCAAGAAAACCTTCCAGAAAAAAAAAATAGACCTGAATCAGCATACTGAAGCACCCCAGCCCATACCTAGAAAGCTCAACTTCCAGACCTACGCTGATCAAATTTAAAACTTTCCTCATCCTGGTATTTGAAAGAAAAAATTGAGTCAGACGTCTCGATTTCTGCCAGCAGTGTAACAGTATGTTCAACAAAATCAAGGGTGTAAGCAAAGGATATTACATCCAATCAAGCATCCTTGAAAGTTTAAGATGGCTAATGTCAAATATCAACAACGCATGTTTTAAACATGTGATAATGGCGGTTGGAGATCAGTACTTAGAACCTCTTCCTGAACAATCTATTGGAGGTCAAGCTTCAGTCCACAAAGAACATCTGGGCAACTTCAAGAAAAGAGGGAGAGTGAGTCCTGGGTATGTTTAATTGTTACTCTAAGCAGCATGACACTGAGTTGAGGGCGGAAGATCATATATACATGTCTTATAAAAGTAAATACAATGCAAATTCTAGAAAGAGTGAGAGATAAAGAAGAAAGTCAAATAACATCATTGGCAGTAGAAAGATGGGGAAGTTTTACACCTAAGCCTGACATCCAAATAGAAGAAGCTACGCGGAGGAAAAGTGAGAGTATGCTGCCATGCAACATATGAAATACTGGAACAAATTCTTAAATTCTAAAAGAAGTATAGAAAAAACAGGCAAAGGACACATAATAGAGAAAAAGAAGTATAACAGAGCACAGTAAATGCAACAAAAGAATACGAGAAAGTCATGACTAAACACATTAGTCACGTTAATAAGTGTAAATGTATTTAACTTACCCATTAAAATAAAGAGGTTTTCATATCGGCTCAAAGAGCAAAACCCAATTATATGGTGAATACAAAAGATGCATCTAAAATGAACTGACTCAAAAACACTAACAGTAAATTGATGGGCAAGTTATATCAAGCAATGAAAACATTAAAAAAGAAAGGTTACAATTTCAACATCAGACAAAGTAAATAAAATTCAGACCAGTGGTCTGGAATAGAAAGTACAGAGATAGCCCAGGTTCTTATGGAGGGTTAGTATATTATAAAGCTGGTGCCTCAAATCACTGAGGAAGGATTGTATTTTTAACAACTAGTGAAAGAACACCTTAAGTACTTTTGAAAAAATGGTAAAATTGGCTTCCTTCTTCCTAAAATAAATGCCAAATTTAAAAGATCTAAAGGTAAAAGATGGAACCAACTAAAATGGGGGAAAAAAAACAAAACCAAAGCTGATTGTTTACATTAAAAAAAATTTTCCTATGGCAAAAAAAAAAAAAATCCCTAAGTAAAATAGACAAGTGACAACCTGGGAGATGAAAATTATGACATATATAACAGATAAAAGGCATATATCCCTAACTTATTAGTATTGAAAATAAGTATTTTAAAACCTGATAGAAAAATATCACAAAAAAACAAAAAAGGAAAGGAAACAGATATAAAATAAAGGAAAATAAAAAGCTGTGATAAACTTAATGCAACGCTGGACCAATGACTTAATACTGAAAGAAAGAAGAGTTAGAAAAGACATTGCAGATACAATTGTGAGACTCTGAATACTAACTATATGAGATAAACATGGTATTTTTGTTAAATGCCCTGAGATTGAACATTTTAATGTGGCTACATAGAAACATGCCATATTTCTTAGAAAAAAAAGCAAATGTGACAAAAGATGTCAAATAGTGGTAAACATATATGAAGAGAAATATGAATCTTTATCGGACTAGTTTTTCAAATGAATGGCTTACAATTTTTCAAAAGAAAATATTGGGGAAATGCTATTTCTTAGAGGAGAAACACCTGTTTTTTGTTGTTGTTGTTACGTGTTTGCAAACCATCTTTTGTGTCCAGCTGTCCCCTCTCATCTCACTGTCTTCACCCCAGTGTCACCCTTATTTTCTAAAGCCAGGAGACTGCAAACTAGTTCACTAGGACCACTTCTTCTTATGAAACAATTTTTACAAACTTTTATAAAAGATACAATTCTGCACATTTTTTCCTCAGTAGGTCCAAGCTGTCCTGGAGCCAAATTCCACACTCTTTAGTCTGGCAGTTCCGTTATTCCTGAACCTGGGTTTCCACATGCAAACTGCGCAGCGTCCAGCTGGACTCCGTTGGGCCGGTTTGCCACCCCCTCCAAACCTGGCTCTCTGCTGAGCTTCTCTGTTAGTAGTCACCTCAGTCCTCTCAGCCACCTAGGCTGGCTCTCTGGGAATCAGCCTGTGTCCTCCCTTCTTCATAGACTCCTCCAAATCCTCCGGTCTACTGAATTCACCCAATTGTCAATCTCTCTTACTTAGGCCTTCATCATCTCTAAGATCTCATCTATTACCTGCCTAATAGATGGTCTCCCTGCTGTTCCATAATAAATGTTAAATAATTATCTATGTATCAAGAGCAATGAAGTGAAGACCCTGACTGATTATGATCGTTTCTGCTTTCTCCCCCTTCTCCCAAACAGGCTTATAAAAAAGGTCTCTCCTAAGAACCACAAAGCTATGGTCACCCAAATTCTTAAAGGAGAAAAGTGCCGGAGAATTCACTCTCTCTCTCTGGGGCTTGAATCCATTGTCCCAATGGAACAAAGGGATTAAAAAACAAGCAAACAGCTCAATCCTAAAGCCTGCTGTGCTGTCCTAATCGCTGTTGCAGAAAGCAGAGAGGCAACAGCCTAGTTGGAATAATCCAGCTATTTGACGAGCACAGGCCTTGCTGGCCTCTAAATCACTACTTGCTACAGTGTGTCTGGCATCAAGGTGCTGGTGTGGACACAGCAAAATGGACTTGTCCCCCATCTGGCCACCCACTCCAGGTGGTTGGAGACAGCTGCTGCAGAGCAGAGGCTGGCAAACTGTGACCTGCAGCCCAGATGTGGTTCGCACCCTGTTACTTACTGCCTACCAGCTAGGAATAGTTTTTACATTTTTAAGAGAGAATATGCAACAGAGACCACAGGTACCCTTTAAAACCTCAACTATTTACTATTCAGATCCTTACCAAAAAAGATCACTCAAATGCGCATGCACTGGAACCCCATTTCTGCCTTTCAGTAGTTATGAGACCCTAGGCAACAACTCAGCCCTCTTCATCCCAGTTCTTTCTAAATCTGTAAATGAAACACCTACATTGAGGAAGGTATACGAATTAAGTAAACTAATACTGATAACCAATGCAGTACATCTATTGGTACATAAGTACTCCATAAATGTTACTTATAATTATAGGAGAGAAAAAAATTATTACTTGAAACAATCACATTTGCCTTTTAAATAAGACATAATTCATATTAGAGGGGATATAAATCTCTGTATCACTCCCTTCCTGTGGCTGAGTTTAATGCAGGAGGATGAAAGGAAAGATGGAAATTTCAAAGCTCCTGCCAATTATTCCAGGCTGCAGAAGAAGAGCCTTGGAATTTGTAATTTGCTGTTTAGGAGAGACATCAATGAGTCCTTACAGATATAAACAGGGCCTCAGAGCTGAGCAGGGGGTAAGTTGATCTACACAATAAAGGAGAACAGAATTGGAAAGGGAGAATCAGATTTCCTGTGGGTTCTTGATGAAAGATTGTGCACTCCACACTGCCTCCTCTACTGAACTCACAGAAATAGTAGAAAACGTAATAATAAAAAAATATATGTACAAACTCATGTTCAAAAGCAGGAGACACAATGCTCAGGAGAGTGGAAAATGGGAAGACATCCCTAAAAGGGAGAAGCAGAATTCTTTACATTAACTCACGTACATGGCAAGGGTGGAGTGGCCAACATTTAAAAGTTCAGGATTCCTACCAGGAATCCTGGCGTGTCAGAGGTATAGACATTGATAATGGCCAGATCACAAAGGCATGCATCCAGTCTTCCACTGTTGATCCAAATCCTGCTCATCTGAATGGTGAAAAAACTGACCTATAAATAGCTGATCATTCAGGATCTCTTCTGCAAGGACATAACAGGAGGTAGCGAGAGAGAGAGGCAGGGAGCTGGGAATATGGCACAGCTGACACTGGAAAGGCCGTCCCATGCCTAGAAGAGGCAGGGTAGGTGGAAAGTCCACCTAATGTCCCTCTTTCATGCTCAAGACTGGGCAGAAGCATCAGCCAAATAAGCTCTGTGGTCACCAAAGATGGAAGAGAGGGCTCCACAGTATGCCATGATATGAAATGCAGAGTGGACTGCTGCCATCTTAACCAAAAGTAAACCAGACAGCAACATCAAACCCAAGTGAGGGCTCCATGGTCACTATACATTTTCTGTCCTGACAGAAGTCCCACATAGCCAACAGGCCAATACCTAAGCTGACATAGTCACAGACTATCAACTATAGACTCTCAAAGGGCCCACATTGCTAGCAGCTTGGACAGAAAGGCAAGTTATTTTTATAGTAGATAGTAGAATTCCTCAGCCATTAACCACTGGTCCCCTGTGCTAGGGAGATAAGGGCAAGTGCTGAGGAAAAGACAATTTGAGTCATAGGGCCCAAGCTGAAGACACTGGTAGAAAGAGGAAGTCTTTCTGGTGGTTACCATCATCTTGGATGCCAGTCCTGAGCAGTAGGCTTAGTCTCTTTCCATAGATGTCTCTTATAAAGCAGTTTGCTGTTAATGAGAAACATCTCCCCACTGAGAAGACCAGTGAATGAGGCCATTATCCAGAGTTATTCAGCAGAAGATGGAGGGCGTAGACAGGTGGGCACCCTTGGTAATGACCAGATGCGGAGTCCCTAGCTCATGCTACTGGAATAGGGCACCAGAATCTTGGTGCACTCATGTGGCAATCTTTCAGGACGTATAATCAAGAGTCACATTCTGTACTCAGCTGTATCAACAAAGTTGAACTCAGTAGAACCAATGAAAACAGACAAGCTTCCTCACACACTCCAAAGTCATAGCTAGCAATAAAGTTAGAGGCAGTTGAGAACCACCAACCCTATCCTCCAAAAAGGTACAGCAACATCCAGGCCCAGGGGTCAGCTTACCAACACCACACGGAAGCAGAAGAAGTCCATGTCCAGGATACCATGACCCAGATATACTTCTACCTAAATAGAGCCATCAACGGCATGACCAAAACTTTTGTAGATCAGATAGAATATAACCCAAATAAAACACTGAAGTGTGGGGTATATGTGGCTTTGATTCTTTTCTAAAGTAAATGGGCCTAATATTAGGACCACCACATAGATGCTCCATTTTTATTTACCTTTATTTTTTCTTACAATGTTTGCATTCTTTTCTAGGTGTAGTTCGCATAGTTTCCACCACCAATTCACATATGCACCATCACCATAGTCCCTTCTGCTCTTCCCATCCTGGCCTTGATCCCAAATACCTCCCTCTTCCCTGAAAATGACTAGATGCTCCATTTTAAAGAGCTTTGTCAGCACATATAAAAGGTTTTTTTTTTTTTTTTCCCATAGGAAGGTAGCTAAAGACTAACAGCAATAGTTTGACTGCTTAGAAGTCTAGAGACCATTTCCAAAGCCTTGAACTCACTTGAAGAACCTACTGGATGGCACAGGTGCATCTGATATGGGTGCAGTGTAAGACGCTGCAGAATAAGTAATGTAGAGTTGGTCACAGGGGATCAACACAAGGCTCACTCACTGCACAGCCTCTAGCCCACCTAAAGACCTCCTGTTGCTCCTCCACTCACAAGAGAAAGGCATGCATGAACCATAGCAGGCAAGGCCATGGTGGAAGAGGCTGAGGTTGGGAATGAAGATAAACTAAGTACAAGCCATCAGAGAACACATGCGTAGAAGCTTGGAAAAGGGCACGTACAGCGGTACTTTTGTCAAGTGTCTGTCCCAGCATCTGATAATTCTGGGCTTGGGCAGTAGTGCTGGGTCCCTGGGCTTTTGACCACCTCGAAAGCTACGCTCTGAGAGGCCATCTTCCTTCCGTCATATGAGAGACGCTCATGACGGTCAGGAAACGGCCCGTGAGTGAGGACACAGCAGTACGTGCTCTCAGGACAACTCCTGGGGCTTGGGAGGCGCCAGACAAGAAGGAGAAGACTCTGCACAAAACGGTGGCAGAGGGCTGGGCAGGAATGTGGACTGCTGAGATTCTCGTCAGGATCTACTCCACAGTAGCTGAGATGAAGGGGTAGAAAGGACGGGCTGACTGACTGATAGCCACACATCGCTATCAAGGACCAGAGAGAAAGACAGAACAGTATCAATTAACCATCTCATAAAACAACTAGATTCAAAAATCCGTTCTGATTAACCGTATCAAGAACTAAAAGGTGATGAGGTTAAGGCTCCCAAAGAACCTCATTGAAAAGGTTCATTCTATGCCCTTTCCTTTGGTGGGGGAGGGAGAATCAAAAGAGATAATGAATAAACAAAACTCTGATCTTACACCTATTGCAATCTGGCCGAGGAAAGGCATCCTCGAAGGTCGGGGACTAACATGACACAGCCCGGGACCCAGAGTAGCACAGTTTTTCCAGGAATAAGAAATTCTGGAAGGTCTTTGCAAGGTTAGGCACAACCTTCCCGGGTGTCCGGTCATTGAACACCTGCTCGGTGGGGGTAAAGCAGCTGCTTTCCTTGACAAAGGCTACCACCTGAAGCGCCGAGACAAATCAGGCATGACCCATCGTGGCCCTTCTTCGTGCCTCTCCAAAAGATGCCTCTCAGAAGCAGCAAATGTAACACCACAAGTGGAAGCAAACCCAAGACCAACACACAGAACAGGAGCACCAGCAAAAGCGGTGAGAAAACACCGCCACAGGCGGTCAGGATTTGCGAGGCTGGTAGATTGAAATACAAGCTGCTACTATTTGCCTGGATGCAGGAGGCACTGTGGAGTCTCAGGTCTTGAGCTTGAAAGACTTCTAGATTCCGATCGGTCACATTTTCCATACTCTGAGGCACAAAAGCAGAAAGCTCCCCGAGAGGGGTCTGTCTTATCAGAGCTCCGAAGGCCTCTTGTCGCCTCCTCCTCTGCCGAGGGCCTGCAGGGTGGTTCTGAGAGAGCACAGTTCGCAGTTCCCGCTGCGCCTCAGATCTGTGGCAATGACGATAATGAGCAGACACAGCAATACAGTAGCTCTTTATGAAAGCCAGCCCCCAAGAAGGCCTAAATGACCCTGGCTCCTGGTGCAGTCCCCTGTGGTGAGCAACGCTGTCCTGTGTAACCAAGAAGCTATTTTGCAGGAGTGTCCATGTGTGATTTCTGAAGCTAGGCCATCAAAGACACCGCTCGACAACGGGCCACTTGGTGCGGGGGAAGACAGCGCCATGTCTCGAGGAGACCCACGCAGCTCAGCAGAGAAGTTCACCTGGCGAGAACCCGAGGCCCTCGCATCAGCCGGCACCAACGGGTCAGCCAAGTCAGACAGCGTCTGGGAGGCAGAAACCAGTTAAATGCACAAATGATGGCAGCCCCGGGCACCCTTTGATGGGAACCTCAGGGGACACCCTGAGCCAGAACCGTGTAGCCAGTGGGCTCCCAAACCCCTGACCCACCAACCTCAGGAGGGATCAAAAAAAGGTGTGTGTTGTTTTGTGCTAAGTTTCAGGGCAATTTTCTGCCTAGCAGTAGATAACTAAGGCCACCTAGAAAGCAGGCAAGTAGCTCATGAGGCACAGATAAAACACTTACGATGTGTGAGAGCTCGAGGATGAGCTAAGGAGCTCGTGAAACAGAATTTATCAGGCATGCTACACAGAGGCTAGTTAGCAAGCCGCAGGCATGCTGAAGGCACACAGTAAATGAATGCATGAAACAACAAGCAAGAGTGCTGCTTATAGATGGCAAATGGATGTAAATTAAAGGGAAAAAATAGAATTCAAAAAAAATTTTGTTGTCCATTTGAAATTCAAAATAAATAAATGGACAGGAAGTGGTGGAAAGAACCAGTCCTGCTTGTGCCACCTCTGGGCTGACAGCTGTGATACCCCTAAGTCAGCAATCCACTGGTTGACATCCACATGGCCTCATTGGGCCCCCTGTACTCTGTGCAAGAAATGCACATAACATCCTTGGCTGTTCCGAAAGCTAACTGGTACGCAGAGACGCGATCACGCACCCTCGGCTTTGCTCTCGGAGAGCAAATGCAGGCTCTGTCCAAGGCCCCTCCATGCTTTGGGTCCTTGAACCCAAATCTCAGATTGGAGCCTCACAACCTGCAGGGAAGACTACTAGAGGAAGAAAGAAGGGAAACACAGAAGAATTGTGGAACCGTGGATTCGGAGAGTATGGTCCCTCCACTGGCTGGCTGCCAAGCTGAGTTTACCTGGCCGACCCCTCTTCCCTTGCATCTCACCTGGTGTTTTAAATGGACTGGCCTGAGAGAAGACAGCAAGCATTGCACAAAAATGAACAATGATGTAAAATATAAATTATATTATTTTAAAAAGTACATGACCAACTAATAACAGAACTGGAGTTCAAATCCAAATAAATAAGTAAATGGGTTTAGCAAACTATGATTCAAGCACCTTGATTTGGTCTGTGGCCTTCTGCTCTGAGCCTCCTGAAACAACTTACCAGGTAGAGCACACAGCAGTGGCCACCAAATCAAGAGGAAGTCGAGTCACTGCCCCGACCTAGGTTTCCTCGGTTTCAAAATGGAGCTAATGCTAACATATTAGGCAGTTCTGTGAGAATAAATGAGAAGACACCTGTGAGAAGGCACGGGCGGGCATTCACCAAAACATAGGTCCCCTCACCAAAATATAGTTCCCTCTGCTTTTGTGTGGACCTGGAAATGTGACTAACCTCTGCTGTGTCACCACTGAGAGGGTATCGCAATACCAGCCCCACAGAACCGCTATGAGGATTACACAAAGTAGATTCTAGAAGCTCTTAGCTCAGAAAATAGTCAATCCATTATAATTTGTCTTCCTTTCCTTACAAATTAAAAAACAAGAGGTTAACAGTTACCTCTGTGATATTTCAAATATGTGGGGCACCTCTTCAGCCTCACCACTCACTCAGACTACACCCCTCCCCTACTCCTCTGAAGGGTTAGTGCTCTGGTTCCTTAATGGAGAATTACAGCTCGTCCTGGGGGGAGAAGCCAAATGACTTAAATTCACCCTAAGACACAAATGACTAACAACAAATTCTTGCAGAGAGGGAAGATTTTACATGGAGAGAGGCAAGAGTAAGGAGACAGGGTTCAGAGGAAGGGCACTCGGGAGGGAAGGAAGAGAAAGGTCTCAGGATGGAGGACCTGGACACAAGACACATTTACCGCTTTGGGTTTGTGTAGAAAGAGCCTGGCCAAGACAGACCCAGACCCAGACAGCCCTTTCCCCAGACAGTCCCTCCTCCACATAAGCCCTCCCTCTGACAGTCCTGCCCCCACAGAGACCCATCCTCAGACCGTGTGCTCTTCAGGCGCCCCTCCCTTACACAGCAACCCTTCCCACAGACAGTAGCCCCTGCCAGAAGATAAGGCCAACAGCCCAGAGTTGGGGAAGTCAGCGAGCAAGAGGAGAGCAAGCATCCCCTGGAAGAGCCTCAGTAGCCAACTGGTCTGCTTCCTGGAGAAAAGACCACCTCCTCCTCCCCGCCTTAGGGCTTCCTTGGTCTCGGGACTGGGCAAGAGGATTGTGGGATTTGTAGGTCCATCAAGCGGCTGCCAGGTGGACCCAAAGTCCCAGAGCATTCTGCTGCCATGGAGGGAGATAGGTGGTGGAGTGCATCAAGCTTCAAGTCAAAAGTTCTGCTTGCGGACTTCAGGCTCACACCATATTGGAGCCAAGCACTAGTTCGAGTGAGATGACATCAGGGTCATCGGCTACCTGAAGAACAGATTTACCTGGAAACTGGCAACGCTTAGTCCACACACACACACACACACACCCGCTTCCTCTATGGCCTCCCTGAGTGTGGAGTGCTTAGGGGGAGGGGGAGGCCTGGGTGCTGGCCAGGGCACCATTCCCATGTAGGTGTTACCGCTGGTAAATTACCTAAAGAGACCTCGGCAGAAAAAAACCCTAAGCTTCCAAGGCTATAGTCATTTTGAAGGTGTCATTTTGCGTCATACTAAAATAAGATTCATGTTCATAACTAATTTTATATTTGTGATTTCATACTTTTTCTTAAAGCCCCCCACCCCTTAGCTGTACCAGCTTCTGATCTCACAAAAGCTGGCCCCAACCTAAAGATTAAAGGGCAGGGTGGCACAACGGTGAGCGGCTCACAGGAAAACGAAAATAACGCCCATTAAGTCTGACCCGCAGCCCCTGCTCAGCGCCCCGCTCCCCAGGTGAGGCGGGCAGGAGACAGGCAGTCTTGAGACTGGTCCCCAGGCTGGAAATCAGACTCAAGAGTTGGCGGGGAGCCTGCCGCTCCCCAGCCAAGACCCCTCTGCTCAGACTGCCAGATGATGTAGCAACTTGATTCAGTGGATAAACATCCAATTCAGATTGCCGGAGGCCCCCAGCCTCGTATTACTGTTGACACAAAGCAGATTCCCTCTCTCTAAACCACTGTTTATCTTTGAGCCAAGTGTCCTACATAAATCTGCTATCCAACCACCAGACTCTCAGGCTGCTACAGAAGTGACCAACTAGAAAATAGCCTAATAAGGAGTTAGCTACAGGACCTGGGGCTATCTCCATCTAAAAGACTGCCCCGGGGGCACTGACCAGGAAACCCTGTAGCAAAGGCACCCTGCAATGGCACACCCGAACAGGGTGGGAGGCAGCTTCAACTCCAGTAAAGCTGCTTTTAACAACTGTGTTTCAACCGGGGGACCAGGGCTATGAAATGTAGGTTCAGCTCAGCTGGGATTCAGAGAACAGTCCAAAGTCCAGTTCAGTAGTTCTAGGAAATGTACAGGCTTGGTTCCAGTTCAAACTCATTCTTCAATCAGGGATTTTCAGAAGAAAAACAAGATGCAAACTTTGTAATCACTTTGTGGTTCCATAAATGAATATGAGGGCTTGATTCAGAGCTCAGCACAGTTGTGTAGTAAGTTGTGGTTGGGGTTCACGGTCTGGCTGAGGTCCCTGATTTGAAGGTTTCAAGGCCTGGAGAGCTGTGGCTTGAAAGGAGCAAAGGAACAATCCTTTCTTTTCAGTGGGAGCTAAGAGCTGAATCCAGTCCATCTTGACTCAGCAAGGAGCAGTTCAAAACTGTTCCCCCAGCCACAGTTTTTGGACATGAACCTCTTCTTTTCTGCTATCCTTCTGCTTGTATCATCAACAGCCTCAGTCCTGAGTAGCTGCTGTTTAAAATAAAAGAGCAATCCCCAGAGAATGGAGGAAAGAAGAGGGTGTCTTTATATTTAGATATTCTGCACTTGATTATAAATCCTAGAGCTTGGCTGCTCTGTGGGTTCTTGTCTGTCTAAGCGCACCCTCCCTACATGATTAACAGACTACTGCCATCTAGTGGATTTGGAGGCCTTTGATGATCAGCTCTGACTGGACACCATGTTCAGTGCTGATCTTAAGAGAAGCTATGCTTAATTAGGGCCATTGATCCTTGGCTGACCTATAGGTAGGATTATGGATTAATCACCTTGGGCTACCCCCATCATGCAAGTCCTCCTCTTTGACACAGATTCAAAGGGAAAAGGGAAAAGTTTAAAAAGTCAGTGTGTATGGGTCACCAACGTTCTGCAGTTTACTTGGCAGTGGAATCAAAACTGCCATTCAGAGCCTTACAAAGGCTTAGTCAGTGCTCGAGCTGGGTGGAACAGCCTGCTTCTCTGCTCCTGGCTCTACATGTGGGCTCTAGTGGCAGCACAACCGGGGTGACTGGAAGAAACAGAAATCCAGGCCCCAGTAGCCATTTTCAGATAATGTTGTACGTTCTGTCTGAGGAACCCCAGAGCCCAGGCCTTACGTGGTGAGAAGCGAAGCAAGAGAAAAATGGAAGGCAGAAAGAAATTGGCCCAGTCTGAGCCCCAGAACTTCCTGGTATGGAAGCTTCTGATTAACTGAAGTACATTTTCTAACAATGTGGGGATGTCCAGGGACAAAGCAGATCAAAGAACTGGTGATCTGGGGCTCGCAGAGAGTTAAGAAGGCAATCAGATTAACTACACAAGGAAGCAGCAAATGTGCCTAAGCTAGTTTCTAAGACGGACAAGAAAGCTTTTGAATCCACAACTACATAAGACGTAAACCAAATTTACACAAAGCATAAGGCTGGGCCCCGCAAAGACTTCTTTATCAGTTATTGCCACTTTCTTTTCTCTCAGGTTACAACACACACTTTCCCCCTGACCAGGGAGGTTATCAGAGTTCCGTCCAAAGCTGAAATGAATCCACATCTCTCCCTACCCCCTTTCACCTTCCTACCTTCATGCGGGCTTGATTTTCCTTATCTGAAAAATAAAGGGGTGGAATGATTACCCTTCAGATCTCTTCTAGCTGATTTTAATTTTTCAAGTCTAAACTTTTCATTGTGAGGTTACAAAATTAACACACAAAAAATAAGTCATATTTTTATATGTAAATGAGCAAGAAGAAAAAGAAATTTTTACAAAATCATTTACAACTGCATCCAAAAAAATCAAGTCTTTAGGAACTAATGAAGGAGGGGAAAGGTTTACCCAATGAAAACTACTACAAGTCTCTTGTCTACTAAAGGACAGAATAAGACAATGAGAAGGAAAGATATCCCATGCTCATGGATGGAGAGATTTAATGTTGTCAAAGGACTATTCTACCAAAAGCAATATATAGATTTAATACAATACCCATGATATTCATCAAAGGAATTGAACAAAAACAAATTAAGTTATAGGGAATCAGAAAAAGCCCTGAAAGCTAAAGCAATTCTGAAGAAAAAAAAATGGAGCCATTTGACTTTAAAATTGACTGTAAAGCAAGAGTAATTTTAAAAATATGGTACTGGACTAAAAACAGACATATAGATCAATAGAACAGAACTGAAAGCCCAGATAAATCCATGTATAGATCAGTACTTCGTTTATGACAGAGGCACCACAACCCTACAATGGAGAAAGGAGAATCTAACAAATGGTGCTGGGTGGAATGGACAGTCCCATGGAAGAGAAGTTGGATCATGTTCTAACTCCATACTCCAAATAAACCCAACATGGATTGAAGACCCAGATATAAGATCTGCAATAATAAAACACACAGGAAGACCACCGGCAATGCATTTCACCGACTTCAATGTTCAAGATGTTTTTGGAGGTTTAACCTTTAAGGCCACGGGCATGAAAACAAAAATAAACAACTGCGATCACCTCAAATTAAAACACTTTTACACAGCAAAAGAAAACGTAAGTAGACTGAAAACACATTATACTGAATGGGAAGAAATACTGGTATTACACAAACGACAAGGGGTTAATATGCAAAATATATATAGAATATATTTAATCTAATAGCAACAATAAAAACAACCCAATTAGCAAATGGCTAAGAGTCTGAACAAACAATTCATTAAAGAGGATGTCCTGATGGCAACAGATATGTGGGGAAATGGTCGTTACCACTTTTAATAAAAGAAATGCACATCAAAACCGCAAAAAGACATCATCTCACAACTGTGAGAATGGCACATACTAGAAAGACCCCCAACAATAAGTGCTAGAGGTGATATGAAGAAAGGAGCCCTGATACACCATTGGTGTAACGTAAACTAGTGCTGCCATCGTGGGAAGTAATCCAGACATACCTTTATAAAACAAAAAATGCACTGACCACATGATCTGGTAATTCAACCTTGGGCAATCTCCCCAGAGAACATAACATGACCCCATCAACTCAAAAAGTTACATGCTCTACAGTGTTTTTGCAGCATTATTTCAATTAGGTAGGACACGGAAACAACCTAAGTGCCAACAGAGAATTATATAAAGAAGATGTGGCACAGACACACCATGGAATTAATTTCAGCAATAAAGGAAGATGAAAAGTTGCCATTTACATCAAAATGGAAGGAGCTTGAGAGAATTATGTGTAGCAAACCAAGTCAGAAGGGCAAATACAAATATTGGGCATTTACATATACATGAGTAAAACAATGAATGTAGAGAAATTAACAAAGCAAAATACACAAGCCAGAGGACACTAATGAAAGAAGTGAGGTTTCTGAGGTTAAAAGGGAGGAGAAAGGAGAAAGGGCCAAGGGGACATAGGGATGTGGTAGGAAAAAAACAACAACAACATATATTTTCCTTTATCAGGTTGCATCAAGTTTGAACTGAAGGGGCCTCCCTGGTGGCGCAATGGGTTGAGCAAGGCACTATGAAGCAAACCGCAGCCACTGCAGCACGAGTTCGATCCCTGCCGCCGGCCAGGGAGGGGACCCACATGGCACAGCAGACCTCTCCTGCCTCACCTGTCACTCCCCTCAGCAATGTATTTCGGTAGATCTACCTGTTCTAGTCCCCACTCTGTCTCTGGTGGATCCTCTCACCCCCCACACCTCTGGCCTGTGCCCCAGCTCTTATATACATAAATAAATCTTTTTTTTTTTTTAACTAGTTTGAACTGAAACGTGCTCTGGGTCCGGGGAACTCAGGATCTTTTACGTCACCTGGAATGTCTCTGAGTAGTGTTCATTCACCCAGAACAGCAGGTTGTTTGGACTCAAATGGGAAACTGAGTGACCCTCAGGTGAAGGTGTTGAAACAACTGTGAAGCCGGCCAGCCACAGGCCAGCCCGGCTGGGGGACAGCCTCCTGGTTCTAGCTTGTCCCTCACTCTCTGTGTGACCTTGGTGCATCATCACTCACTCACACTTCACTCTCTACATCTGAAAAATGAAAATAATCACCTCTTATCTTCCCCTCAGGATTGCGGGGGTGGGGGAGGAGGTGGTGGGAGGAAGGCAGGCATAAACAAATATGAAAAGTGCTGCCTTTAAAACCTTGCTGTGAATTTTAAAATGCCATTTTTCTGTTTAGGTTAAATCAAATATACTTATCACACATCTCTTCCAGATGATACCCATCAAACAAACAGTCCTTATCTGAAAGATCACAGACTTTGGTTCTGAGGAAAGACGAAAGGCTGAGTCTCAGATAAATCAGTCCCTCTAAGCAGCAGGGAATGCTGACACCTCTCAGGGTTCAGTCCTTCCTGGATTTGTTGGAGCCTTGTTGCTGGAACAGGCCTAAAGGGTGGTGCAAGAAGATGGCCTGGACCCCTAGCTTGCCTTTAGTGCATGAGAGTGAGAACGCCCATTGTCACCTGGAAGATAATACCGCCTCCCTTCCTCCGCTGTAAACCTCTCTGGAAAGAGCAGAGAACCAGAAAACTGCAAGATGTGATTCATAATTGTCAATAACATTTGTGTCATTTTGATGCTCTAACTCTATTACGTTAATTGCTTTCCTCTCTACACTTTATTTTAAGGTGAACATTAATTGATTCCCAACTGTAATCACAATTATGGTGAGTTATCCTGATTAATGGAAGATGTGATTAATAGGTAGGAAGGGGCAACTGTTTCTCCTTCCCCGGGAAGAGAAGATATATGCTGTTAAAGGCTGCTGGAGGCTGCATTTTCCCCAAGAATTCGGCGCTAATGCGCAGCTATCCATCACCGACTTCCATTGTTCTACCCAGGGCACTAGACACAACTCCCATTCAGCTAGCCTGGGCCTCCTGGCACACCCACTGTCCATACTTCCTCAGGGAATTCTCCAATTGCAGACCCACAGTGTTCCAGAGAGAAGGGAAATGCCTGCAAGTCAGTCTGGAATCCTGCATTACTTCTTCTGGGGCAGGTAAGACAGGCAATGTGAGGGGTGTGGACACTCAGGAGAGACCCCGAAGTAGGCAGAGAGAAACTCATTCCTGCGTGTGCTACAGGGTCTGACCAGGTGATGTCTGAACAGAAGTGGTAGATGAGAGTTCACTTCCCTTAGATACTCTTTCCCAGCTGCCAGGTACCCCCAGTATCTCTGGAGTTCCGTCCCCACAGCCCAACCCAGCCTCAGCCTCCTGAAGAGGAAGCCTTTTTCCAAGCCTCTCTCCTTGCACACGGCTCACCTGTCCTGCGTGCAGCTCCATCCCTGCCAGGAAGCAGGCAAGTTCTTAAGAGGGACTGACTGACAGACGGTCTGACAGCAAAAGCCGACATAAGCCCCACCGCCTGGCACCCTGTAACAGGGATCTTGGGGGGCTCCCTCACACTACAGTCAAGCTCCTGCCCCAGCCTCATCCCAGGCAGCAGCCCACTCCGCATCCGTCACTGACACCCTATGATTCAGTCACCTACTGTTCAGTGGCATCTTCTGGGTAGCCGCTCCAGGCTGTTTGGAAAGGAGAACTAAAAGGCTTGCTTTGAAGCTGCAAAGCCTGACAAGCAGAGCTTTCCTTTAGCGTATTTGTTTATTTTGGGTGCTGGAGGGCAGCTCCTGGAGAGAACTTTGGGAAGCTAATGTTTGCAACTCAAGGCACCATCAACCACAAAGAGTGTCCAGAATTCATACTTCTGAGCCTTTCCCAGAGGCAGGCAGGCCCTTTGCTCTGTCATCTGTCTGGTGAGATTCTGCTCACTCCCCAGGGTTTGGCTTACCCACAAAATCTTTGTAACCTGGTGCCTGCCTGGCCAGGCAGATGGCCCCTCACTCCTCTGGGCTTTGAGCGCACTAGCCAGATCCACAGGGCGCGGCAGACTCACAGGCTCGCCGTCCCAAGTCTGCCATCCCATGCCTGCAGCTGCAGACCTTACTGCAATTCTACCAAGGACGCCAGCAGAGGGGTGAGCAGAAGCCAACGTCCAGCCCTTACTCTGCGAGGCCCAGGGCCAAGCCTGCCTATAGGAAGGGAGCCTGACCTCTCTTAAAGACTCAGCCTTTCCCTGACCCAGCCCTGCCTTGGTTGAGTCAGACCAAAGAGACCGACAGGCTCACAGCAGCCTGCTCTGATGTGGCGGTACAACCTCCGGGCATGACCTCAGCTCCTTCATAGCTTTTCACTAATAGTCGGGGGCACTCAGCGCTGCGCAGTTTTCTCGACCTGGCTGACCTCTCATGAAGGAAGATGGACAGCTGAGCGTGGCCTCACTGCCCCTCCTCCCACATGTGGCCGGCTCCCACGAAGAGCAAAACCAGGCCTTGTCTCCCAGGTCCAAGCCCTTGTAGCAGCACTCTCGGCTCCTGCCCTCCGCCTCCTTCCTCCACCCATCTGGTGACCCAATTATATACCACCTTCTACCGCAACCTGCACACTCTTCTTTGAGCGCCCAGCAGGCAAGCTGCATAAGCCAGGATGTACCTCTTCGCCATTTTGCTCTCTCCAGCCACGCCCTCCTCAGACTCCTAGCCGCCAAGTTTTAGAAATAAGCTTCGTTATCATTGACGAGTTCATTTGCTAATGAAATGTGACTCCCCTGAGTCCCAAAGACTGTGCATTGCTTTTCTTCGTCCACGTGGTGAAACAGATTCAAACTCAGCTCCTTCACGTACTGGCTGTGAGACTTTGAGCAAGTCTCTCAACTTCCCTGAGTCTCAGTTTCCTCACCCTGAAATACATACAGATGATAGACCTAGTTCAAGATCTCAGAAACTCCTCTTTCAGCGAGGAGGATGCATCTCAAGGGCAGTGTAAAAACCCTTGACTGACAGCACGCACTGTTATCAGCGTATTACTAGGTATTACTGACCTGGAGGAGAAAGACTACAGAACAGGACTGTACTGCCCACCCCACTGACGCTGGGTGGGCTGGCTCTAGGTCCATCCCTGTCCTGCACCCACCATCACCACCTTCTCCAGAGAGATGTGCTGGACAGGAACACACCGTGAGACGTGACCCCAGCTTTGTCCAAATCAAGATCTTGTCCCCCGGATCTTGTCCACCTGTGTCAGTTACCTCCCCGGATTAGACATTTTAAGGATCTGTGGCAGTTGGGTCTTCCTTCTGCCTCAGGGCCCTGATGCTCTTAATTGGTTTGTTTTCAAAATAGCTCAGCCCTTCCAGGCATAGGAAGCTGCAGGCTAGGCCCTGACGGACAGTTAATAGATGTGTGTGGGCATGTGTGCATGTAAATATTTAACCACCTCGGAAGAACTGAGATTCAGAGCTGTGGACGTGTGCGTGGAAGAATATGTTACCAGCAGGCCATGAGCGAGAGCCTTGAAGCGGCCAGAGAGACAGCAGGCGTATTTTCAGTTCAGTTCATTTCAAGGGTTTTCGTCAACATCTACCGAGTGCCCGGCACTGGGGCAGTCCGATGAAGAACGCTGTGCCACTACATCTAAGAGTGCGCGCTGGGCCAGTGGTCTCCCTGGGCTTGGCTGCACCCCTGTGGGAACTCTGCTCTAGGGGTTTCCATTCTCCACGGACCCATCAACTACTCCAAGTACGTTCTGCTCCCAGCCTTGGCAGTGGGGAATTCCAAGCATCTACAACTGCTATCCTCTTGGCCACAGTAGTCACAGGCCAAACCCCAGCGAAGCGGCAAGAAGGCATTCGTCACCTGCCTTGAGACCAAAATCAGCACACAGCCAAGCCCGCGTCAGTGAAGCAGGAACATACCCCAGCGCCAGTGAAGCCACGCTGAGAACGAACATTTCTGCACAGGAAGCCAATCTACCGTGTGCTGAATGGTGACCCGGTCTAGCAGAAAGCTACACCTGAACCCCAGAAGCGAGTTCTGTGGTTCTGTGGTTCTGTGAGTTCTGGGGTTCTGACTTGAGTTGGCCACAAGGGAGAGGCAATTGTACAATTGATGCCTTTGGGTTACTGCTACTTACATTTAGTTATATTGGAGCAAGCAGGCCAAGGAAGCAGCAGGACCGGTGCTCAGAGCCATGTTTTAACCCATTCCCTGGATGTCTAGACGCGCAGGGTCAGGCTACATCCTCAAGCAGGGAGAATCTGCTCGAAGCTTAGCTTTTTCACTGAGCCGTTGTCCTTTCCGAGTCAGAAGCCATTTCTCTGGTTAACTTAACCAAGGGCTTTGGGTCTGAGGCTCATGCGAGTATAAGCAGAACACAGTAGAGTTTCACCAGGTTCACAAATGGGCCAGCACTGGAACAGGAGAATGCTACTCTGCACCTCCCCAGAAGGGGCAAAGGGGCATTCCAGAAACAAACGCTCGCTTCTGAGTCCCAGGAAAAGTCCAGCCTCGGTTGCTAAGGAGAAGGCTGCTGAATCCTTTTACAGTAAACTCATTCTCCATGGTTCCCATCCAAATACTCAGGCAAATTTTACATGACTTCCTTTTGGGACATCTGTACAATTGAGTAAGAAGTTTGGCAAAGACTCCTAACAGCACTCTTACAGTCCAGCTAGAACTATGAGCAATGTCATAATACAGTTGGGTCAAAACTTAGTTATTTAGAGTGCTATTTAGAGAGTGGTGACTAAGGTCACCCTGAAGACCTGCTTCTGGCAAAGTGTTAGAACTCTGTCCTTGGCCCTCCCCCGCCCAAAGGTCTGTCAATTACTTGAATGAAAAAAGTGAATCAAGCTCGTGGGTGACACAATGCTAGAGAGTTGACCTAAACAAGCAACAAGCAAGCTACCCTAGCACGGGGCTAGGAGTTAGAGCACATTAAACAGAGACAAACACTAACCCCAGGGGCTCCAAAGCATCGTGGGTTATGAGTCACCTGCCTTGACAGCAGTTGAAGTAGAAAACTGGGAGGTATGAGAGGATTTCACAACTGCCCAGGTTGCTGATAAAATCTCAGCAGCAGCATCCAGAGCAATTACCTTCCAGATCAGAAAAAGGCAAAGTCCCACCTGACATTCAGGTGCTTTTGTTGTCCCAGAAATGATTAGGGGTAATTTGGTTTTCTGGTCAGTTAGAAATACTTCTTTTCTTGTTTTTGTCTAATTTCCTTCCTGAAGCTCTACCTTTAGGCACAGAGGGCAGAGCTTTTGATTTAGCAAATGTCTATTAACAGATTTTAGGCATCCAACAAATATTTATTTAGCACCTATCATCTGTAAGAACACTACCCAACACTTCTGCTAATGCTGAGTGGGGTGGAGTGGGAACCAGGCACCGGGAGCGCACAGGAGTGGGGGAAATGCACAAACACATACGTTCCAATGTGAAAGTGCTAAAATGCTAGTGTTTGCAAGCTCTTCGTTAACACAGATTTCCCCAGGCAAGAAGTACATTCTGGGCCTCCGAGGCAGCTTGGTGTCTTAGAGGGCATCAGCAGCAAGGGCATTTCACCCCCGGGTGAAACACAGTGCTTGGCACACAGCAGACATTGCTAAGCAACTGACGCACGGAGGGGTGGGGAGAAAGGGGTCCCAGCAGATCTAAGGGCAAGGCCCAGCTCTGCCACTCCTCAGCTCCGTGAGACCGTGGGTAGGAGCATCAACCTGCTCAACCTTAGTTTTCTCATAAGAGGGAGGATGAGCCTCATCTCCCAAGGGAGTTGTGCAGCTTTAATCAAGAGGAGCGGGACAGAAGACCTAGTGTCCAGAATGCTCCAAGGGATCCTGGAAGAATAAACTTGTGTATGCTTTGTTCCTCTGGCTCATGTGCCCACAAGCCAGCGAGAGCCTATGCAGATTATTCTAGGCATCCCACTTTAAGAGGGGTGTTGATAACGGTAGTCTGTTCAGAGAAGAGACCAAATTAAAGAGTTCAGAAAGCAGATTGAGGGGTGAAAGAAGAGAAGACAACTTAAGGGTTTTCCGTGGTGAAAGAAACCATCTGTATACCTAGAGTACCCCAGTGCTCTACTGGTAAGACTTACGGAAAGCAGTAATAACGGTGCCTTACTGCAGTAACGCTCTTCATCCCTAACCTACTAGAAAGCCCTTCTAGGTCTGTGAGAGCATATGAAGTTCACATCTAACCTAGACACATGATCACGTTTCAACAGGTTAAAGGAAGTGGAGCCACAGAAACAACTGAGGAGACTGCCCGCGTTACCCGGGGTCGTTCAGAGCAGTGTGCCGACGGACACTCAGCCCCAAGCTTCGTCTGTTCTTCTTGCCCACAGGCCACAGCGCTTTCTCCTCGAGTGGATTTTGTCCCAGAAAGTTTCTCTTTTCCTCTGCCTGCTCCCCTCCCCCGACTCTGTTATTGCAAGCATAGGATCTGGCAGATGAATGACCTGGCCAGTCTCCCAAGTTTGCCTCTGAAATGTAGAACCTGACATCCTTTACATTTGGAATTCCAAACACAGCCACTGCTGTGTCAGAAAAATATTAACTGTTTGAGCAGTGGACCTTGCACCGGCCCGGGAGAATGATGGGCGCAGGCAGAGCAGGAAAGCGGCTCACTGCCTCTGTTCAGCTCCAAGGGAAGACGCATGACCTAGTTTGGGGGTGATGCTGCTTCTCAAAAATAAAACAGGGATTCAGAGGCCTGTGCTAAGAGCACGCACTCGATGGGGAGACAGCCTTCTGGAGACCAATAAAAGTGCGCTTTCCCTTATTTATCTGGTTTTCATGGAGGTTGAAGTGGCACGCAGTGGGCAGATCCCGAGGCCAGCATCCTGCTAATGCTGGACCATTTGGGATGCTGGCAGTTCTGCTGTCATGCTTCATTCCTCAGAGTGAATCACTCTGACACCCTGACAAGGCTGCTGAGACACAGCGCGAGGCCTGTTTCAACAGTTGTCCCAACGGACCAAGGAGTACACTGTATGCTCAGGGCCAGGCGGGGCAGGCGGTGATGGAGGGAGGGGTGGGGGGGGGGAGAAGGGGCGCATGCCTGCTGGGGGCTGCAAGTGCCCTGGGTCCCTGCAGGCACCTCCCCAGGCTGGTATGGAATCCCTATCGTGACCAATCAGGCAACTTAGGCACTTTGCTTCCAGAAACAGCAGAGTAAACAATATAGAAAAATCCTTTTGAAAGGAATTCCCTAAAAGGAATTTGATATGCTGGCAATGGCAGCAGTCACCAGAAGATGAGTGACAGACACACACTCACGCACCCTGAAACCCATCTGCACACTGACATACACACACAGACATACACACATTTGTGCAGTCACACTCTCATACTGACCCACTCACATTCACACATGTATACACGCATAACACGTTCATTCATACTCATACACACACCCACTCACAATCATATATACACATGGAACCACACATTCTCACACATTCATTCATATTCACATATACACACTGAGTCACATTCACCTTCTCATAGACACCCACTCGCTCACACACTCACACTCATTGCATGCTCACATACACACAACACATTTAGACGCACGGTCACACACACTTAGGCCCACCAGTGCTTTATTCTCCACAGACCTAAAGTTGTTGAGTCCGTCATTTGTACACTGTCTGGCATCCACACGACAGAATGGGGGTGCTGAGTGCAGGGCCTTTGTTGCTCACTGCTGCAGCTCCAGTCCACGCGGTGGGGAGTGGCACATGGCTAGTTCTGTCAAACAACTGCTTCTACACTTGTGGCCTGAAGTCCTGATTTCAGAGCTACAGTAATTTAGTTTTCAAAGATTTCTAAGTTATTAAAAAGCAAGCATCCCTAGAGTAGCACTGTAACTCTTAATAATAGTTCCCAGCCAGTAAATCCTGAGGACAGGCAACTCCACCACGACATCACGAAGCACGCTTTCTAAACCTGCACTTGAGAAGAAGCTCATAGATGAGGAGGTCCTGAAACAGGAGGGAGGCAGGGTAGAGATTCTACCTACAAGTGTGGCCTCTTGATTATGTTGTCTCTCGGTCCTGTCCAGGAGTCATGTTTTATTTGGTGGCTTCCCCAGAACCAACATCAGCTCCAATCAACTCCAACATCAGCCCTGATGGAATGACACTTTCCTTTCTACCTATCGAAATGATACCATAGTACAAAACTCATTGCCCCCCCCAGTACACACACACACACACACACACACACCAAACCAACACTCACCTAAACACCTGACTGTCTCCAGCATGCCACTTCCAAGCCAACTTTCTTACTCCCCTTGCATGGGCATCGAGGCCATTTATCAATACTTCTGATTCTCTTACAGGCATATTATGGGTGTGTCACCAAGTTCTGTTCCATGAGCTAAGAGAAGTAACAGGTGTCACTTCCAAGCTTGCGTATTTCATTGCAGATATGGTCCCTCCAAGGGCATTTTTTTCTTGGGCACAATGGTCATCAACATTAGGGATTATCCTGGGCTCCTGAGTGACCATGATAGAACACAAAAATTAATTCAAAATGGACTGAAAACATGAAAATTAAGACCTCACACCATAAAATACACAGAAGAAATGATAGATGATACACTTTTGGACATCAACTGCACAGATGCACTTGGGGATTCAACTCCAACAGCATGGGAAACTAAAGCAAAAATAAACAAACAGGACAATATTAACACTAAAACCTTTTCTACAGGAAAGACACCACTATAAAGCCAAAAAGGCAATCCATAGACTGGGAAAAGGAATTTGCATATCACATCTAACAATTTAAAAATATGCAAAGAACTCATTCAACTCAACTACATAAAAACAAGCAACTCAACACAAAATTGGGTGAAAGACCTAAATAGACATTGCTCCAAGGAGGACATAAAGCTGGCCCATCAACACATGACAAAATGACTCAACATCACTTATTCTTAGGGGACTGTGAATCGAACCATAGCGAGTTATCAAAAAGAGTGGAAGACACAAATGTAGGCAAAGATGTGGAGAAAAAGGAACCGTGGTACACTGTTGGTGGGAATGGAAATTGGTGTAGTCTGTATGGGAAACAGTACGGGAGTCCTCTAAAGACTGAAAATGGAAATACATAGGCCCTAGCAATACCATTTCTAGGTATTTATCCAAGCCTATCAGCGAAAACAACTGAGAGACATTAAAGGCGATTTAGTCCCACAACTTAAACCACAAAGAATGAGGCTTTCCCCAAGTTAACAGTGAGGCAATGGTGGAGTGAAAAAGTGCCAACCTCCCGGGTCCCCGCCACAGAAAGGAAGCAGCATCCTCATGAAGAGTCCTATTTTGGTCAAAGAACAACAACAAAAAAAAAAGAAGAAGAAGAAGCAGCAGCAGCTGAAGCAATTACAACAAAAAACTCAAGACCAAAAAGTCAAAGAAAAGCCAAAGGGACCTTGAAGGGGGAGGGGAAAGATGGGAGGACAAAGACGGGGATGAGGGCAAAAGAGCACAAGGGACTGAGGTGATGGGGCACGGGTGGAATGGTGGTGGGTGCTCCCTGGGGAATACAAATGATGTCAAATATAATAATAATAATAATAATAAAATTTTAAAAATATTAAGCAGAGGACTGACAGAGAAGTCCAAAAGTGCCGGCATCTAGGGCTGAGCGATAGCTCCAGAGAGAATTATGGGGTAGGCAGTGGAAGAAGACACACAACTGGAGAGCAGGCAGGATAGGTGAGAGGTTCTGAGGAAACAAGGAGTGGGGGCCCTGGAGCAACTGACCACCAGGGTCATGGACTGACTTGGGCTGAGGCCCCCAAGAGTTCAGGAAGGCGAACTAAGCTAGCAATTTGTGGTCAATGTGCACTACTTTGATAATGTATGATGTTTTTGATTTTTTTTTTAATGAGGAGTGCACTGCAGTACAATCTAGAAATGATGCCTTGACCTCTGAATGTCCCCTTCCCAGTTGAATTACCTAAGCTCAATGGTCACTTTGGGAATGGCTCAGAGAGCTAAGTCCACAGTATCTGGGGGACTGACTTGACAGCTCTTCCCAAAAACAGGAAAGGATGCACTAACGGCTGGTGTCTTCCAGTGGAGTTCCATGGCCAATATTTTCCAAGCTTCTGTTTTTGAATCTGTCACTGTTCCAACAGACAAGGGAAACACGTCAGACTATCAGGATACAGGAGTGAGAGGAAAGACACATAGAGGTGGTTGACTTGAGACCTCTCAGTTCAGACCCAAGGATCTCCAGGTGGTCATGCCAGGGCCAGGAGGGGATGTCACCACACATCCCTCTCTTGACCAAAGGATTCCACAATTGTCAGTTTTCCCAGCCCTGCCATGCAAGGAGCCTGAAGCTTGAACGCACCCTACCCAGACCTCTGTGTGGTCCTCCCAAAGCGCTCCCTGTCAGTGTTGCAGGACCCCTTGCGAGTGTGGACCTTTTTGCTTACTTTTCTCCCTGCCTCACCCCACTCATCATTTTTTCCCTCTGTGGCTGCTCTGTCACATTTATTCATCCATCTCTCAACGCAGAGACCTACATGTACAATTGGTGTAAAAGCATCAATTCATTTGAGCTTGACAACATGGCAGTCTTTAATCACCCAGTTCATGAAGGGTCCCCTACATTCAAGCAGGTTAGGTGCTGGAGTGGGGCACAGCCTGGGAGACGTGGCCAGTTCAGTCCCTGATGGGCTGGGAGCCTGCAGTCTGTGGAGGCGGGAAGGCCAACAACACACGTCTCTTGCTGCAAGACAAGCCAAGACATATGTTTTCAACTATGGGAAAAGCAGAGTTAAAATCTGACTCTTCCATTTAATTCACTATTTGATCTTGGCCAAGTTTTTTATTCCTCTGGGAACTTCAGCTCATCAGGCTATAAAATGAAAATCATCATCATCTACCCCCAAAGTGTTATGAAGCTCAAAGGAATTGTTGCTTGTGGAAATGTTTTTATAAACTGTAAAAAGAGATGAAGATTGTTATTATCCACAGGTGAAGAGGAAAAAAGTGTTCCCCTCCTACCTCACGCCTAAAGAATTAGCTTTAGTGATAGAAATATTCCCTGCATTATCTAGCTTTCTAATACCAAAGAAGCTGGCTTCTTCAAGTTCTGAAAACATGACTCCAGGGAGATGCCCTTAACTACACCCCAAATTCCTTCTACAAACTCCAGCAGTTCCCAGAGAAGCTCGGGATGCTCATACCCCATGAGAAGCTCTGGACCTCACAGAAACGCACTCCCTAGAAACACCCATCCCAGACAGCAGAGCTGAGTGTGGAGCGCGATAACGAGCTGCACAGCTGGGCTACGACAGACATTTCCCCAATTATGGTGGCATTAGGGGAAGTTATTGGAAAGGACTTTCTCCCACCATTGAGTAGTAAATGCTGTGCTAATTTGCCTGATGATACATTTATGATGGCTGCTTGCTGATCCCCTTCCACAATCTACCTTTAATGGCCTGTCTGTTTGGAGAGGCCAGTCTTCTCCAATGAACCAACTTTATTTCATTATCGTTTATTATTGTATTTTGTTCAGAGAGTGCCTGCAAAATGAGAAAGTGGCCTGAAAAACTCTCTCATCGCGGGTATAATTACTGCCTCAGTGCTTAGAAAGAAAGAAAAACAAATAGTAATCTTTGCTAATTGAAACAGTAAAATATGTGCAGTTCAGACCTATTCTGTGTAGAATTTTAAGAGGAAAAAAAACCTATACACACACACAAAAATGCAGCCTGGCCCCTAAAAGTATGAATTATAAATATGTAGGACCCGTTCTTTATTCTTACTCATCTGTCTTCTGCAGTCTGCGTGTGTGTGTGTGTGTGTGTATGCTTGTTTGAGCTTCACAGTAGTGGTATTAATTATTTTTCAGATTTTTGGGGGTAGAATTGTCCTATAATTGAATGCATTTCCCTCAGGGGAATTTACTTCACTTGTCTGCATTTCTTGTGCTCCTTTCACAGAACGAAATGTGAAAAGAAGGTTTTGTTTGTGCTTGGTTCTACAATTGCTTCACTCCTTCATTTTTCTTTATTCCTCAGGTTTTTCCAGCCTCTCGCCATAGTTATAAAACACAAACAAATCAAGGATTCTCAGGATAATTTTGAGCAGCTTGGGGGGTAGTGGGGGCGGGATGTGTGTGTGTATGTGTGCAATGATCCATAAGAGAAGTCAGCTGTTGAGTAAGTGAGCAAATAATCATGTAATTAATTTGTTTCTACTATAAAAATAAACTGACTGCTAGCTTCTACTGGCTCCACCTCCTTGGCCAAATAACAAACACCACATGCAAAGGTGGAAAAAGAAGATGGACCTTCATGGATAATTTTCTGGCCAATTTAGCCCTATATTTTAAAGCACAAGAATCTGAGGCAGTAGGAAATACATAGAAAATGGAAGCTGTGTCCAATCAGTCTTGAGTTCAAACCCTACCACTACCAGAAGGACATTTGGGGATGAAGCATAACCCACATCACTCCTATCTCCCCCATGATGATAGCCAATGGTTCTGGACAAAATACAAAGAGTTCCTGTCTGAGGAGTCTGAAAATAAAACAGATTTTAAAGGGGAATTGACACCTGGAGATGCACCATTACAGACTGAGTTCCTGGGGCTTTTCCTTTAAACCACTGCCCTGAGTGTGACCCCACACATGGGGCTATACAAGTATAACTCAGACTGAAATGACACCTTTCTGGCCAGTGGAACTCAAAGGGGGTCCTGTAGGCTAGAGACAATAAGGGAAATAGACGGGATCTAAAGAAGAAACCAGCTAATCTGTGTGTGCATCCACCCAAGGCCAGGGGTCACCCCTTAGCTGCACATGCACAGCACAGTACAGTAAGGGCTGTGAAAACCAGATTGACTTCAGCTCCCACCACCCACAGAAAGGACAAAACTTACAATCTGAGCCTGACTGATTGAGACTAAAACAAAACAAAAATAAATCAATATTTAGAAGAAGATTTTAACAGTATGCCGAGAATCTGTAGCATGGCATTTACAGCACCCAGGATGCAATTCAAAATGAACTGATGAAAGAACAGGAAAATGTGACAAAATCTCTAGGGAAAAGACAATATTAGACACTAACCTAAAGCTTATCCAGATGCTGGAATCATCAAACAGACTTTAAACGTTTTAAATAAGTACTCTTTTTTGCACGAGGTAAACATACTTAGAAAGGATGGAAAGAAAGTTCTCAGCAGAAAAACAAATCATAAAGAAAGAACCAAGTGGATATTTTAGAAGTGAAAAGTAAAACAGCTGAAATAAATGTTTTGGCTGTATTGTCTCAACAGAACTTGAAGATAGATCTATAGAAATTTTCTAATCTGAGGAGCAGAAATAAAAATAAGAACAAACAAGAAAATATACTTCAGGGACTTTGGAATAATATAAAATGATTTCTGATGTCCAATAAGGAGACAAGAGTGTTTGAAGAAATAGTAACTGAACTTCCTAAATTTGGTGAAAGAGAAATTTATAGACATGGGAAGTGTACCAAGTCCTACACAGGATAATCTTTAAAAAAAACAAAAACAAAAACCACAATGCCCAGGCTACATAATAACAAACTAGAAAACCGAAGGTAAAAGAAAAATACCAAAGTAACTGTACAAAAATATACATAATATATAGACAGTGATTTGAAATATTGTGAATTTCTCACAGAAATCATGAAGGAGGTAAGAAGACAATAGGACAACTCTTTAAAGAACTGAGATTTAAAAAAAAAAAAACCTGTCAACTCAGAATTCTATATCCAGCAGAATTTACAAATGAAGGTGACATAAAGACAGTCTCAGATTTTAAAAATTACTAAGAATTCATAACTAGCAGACCTACTATGAAGGACATTCTAAAGGGAATTGATACCAGAAGGAAACTTAGATCTTCAGGAAAGGAAAGCAACAGAAATGTTAAATATCTGGTAAATATCAAAGACAAGTGCTCAAAGTACAAAATTGTACATTGCTTGGTGGAACTTTTAATGTATGTAGAAGTGATATATACAACAACCTTAACACAAAGGCTAGGATAAAGAAACATAAGGTTCTAATGCTTCTTCATCTTACTTGAAAGATGGAATATGGAGTGAAATTCAAGCAATCCAAAACATGTTGACCAACAAGGCAAAAAGGAAAACAAAAATAGAAGGCACAAAGAAAAAAGGAAGAAAACAATAGACCTAAACTGAACAATCACAGTAACTCTAAGGAGTCTCAAATATACCAGTGGAAAGACAGATTGTGAGATTGATTTTTTTTTTTTTAGAAGCTACCTTTACTACTTACTAAGACCTTGGAAAGTTACTTAATCTTTATGATCCATAGTTTCTTTATCAGTGATGGGAGAGTAATATCTACTATGTGGGGCTATTATGCAGATAAGATGAGGTGGTATCAATTAAATGCCTAGTGAATAGTTAGTACCCAATAAATGATATCAACTGTCTAATTACCATTAACAGTTACCACTAACAGGTACTAAATCCATTAACAGTGGTTCAAGGCCACTGTTCATTTAGCCCTAGATTATTTTGTCTTTGAGAAAAGCACTAGCAGAAAGGTATGACCACAAAAGATTAACGATCTACCTTCCCCCAAAGCATGGTTTCTTTTATCCCGCAATGACACAGAATTACTCCATATTTTTTCTTATAGTATCACTACGTATTTATAATGTGTCCAGCATTATGAATTGGTAAATTTTATAGATCGAAGCCCTTATACGTTTTCCATCAACTCAAAACATTTATTTGTTTGGACTATTTCCTACCCTCACTGACATAATCCCTGCTTGCTAAAAAAGTAATCATCGATTTTACTTCCCATAAGCATATTTTATTTTCACAATATCAAGTGTCAGAGGAGGACGAGGTCCCTTAAGATCTTCCCTTGCTCATTTATACAATGAAGGCATCTGCTGGTGAGCACACACCCTCCCAAGGAGGCACCAGGAAGGCCATCCTGCTCGCTGACCCCAGCCAGAACAGAGACAGGGACATAGAAACAGACTGTGCAGTTGAGAAGCCAGGGTTGCCAGAGGTTGCTAGAGAGGGCTTGGGCCTCGAGATCCATCAGCAGCTGTCAAATTCCTCAGTGACTACTGTACCAGGAGTAAAAACCAAAAAAGGCAGAAGTTTCTTTCAACAATCACAGATTGAGCGCTAACCACAGGCAGGGCAGAGAGCGGGAGCCAGGAATAGACTCGCGAATCAGTGAGGTGAGGCCACAGACCGCCACCCTCAGCTGGCTACATGGTCTGACAGTGGAGACAGCTGGTCAACAGACCGTTTCAGTCATACACAATCACTGACCCATTCTAGCCCTCCCGCACCTGCCCTCCAGAGGCCTTGACACCCGGGGACCGCGTCCCCTCTACCGCAGCTATCCCATAGCTCAGTTTAGAGACTCCCTCACTAAGAACTGCGGGTTTTCTCTGGTCTACATGGTGCGCATGGGGAGGTCTGAGCCAGTCTATATATTTCTTGGTGGTGTTTGCAGTGTCATTTACCATTTTTGTCGGCTGTCATAGGAGCCATTATAATATTTGCTTAAGTATTTAAATCAAGTCTTTTACTTTGAGCCAGTGGTTGCTGAGCTTTAATTAAAGCATATTTGCATACATTAATATCACCCAGCTTCTCTACATTTTAACTGTATTTTTGCATTCAAAACATGACATTTCAATAACAATAGTTGTCAGTGCCTGGGCTCTTATTTATGCCACAATTACAGGTCCTGTTAATTACAGCCCCGGCTGGCTTCTCCAGCTCCTACCCACAGCGACTGCAGCCAAGGCTTCTGCTCTGCAGTACGTGCATGTCAGCAACCACAGAGCAGCTCCAGTGTGCTGCAAAGGCTTTAAAGATGTCAGACTCCCTTTATCTCCAGCCCTGCTGACGTCCTGGACCACTGGGAGTCAAGAGGAGCAAATGCAGCTTTTATATCAGAGACTATTGGGCCTGGCAGCTTCTGGTTAATATCCCACTCTGCACTGAGGATGGATGCAAAGCTGAGGACCAGCTTGAACCCTAATCTAGCCTGGAATCTTCTCTGAAGTTGGCGTAGTCGAGAGAGAGCAACTAATGCTGGTGGGCTTGAACGCTATGAGCTTCAGGAGAAGTAAGAGGCAAATTTGCAGCTAGAGAGTACTCTTGAGTCTGGAAAGGGTGGGCGGGCCCAGCTGCTGCTCTGTGAGTGTCATCACAAGCTGGATGCTCAGCCTGGTGAATTCCTGCTCCTACGTGGAGCAGGTCACCACCTCCCCCCAGTGCCAAGCAGAGTTGGCCAGGGATTCTTGCGCTGGGTATGTTAGGGCACTGAATGCTCATGATTCTCTTCCAACCAAACTGATTTCTAAGGTAATAGGGAGGTAAAGTATGGTCCCTTCCCTAATGCATCAATAAATGTTCTTGGAGAAACAACTGAGTAAGAAGTCACACTGCAGGACCTCAAGCTGGTGAACTGGAACCCAAAGTCAGGTGAAAGCCCTACTGTGGGAAAGGGTACGGTCAAAGGTTACAGCCACACTGGGCAGAGGGTGAGCCCCTTCCGGCTAACAGACCAGTCCGGCTGGCCAGCCCAGACGCTGCCATGGACCTGCAGCCCCCACGGCCCACATCTGGCCCGACAGCCTTGCCCATCAGATGCTGAAAACCTCCTCCCTAAGACCCCTGTGGAAATGTTCAGTAATCAGACACACAAAGGACTGGTGGTGTTCCCAGACTGTAGATGTGCCCCCCCCCCCAAAAGAGAGGCTCTTCCAAAATCCCTTCTACAAGCAGCACATTTGTGGGGTGAAGACAGAGGAGTGAAAGTGGACCAGAGGCTGGAACAATAAACAGTGAGCTCTGCAGACCGAGAGGGGCTGAGCTGGTCTCTCATGTTTCTTCCCAAATACCCCCGCAGCCACCGTCCCTGAGTGGTCGCCGCCCTCCCGGAGCCAGGCGGAGTGTCCTGCCCTGACAAGGTAACAGTACATATCTGCACATTCTCCGTGTTCCTCCAATCACAAAAGACTCTGTGACCAAGACGCTGCTCTGGCCCCAACTGCAACACTTCAAAGGGGAAGGGGGACGCATACTGGGTCAAGCTTGCAGTGCCCTGGACCTGGGGACTTGGCCTGTCCTGTTTAAAATTGGTTCATTTCAGCAAAAATACATTGACCACCACGTGCCAAGGAGTGTGCAGGATTCTGAGATGAATCAGATTCTGCCTTAAGAGAGCTCGCCATGGAACTGGAGCAGTAAATCATTATTATTCCTCTAGATGGGTGATTTGGGGATAAACCAGGTGCCTCAGGAACAGAGAAGACCACTAGGCTGAGACTGAGTATCCAGGAAGGCTTCCTCATAGACGAGACATCTGAACCAAGTTCAGAAAATCAGTAACAATTATCCAGGCGAGGAAAGATGGGAAAGGTACTCCAGGCAGCACAATCAACAAGGGCAAAGTTACAAATGTGTGCAAGGAGCTAGAAGCAATTTTATGAACTTGGTGCAGTCACAAGGATCCATAGAGATGAGACTCAGGGGCCAGTATGGGTCAGGGCTTAGGGGAGTGGGTCCTCTGTGCCATGGGCAGGGGCTGAGATTTGCTCCTGGAGGGAACAGCAGCAGTTACAAGGTTTTCACTACAACCTAGAGAGTGTGCAGGCAGCAGCAAAGAGAATGTGAGAGATATCCAGAAGAGAGGCTTGACTTGACTGGGCTGAGAGGCGTTTAAGGGATGGGTGAGAGAGGCAAAAAACACCTCAGGTTTTCTGAATTGGAGAACCATGCATGGGAAGAACGGTGCCAGTGACTGATATAATAATGGTAATTATCACTATTTAATGTCTTACTGAGTGCTTTTCATGAGATATTTCATTTAATATTCACAATAACCCTGCAAGACTGGGACCACTATTTTATAAGTAAGGAAAGCAGGACACTGTTAGGTATCTTTCCCAAGGTCATACAACTACCTTGGAACTCTTGAACACTGTGCTGTGCAACCCCCAGGTCACAGGCGGTGCCACAGATATTCCCCATAGTGCCTGCCACCCAGTGGTGGGGCCCATCTTGGCTGGAGTAACTCTAGCAAGTAGTTCATTTGGGAGGTAATGGCATTATAAGTAATATGTATTTGGCCTCTGCGATCAGTCTTTAGCAAAGAACTCCTAAAGCCTTGTAGTTTTCTAAGTGATGGGGTGCTCGGAGCATTGTCTATTATTAGAATAGTTTAGTCTTTGCTCCTGACTCATGATACAGAGCCCCCCAAAACCTTGTAATTTCCTAAGTAAAGCAGGTAATAGCAGCATCTTACAATTCCTAAATTCCTTGGCATTTCCTATGTGATAGCAACTTTATTCTAAATAGGCGACTGTTGGTGGGCATCAGGATTGGGGGCAGAGAGTGGGGCTGGTTACCAGAAAGAACAAGCCACAGTCAGAGACTTGGCACCTCCAGTCCCATCCTCCATCCTCCAGGGAAGGGAAAGGAGCTGGAGATTGAGCTAATAGCTGATCATGCCTAGATGATGAAGCCTCATAAAACCCTAAATTAGAGGGTTTGGAGAGCTTTCGAGTTGGTGGCTGCATCCATGTGCCAGGAGTGTGATGCACCCAACTCCCTGACAGAACGTCCTGTGTCTGGAACCTTCTGGATCTCATCCTATGTACCACTTCATTTGGTTGTTCATCCCTAGCCTTTATGGTTTTTACTGTTATAATTTATTATTCTTTCTTACAATGTTTGCTTTCTTTTCTAGGTGCGGTCCCCATAGAATTTTCACCTTCCCCCGTGCACCTTCACCACAGCCCCTTGTGCTCTTCCTGTCCCTGCCTTGATCCCATTCCCTCCCTCTTCCCTGCAGAATGTCTCTGTTTTGTAGTTGTCTGTTTATTTTTTATTTATAATAAATGGGAGGTAAATGTTTCCATATGTTATGGGAGTTACAAGCAAGTTACTGAACTTGGGAGAAGGGGTATCAGAAACCTTGACTTCGTAGCCACATGAGAGAGACGTGTGGGAACCCTGAGCACCCACTAAATACAACTGGTCTGTGAAGTGAGGGCAGTCTCCTGGGACTGAGCCCTTAAACCGATGGAGTTTGGGAACTCCAGGTAGTGCAGAGCTGACAGACAGAATTACAGGACATTCAGTTGGTGTCCAGAGTGTTGCGAGATTAACTAACATGCACCAGGTACATCTGGTGTCAGAGGGTCCGAGGTGGTGAATAGAGGAAATTTGGCCTTTAGAAGTGAGCCCAGGAAACACCCCAGGTAGGTGTGTGGGAAAATGAGATGGGGAGAGGAGAGCACCAATAGGGGTTCAGCTTACAAACAGAACACTGGGGATCCGTGCTGCTGGGACTTCAGGTCAGTGCAGAGCACGGGCTCAGAGCTGTCCTACCAGGGGTCTGTGCTCACTTCCTGCTGTCATGGCAGGCGGAGTGGGTTTCTGTGGCCAGAAAAAGCCAAGAGGCAACGAATCACAAATCTGGCAGTGGACATCTGGCTAGAATGCCGGTAAAGGCAGGTGGCGCAGGTGAAGCATGGCCATGTCATGTCTGTAATAAAACCCACTAAGTTCCTCTGAAATGCACGACAAACTACACTGCAGAGTAGATGGCTTCTTCACAAGTCTAAGCTAAGGAGGGCAGAGGTGGTGAGACAACATAAATCAGATATCCAAGTTTAACCAACAGACATCTGGAGCCTTTTTAAAGAGGCACCATAGGACTTACAGGACTGAAAATTACCTACTGTGCTAGTAAAGGTGGAGAAGAAGGGAAGGAAGAGGGGAGGGGAGGAAGGAAAGGGGAGGAGAGGAGGAGGGGAGGGATGAAGGAAGAAAGGAAGCACTGGGGGACAAGGGCCCTTTTTCGCCTTTCCTTTCCTTATTCCAAAACAACTGGTGGAGGGACTGAATCCCAATCCAAGCTTGCTAGGGGTGGGAGGAAAGGGGGAGACTCTGAATAGAAGCAATGCCAGTGGTTCCCCTTGCAAGGGCTCTAGTCTGGGTGCTGGGGAGTAGATGCCTTCTCTGCACATCTGCAGCCCAAGTTTCCATCAGCAAGGTCTCCCCATGAAACCTCCCCCAAATATAACCCTGTAGATCTCACTCCCAGCTCCAACCACCTCCACTTCTGAATTTCCAATCACTTTTCTAAAGTAGAAAATACAGACATTTTTATAGTCCAAGGTCGAGAAAATGTTCATGCAGCCACGTCTGTGTTTGGTGCAGAAGCAATAGAGAGACTGTGGTAGAGTTAAATGTTAATTGCAGCCTAGAAGGTAATTAAGGCTTAGGGGGTTAGAGGAGGTGCTTTATAGCAAGATCCACCCATTATGATAAAAGGGGCAGATTAAGATTTGGATTCTGTGTTCAAAACCAAGCAAAATTCTCATCTGGAAATATATTCAAGGCGGGTGGACTAGATAGGGGAAAAAAATGAGAGTCCCCTTGTGGATACAGAGGTGGGAACTAAACCTCATCAAGGCTGACACCTTCATCCTAGTCTGTCAAGTGAACTGAAATTCCTGTCCTCATATACAGACCCAGCGCTGATGGCTTACCTGGGCGGCTGCTCTCAGCACTTTCTCAGCTCTCTCTGACTAGTCATTGCGTTAGGGGGAAAGGTGGTCCTAAATGAATTATGGGTGTGTGGACTCCAACCCCCCACTCCAAACCAACAGTGTTCCAGAACCACAAATCTGATAAGATGATTATCGAAGAGTGGATCACTGGGACCTGAGGGTGGAGTTAAGCAGCCAGGCTGGCTAAAAAACCAGAGGTGAGCCTGGGGCTCTCTCTCTTACTGAGGAGCCAGACCCCTTCCTTCGGGAAACATCTCTCTTCCTTCAAAGCCATCTTATTCAACACAAAGCCAGCTCTCAACGTGCCATTGCTTAGCTCTGGTAGGGTATTTGTGAATTTGTATCCCTCTCTTCTTCCCTTGGTGTTATTACTATTTTATTCCCCTTCTTTCATAAAATAAAACCTGTTATTAACTTTTGCCACGTGTACCTGGAGTTGGGACTTTTAAAAAGTCTTCTAAGCATGCGGGTGGAGGACCCAGTGAGGGGAACCCATTTTATATTAGGGTTGCCCTGTAACAGTTTGGCGCCCAACGTGGTTTGCCATGTTACTCCAACCCCCACTCCAGACCATCAGTGTTCCAAAACCACAAATCCAATAAAATAATTATCGAAGAGTGGATCACTGGGACCTAAGGGTAAAATTAAGCAGCCAGGCTGGCTATAAAACCAGAGGTAAGCCTTGGGCTCTCTCTCTTACTGAAGAGCCAAACCCCTTCCTTCGGCAAACATCTCTCTTCCTTCAAAGCCATCTTATTCAACTCAAAGCCAGCTCTCAACGCGCCATTGCTTAGATCTAGTAGGGTATTTGTAAATTTGTATCCCTCTCTTCTTCCCTTGGTGCTATTACTATTTTATTCCCCTTCTTTCATAAAATAAAACCTGTTAATAACTTTTGCCACGTGTACCTAGAGTTGAAACTTTTAAAAAGTCTTCTAAGCCCCCGGGTGAAAAACCCAGTAAAGGAAACCCATTTTATATTAAAGTTGCCCTGTAACAATTGTACCTTCAGCTCATGCATATCCTCCCCCCTTCCCCCACCCCCACACCAGTGCATTCCCTACCTGCCCCCACTCCCACCCCCACCAACACACTCCAAAACTCTCAGGGTCACACACTCTGCCTTTCTTCCCTTGAAGTTCCTGCTGCTTCTGGAAACTCATCTCCAGCCTAATCCTCAAATACTCTCCCACCTCCTCCTCTATTAC
This sequence comes from Galemys pyrenaicus, assembly GCA_019455555.1. Lineage (NCBI taxonomy): Eukaryota > Metazoa > Chordata > Mammalia > Eulipotyphla > Talpidae > Galemys > Galemys pyrenaicus. The sequence goes on from JAGFMF010011614.1 coordinate 1,349,297, forward strand.
AGTTCAGCACCTCTGCTCAGGCACAGCAGGCCAAAGGAAAGCTGATATGAGTCAAGGTTTTGTTTACAAAATCTGGTTGCTTCTACCGAACAGATACCTTTTGGCAGACACAAGGTGTGTTCATTTCCACTTTGCATTTGCTCAAGAAACTCTCCCCTTGGGGATGCTGCCCCTGGGGCATGGCATAGCAGTTTATTAGGTTCTTAAGGCTACTGAAACTGACCATTGCAAGCCTGGTGATTTAAAACACTGTAATTCATTCTCTTATAATGCTGGAGGCCAAAATTTGGAAATCAGCTGGAGACCTCAAGGTGTCCCCAGGGCGGGTTCCTTCTGGGGGCTCTCAGGGAGAATCCATTTCCTAGCTTTTCAAATTTCTGGAGTTGTACTTCTCCCCTTCTTTGGCTCAGGGCCACATCCTCCATCTTCAAAGCAGAATGGCATCATCAAATCTCTCCTCGCTGCTGTCTCCCCAGCTTTCTCTATAATGACCCTGTGATTATATCTCTCACCCAAATAATGCTGAAGAACTCCCCCATCTCAAGATCTGTAACTTAATCATATCTGCAACACCCTTCTGTCATTACGGTAACACTCACACATTCTGGGCTAAAGGACAGAACCTATTGGGGGGCCCTTACTCAGTGGACAACAAGCAGAAAACCCCCACTTGTAGAGTCAGACAGATTCAAATTCAAATCTTCTGATTAACAACTGTTGAGGTTGAACAAATGGCAATTAACAAAGTCTGAGCTTTCCCATCTCCTTAATAACAGACAATAAAACTTACCAAATGAACATGTTACAGGGCAACCTTAATATAAAATGGGTTTTCCACACTGGGTTCTTCACCCACGCGCTTAGAAGACTTAAAAGTCCCAACTCCAGGTACACGTGTTAAAAGTTATTAGCACGTTTTATTTTATGAAAGAAAGGGGAATAAAATAGTAATAACACTAAAGGAAAAAGAAAGGGATATAAACTCACAAATACTTTACCAGATCTAAGCAATGGCGCGTTGAGAGCTAGCTCCGAGTCGAATGAATGGCTCCGAAGGAAGGGGGTCTGGCTCCTCCATAAGAGAGTGTGTGTCCAAGGCTCACCTCGGTTTTTACAGCCAGCCTGGCTGCTTAACTCCACCTTCAGGTCCCAGTAATCTACTCTTCGATAATCATCTTATCGGATTTGTGGTTCTGGAACACTGATGGTCTGGAGTGGGGGTTGGAGTTCACACACCCATAATCCATTTAGGACCACCCTTCTCTGGAACACTGATGGTCTGGAGTGGGGGCTGGAGTCCACACACCCATAATCCATTTAGGATCACCTTTCCCCCTAACAATTACACCACATAAAATCACCTGACACTTAGTTTTTTCTAAATAAGTGCCAGCTTTTCCCTTTCCTCCTTTAATTCGTAAGGAGCTGGGCCAAGAAGGAAGGGGTGAAAGCTAGACTTGTGCTGATAGGCATAATGTAGTATATATGGATGTCAGTACGCATGTCCAAATGCCTAAAAGCTATGCCACGCTATAAAGCAATCTCACTTTCATTTCTGAGGAAGAGGAAGAAAAAGCCATGAGACTTGTGCTTGTGCTGTATGGCCTGCACTGCCAAGACATTCGTCTATCTACGGCTGTGTTTGACCTTTCCTCCCACTTTACTAAATGAAGAAAATGAGCACAAAGGCATTAACTTTCCCCAAAACACCCAGCTAGGATGTGTGATAACTGGGGTTTCAGATGCTAAGTCTTAAACTCTTTCACACCCCAGCATTTGGGTGTACCCTGCAAAAATCAGAACAGCCACAGAGCAAACAGAATGAAATGAGAAAGGACAGCACAATAGGGTTTCAGGAACGCCAGGAGGGCTGGGTCTGAAATCTCTGAGAGCACTGAGAGGAAGAGCGATCCTGAGCAGAAAATGTTGCCCCGAGTGAGCCAGGCCCTCCACCAACAGGATCCCTGCTAGGCCTCTCGCCCACCAAGGCACCCAAGGCACGCGGGTGCTCAGCTGAGTTATCTCTGGCTTTGGTCAAGTAACTTTCAGATGAGGTTCCTCATCTGAAGGGGGAGGAAATTATATAGGAGGAAACTATGTGGGATCCCACCACTGGCTCCTAAGGGAGACAGGAGCTTTCTCCTGGGTCTTCTGCTGGGACACAGCTGGACTCACACCTAGAAAGCTACTCAGCTGGGGTCAAGGGTCATGATGCACTTACCCTGAGGCGAGGGCTGTTTGTTGCCCCCTCCCTGGGGCGAGGATAACAAAATCAAATCGGTAATGATAAAAACACATCACTCTTAGCCCTTAAAATGAGAGCACTTTAACCTACATTTTCTCATTTCGCCTCACAAAATCATTCTCCATTTACAGAAAAAGAAATGGATTGAGTTTAATGTTTAATATGGGCTAATCACTGGACTGGGAGCCTTACAAGCATTATGCAAATGCAATCATCTCAAGTTCTCCAGGTCTCCCCAGAGGAAGGGCTTGGGGCTCAGAGAGGTGAAGTAGCTGGCCCGACACACAGCCTCAGAGGCCACCAGCAGAATGCAAGCACAGGAGGTGGCGGCACTAACTGGGAGGGTTTAAAGAACAGCACACACACCCGCCAGATGCCAGGCCCCAGGTAGCCAGCCCCCTGTGAGCACTCAGGGTCACGTGGCACCCTCTGTGCTCTTACAAAGGTGCTGGCCCACCCCATACATGGACCAGTCTCCACAGGCGTCCTTGAGCCAACTCGCTCCTCCTCCATAGGGCTCAGTCAAGGCTTCTGGTCCTTCTCCTGTCAAAAACACCCCTGGAGAAAAGGAGAGCTCTGAGATTCCAGGTCATCACACTTCAGGGGTTGTGACAACCGCCTGTTGAAGGATACTCCACAGGAAGACTAGCAGGGGCCATTCCTCTCTGAGGAAGTACCAGGTGCCGGCACAGTGCATGTAGAGGCTCTGCTTACATACAGCCCATGTTACAGACTAGAGGGCTGTGGAGCCCCCTGCCCCTGGTGGCCAAACCAGAGGACCGGGTGGCGCTCTCCTGTGGCTATGGCAGCCTTGACCCTTACTGGAGGATACTTCCTCATTCACTGATTGAAAAACAGACACACATACACTAGAAGCTGCTTCTAGAGATTCAGCCAAGACAGGTCTCCTCAGCTGGGTGGGCTCAATTCAACCTGCAGGGGTCAACCAGAAGCTGAGAGGTGAACTTCAGTCCCTGAGAGTCTGGCCTGCCTGACAGCAAACCTTCACATGTTGAGGGTGAGTCCCATAATCAGTCAAGACGAGAAGGGAAGGCTGAGGGAGAAGGGAAGGCCAGCCAGGAGGAGTCAGGGAGCCGGCCTCCTGGATGGAGAGAGGCAAGACCTGAAGGTAAACTGAGCCTGGCGCCGAAGGACCTTAACTACCTCACCACTCAGACAAGTGTTGAGGCAACTAGTTACCCAAGGAACACCTTTCCTGCCCGGTGGCAGGCGGCCTAGTCATTTCCCCAGGAGTTCCAGCCCAGCGGGAGCTGAATCAGCCTGGTTGCCCTGAGACCAGCCCCACCCCAGCTGAAGGGATGGGGCAGGCCCTTTGCAGAGTCAGTCTGCCTTGATGCGCTCCCGCTGGAGGAGAAAAAGCACACTCCTCAGGATGGGGGACACATGACGGGGCCTTGGATGGCATGCCTCTGTGGTGTCTCAGGGCCTGGTTACCACACACACATGGAAACACTCCTCTAGTGAGACATGGAAAATCAAGTCAACCCCCAAAGACCCAGGAGTCAGGCCTCTGGCAGTGAATTGATTTTCCCTTCCCATCTGCGTGCCTGCTTTCAGAAATAGGCGGGCAGACCCAATCAGAAATGGCTCCAGGTGGGACACAGGTCCTCCCACCCCCACCCCACCCCACCCCCCCCCCCGACATCTTTGGACATGATTTTCCCCCTTCTGGCTAATTTCTATTTCACTGTTAAGCAGAAGTCTTCTGTCTCTTTAGGCTGCTCTGCCATTAGTTTAATAGAGAAAAGAAGTGTGTGAAATATTGAATTGAAATTAAGCCCAAGTTGGGGGGAGGGGTGGCATGGGAACAAGAACTAACAATCAAGACCTGGGATCAGGTCAGGGAGCCCCTAGATAGGAAGCTTCACCCCACAAGGTCACAGGGCTGAGGTCAAGGGAGGAAAGCGGTAGGTGTGGGGTGGAACAGCAAGATGGAATGGGGCTGGGGCTACCTGGGGGTACACATTCAGGTGAACCGAAGGGGGAACCCCCTAATATAAGCCCCAAGTTTTGCCCAGGCACAGAGTGCAGGTAGCACAAAGTTCGGGGTGATCCCCAAGACAGCTTTCTACCTCGATTCTCTTGGAGCAGGGGGAAATCCTCAGGCTGCTGCTTAGGAACCCCTAAGAAGGAGTTCCACTTGCTAAGGGATGACAACCTGGTCCCCGGCCCTGGCTCTGCCTCAGGATGAAGCATGAAAAGGCTAACTGGCAGACAGCAGTGGAGTCAGAAGAGGGGGTCCCCAAGCAGCGTGAATCAAACCCAGGTCCCCGCTCCCCATGCAAGTTGCTCACTTGCTTTATAGCTCCCTGGCCTATGCGAAAATGAGGACTGTGACATCCATGCAAAAAGCTTTCTTTGAGGGCCACACAGAGGATGGGCACCGATTCGCCAGCAGAGGACCTATCACATAGGTGCTCCTCCTCCCCGGTCTTCTGAGCAGGGCCCTAGGGAAAGGATGGGGACCACAGCACCAGCGCTTTTGCTGCCAGCCCAAATGGCACCTGGTGCACTTTGGGGAGCATGATCTGCAGGGGCAAGGAGAGTCTGGACAGATGTGGGACCTGTGGGGGGTTTTACTCTGTACCCACAGCCTATTATAAACCTCAAGTCACCTTTGCCTACAAATTCAGCACTAGTCTAATACCAGCAGAGCATCAGAGAGTGCAGATGTTTTACTGTTCACATTCCAAGATTAGAAACCCACCTTTTCAGTAGTTTATATAAATTGCCTGAGGTCATAGAGCTAATGCAATACAGTCAGGGTTTAAACCCACACTACATGGTCCCCAGACCAGTGCCCTCTCTGCCACATCCTGGGGGCAAGCATCCTTCCGCTGAAGCTGTACTGAGACCAAGGAAGAAGATACGAGGAAGCCATCAAGGTTACCCACTACCTCTGGGTTGGACAGGCTGGGTGGGGGCTGACCCCGCCAGAGTGGCATGTTAATTTAATGCTAGTTTGACCCCTTCAATTAACTGCTGGACAGAGCCAGGCCCAGTGGAGATGGACAGCAGGGTTTAATGGAAATGGGGATGCTGGTGACGATATGAACAATCTGAATTATGGTCTCAATTTGCACAGAGCCTGATGGATTTGCAATAATTCCAAACAGGTCAAGTGTCTGTGTCTCCTCTTCTGCTGATCTCACACAAAATCTCTCCATTTGTCAGGCTGACGCCCTCTCTGAGTGGCTACCCGCCCCCTTCCTCGGCTATGTGCTCCACAGCTCTCTGACCTGAGGGCTCTTGGGCAGCTGGGCCCGGAGGGACAGGGGCTGCTCCCAACTGGTCACAGGGAACTGAGCGCTTGGGGTCACCCACAGACAGTGAGCTGAGGGAAAGGAGGCTAGTTCTCTGCTGCCCAGAGCCTCCTCCTGTGGTCGTTCTCAGTCAAAGGGTCAGCATGATTTGGTGAGTCGGGCATGTTGTTCATGGATTCGGGGATACAGCTGGGTCCTCCTGGTAGTGGAACTAGGTAGAAGAGGCCTGAAGCAGATGCCAGAGCTACCACTAGGCCAAGCCAGGACTGACTGACAAAGCTCAGCGGCACCCGATCAGCTGGAAGGGCTTATGACATCCCCGTCTTCCTGGACTCCTGCGGCCGGGCCTTTGCACAAAGAAGCGCTGACTTCAGAGCGCGAGAGACAGTGTGGAGGGGGGTCTATCGCTCTCCATCGCACGTGTCTGGGGCTCACCTGCCTAATGTGGTGGAGGAAACCTCTCAGGTCATCTTGGCCAACCACCTACCTGGTTTGCAAATTTTCTGCACAAGTCCCAGGCAGGCCAGTCAGCCTCCCTCGAGGCCCTAAAGTCCTGGTGACCGGATGGGGCAGCGCAGACCGTCTTCGGGCTGCTCTGATCACTCCAACCGCTTCCCTTCTGTTAGAGGACAAAGTCCTCCCTGCAGATTCCATCGTCCTTAAGTAAGGCCAAGGACCCCATGCTGGTCGTGCCCGTTTTACTAGCCTTACTTTGCCATACAGTGGCCCTCTCCCAGGGAGACTTCCTGGATCTATTCAAAGGCCTGAGGAGTGGGAAAGTGACCTGGACAGTGTTCAGACACATGGACACGGCCCCTGCTAAACTGCCCGAGCACGGGAGGTCTGTTCCTGCCTCTGTCCCTTCCCCTTCCCTCTTACGTGGACACACCTGTACTCTTGCTGGATGAGCCACGGTGGCAGGATAAGCGCCTACTATGTAATTTGCTCTAAAATGTGTCAAGTGGAATACAAAGGATTTTTTAAAAATAATTACCGTAAATTATTGGACATTTACTATATGTGAGGCATTTTGCTAGACACATGACATACGCTTCTAGCCACAGGTAAGGGCTATTAGTATCTCCACATCATGGATGAACAAACGGAGGCCCAAGAACTTAAGGAATTTGCTAAAGAGGACGTCACCGCTAAGCAGTAAATGAGGTGCCTGCCGCGCTGCAGTCCTCCGGAAGAGGAGAGGGACAAACCCAAGCCCTGGACGCAGTCATCGTCTGGGGTGGCCCAGACAGAGACAAGACTGAGAGATGAGCCGGTGTGGCGACCTCCCACGCGAGCTCCATCTACAGAACCTCTGGGCCTAGGCAGCCAACCCCCTGGTCCAGAGATGCGAGCCATGTGAGGCTCCCTCCTTTCCCAGCTGGGGGAGGAAAACATCAGAGATGTGACTGGGGACCGGGAGGAAGACTGGAAACTGAGAGGAGATGAGAGGAGCTGAACTGACCACCCACTGACCTGTCCCCACCGGCGCTGGCTGGGAGTTGGGTTCCCAGTGCCAGAATTAGAAGACTCAGAAGCGGCATCGTGTGACAGTTGCTGGGATGATGGGACAATCAGGGTGAATGAGACAGCAAGGAGCCCAGAGCCACACTGGTCTGGAGAAGACAGGACAGTCTCCTACGCCACAGGAAGTTCCAAAACCAAAGTCTGGGAGCCGCTCGGCACAGCTGCCCGACTGGCGTCCCTGCAGCGCTCTGCTTGTCACCTGCCTCCCGGCTGCTCCTGGGGACCTGAACAGCCTGCTGGCTGGGGCCAGGAGCAGGCTCCCTCCCAGGGAAAGGACAAGTTACAGAAAAAGGACAAAGCTCGTGGGCCGACCATCCTTCTAAAGCATGCAGCAAGGGAGGAGTGATTGGAGTGGGTGAAGGAGATGCAGGGGAGAGGGTGGTAGTTCAGGGGTGAAATATGGGTGGGAGGGCCACACCTAAGGGGAACAATAAGTATACAAAGGTGACTGACGATGTGGGAAGTTGAAAGACTGAAGCTAAATAAAGTAGGGCGGTGCCTGGTTCCCAAAGCTGCCCTGAGCATCAGCAGGAGTCCCTGTGCTGCTATGAGGTAACCTCCCAGCTGCACCCAGTGCCTCTGTTCCTCTCACACCCCCTGCTGAGACCCCTCCTGTTTGTCTTCTTAGATGAGGCCCCTCGAGATACAACAGTGCGACAGTTGTGTGACCCACCCGCTCCTCCCCCTACCACTCAGAGATGTAAGCACCGTCTTCACTGGATGAAGCCAGCATCCCAGACTTCCAGACCCTCAATCTAGCAGGGAGCAAACTCGAAAGCACAAGAAACTCTAAGCTCATGAAGCAAAACGCCAAAGAAGATGCTGCCGCTGAGTCAGGCGGACAATAAATGCCCTGGCCTTGAGAGAGGAGCGTGGGCAGCCTGGGCCCCGTGCAGAAGGCGGGCAGCGTGGAGCCAGCCCTGCAGGGTGAGGAGGGAGGCAGGGAAGGAAGGGAACACTGAGTGGAGTACAGAGTCTGGAGTGGGGACTTAGGGCATGTTAGGTGAAAAGCTCAGAGAGGGTGTTCACAGTCACGCCGTAAAGGACCTTGCAGTCCGGGGTAAAGAGTGCGAACTTCAGCTCACAGGCATCATGGAAGAAGAACATCCCAGCTGAGACAGGGGTACATGATGGAGCGTAGACCAACTGGGAGCAGCAGTGTTGGTGCTCAGTCCACGGGTTCTCCCTCATAGCCCTGTTGCTCCGTTAGACCATGTTACCTGCTCTACAGTGACTGTTGGATCACAGGAGGCAAGACAAATCCTAAGAAACAGCAACCTTAACTGACTGCTTGGGGTGTACATTGATCCTCCATGAGAAACAGGCTAAGCCGCTGTAGAGTCAACCTCCTGTATTCCAGAAGGGAAGCGCGTAGGCTTGAAAGCTGAGCTGAGGTTCGTGAATGCATTGAATGGTGTCTGTCTGTATGAACAGACATGGGTCATCATTCAGTCTACAAGTACGTTTCTGGAAGTTATGCACTGTACCAGCAATAGGGTCATGATGTAATTTGGCCCAACTAGAATTGAAATTCCAGTGAGGACTATTGAAAATAAGCAAGTAAACAACCAAAGACGGGCAAAGAAACCAACACCTTCTGCATCATGGATAGGTGGAGGTTAGAGAAAGACAGCCAAGAATTCTCGTTTCAGTAATTGGCTGGATGGCAGTGACTTGGCTGGATGGTTTCATCACTGGCATGAAGCAGACAAGGTGAGAGCAGGTTTGAGTGAAGAGGCAGGAGTGAGGAACACTCTCTTAGACCAGTTATGAGATATTAGTGGGCTGTCAGGGAGAAGATGGAAGTATTTGGATTTATACTTCTGGAGTTCCAATAGTAAGGCTGGACTAGAGACATTACTTGATAATTGTCAGAATACATGTGACATTGGAAAGTCACAGGACTGAAGATGTAAAGAAGGAAAGAGGGGAGGGTTATGACCAGCCTCAAGGACTTCCAGCCTTGAGGAGTTAAGCAGAGGGAGATGATCCAGCAAAGAAGCCAGGAGGGAAGGTGAGGGAAGGTAAGACAGGTAAGACAGGTAAGCCAGGGAGGGAAGGTAAGAAAAAATTAGGAACCAAGAAATCAGATCCCCCAAAGAGTTGAATGTTTTGAAAAGGAGATGTAAGTGGCAATGTCAAATTCTGCTGAGAGTTGAAGATTAGAATAGACTTGGCCATCTTAAAAAGAGTAGTTTTAGAAGCAAGCAAGCAGAAGCATGGTAGAATGGATTGAATAGTAAATAGATGGTTTCATAGATTAAACCAAACAACTCCCTACCCCCGCTAAACAAAGCAAAAGATCAATAGACTGATACGATCAAAGGGAGGTTATTATTGTCTTTCAATGTTTTATAAGTTAAAATATACTAGAGCGTGTTTGTGAATAACTTAGTAAAGTGGGATAAATTAATGATACATGAGACACAGGAGATAACCAAAGAAATCGTCTTCGAGAAAGTGAAGAAGACTGAACCAGAGCATCTGAGGGAATGAGACCTTCTCCATGGTAGTAGGAGGTAAGGAGAAATAGGCGCTGATAGAGGTGGGCCTGAAGGTTCAGTTGGGAGTCAGGTCCAATAGTTTCTGTTTCCTCAGAAAAGACGGAGGTCATCAACTGTGAAGGAGAGTGGAGGAAGGGAATGGGGAGTTGCAGAGAGAAGAGAAGGAGGGTGATTCTCTCAGGGAATGACAGCAAGGGCAGTGGAGGGTTGCCAGGCAGCGGTGAGTGCACAATTGAAAGGCACCCTAAATTTCATAAAAACGTTTGTTTTGTGACTTTCTTCAGTAATGTTCAGCTTTTCAGGAGCAGGTACAGAGAAGGAAAGCAACATGCGGAAGTCAGCAAAAAGAGTTTTCTATGACAAGCTCAATGGCAAGAGAGAAGAGCAGAGGAGCTGAGGGTATCTGAATAACAGACCACGGAATCCATGACGGACAAGAAAGGAAATAAAGCTGGGCAGGTGCTCAGAGAAAATGGGAAGTGAGGACGTGAAAGGCTGCAATTCCCATAAAATCAAAGATCAGGAATAGAGGAGGTATCTGTGCAAGGTGGAGCAAAAGGAGATGGGTGGAAAATGGTGCATTTGAAATTGAGATCTGAGAAGAGGCCTGATGTCTGCTAACCACAAAAACCAGCATATGGTCACAGGTGTCAGGGCGACCAAGGAAGAACAGAGTGATGTGAGAAGGTCAAGAAGCAGAAAGTCCAAAGAGTTGAAAGGATCATCCCTCTGCTAAAGTTTGTTTATGTCTTGTTTCGAGGCAAATGCAAGATGTGAACAAACATTATCTTGAAATGGACTCACCATCTTTCAAGATGTAAATGCCCCATTTGAGTTCAGAAGCACAGGCCTGATCTATTCCAGTGTTAATCAAGCTTGTCCTTTTATGACTACACAACTACAGTTTGTGATGTTCTTTATGGAACATTATAAACCATGAACATATCAAACTTAAAAGTTCAACATAAAATTCTGTGCAATATACCTAGCACCTGATTCTAACTTAGGTAAGTGGAGGAGCTGGTACCAAAGGCTTCAGAGAATGAAATTTCAAGTAAAGAAAATCTATTAAATATTGGGAAAAGACATCCCCCATTGCTCATTTTGAGCTTGAGAATGGAGTTTCCCTGATGCTTTGCCCAAGTGGGGCTCCGGGACTCGAGAGGAAGGAGAAGGGAACCTGGTTGAGGAGAGAACAGATGTTCCACCCCAAGGACTTAGTAATAAATGGATTTAGAGCTTCTTCCTCTTGGTCCTCTCTAACAAGGAATGTGAGGAGAGATTCTGAAAAACTAAAAGCAACCTCATTTACATTTCTGTGTAGAGGCATTTCTGAGAACTTCAGGCAATTGCCTGAATCTTTATACCTGGCACATTTGTTAGTTTTATTACCCAACTTTTTCTTTCTATAACTAGTGGCTTAGAATCCCTTAAAGTGAGGGATATTGTGTATTTACTTCAGAAACCGAAGAAAGAAGGAGTTAACTTGGGGACAGGGGGAGGTCTGGGGAATGACTTCAGTGACTAACTTCAATCATTTATAGCCTATTTCTATTCTCCTCGGTCCACTCAAATGGCTTATCTGAGTCAAACACTCTAACACAAGGCAATTAAAAATAGAAAAGAAGCTTATTTATTGTATGCATGAACAAAAAGGGGAGATAGAAAAGCCCCCATTTCCTAGCCCCCCTTCTCTGTTCTGAACCCAAGGGTAAAGGAACACTCTCACGCATCTAAGCAGTCTGGCTGATGAGAGTGAAAAGGTATCTCAGGTTTGCATCCTCATAAAAGAGGTCTCAGCCCCCAGAAGCTCCAAAGAACATAGTCAGTGCTCACACCTTCTTGAGACCCCTCCTCAAACCTCAACAATTACTTGACTTGGGGGACTATTCAGTAAACCAAAACTTCTTTCTGCTAAATCATATGGACCAGAGAAAACCACTGTGAGTTCATGACACCTCTGGAGCCGCTGCTTGAAGCTTGGACAACAGCACAACCTTGACTTCTGTCTTTTCCCAGTGGTGGAAGCACCATCTATTGAAGCGCCTCACATAGGGAGTGAAACTTCTTCACCTCATTCCTCTTAACCCCCAAGGCAAGACCATCACAACAATCATTAGAATTCTAGGAGAGAGCTTCTACTCAGAGAAAGAACCCCCAAGAGGTAGCACAGGGCTCTGGCAGTCCTGAAAAGGAACAAAAAGCTAGCTGAATCCTGCAGGGGCGAGAAGAAAGAGAAGCCAGTCTGAACAGCGCCTCACCGCCGGCAGGAGGCTGTTCAAGTTCTCTGGACCATAATGGTGATGATGATGTGTGCAGTGCAGAATGCCGAGACTTGGGGAAATAGCAGGTAGCAAGCCTGAAAAGAAATGCCTTTCTGAAATCCCAGAAAAAGACCTTATTAGGATATGATTTCCATTGTCTAAAATGCTCCTTCGGGGAGCCAAGGGAACTAAATGACTAAAACTTGAAGGGTGGAAGTCTAGAAAAAGTTTGGAAGGCAGATGAAGCAGGAATAAATGAGGAAGGTGCGCGTTGTCCTTTCCCTAGGCCACAAGAGCTCACTGCCACAGCCAAGGCAGGAAAAGGGGCTGTGCAACTTCTTGGTGGTTCTGCTTCTGAGTTCCTGCTTCTTGCCTCAAACTGGATCTCGGTTATCTCAGGTCCTCCTCCATGTAATTTCCCCTGTGCTAGGAGAGGCACTGACTTGACTACAAGCCAAGAGCATCCAAGAGCCATGTCCAAGTTATAGGGCTTAAATATATTCCCTTCGTGTTCTGCTCTGACCACCAAGGGTCCGGGCTTTAAATGAACCTTTGAGACTCACACACACTGTGAGAACAGAAATCAGCACAGGCTTTTTAGAAGGTGCCTGGCATACGTGCCCCCAAAAGCCTCTAAATGAGTGCGTTCTCTTGGCATCAGCAAGTCCTGTTGCAGGAACTCATCCTACGGAAGTTCTGAGGCAGGTACCAAAAGGTTTCACAGACAGGATGCTCATCTCAGCACTGCCTCTAATCAGGAAATCTTGGAAGAAGACCATACCTAGCAATATGGGATTGATGAAATAAACTGACACATTCACAGCGTGGAGCATTTAGACAATCACCGAAAAGAAGAGCGAAGGGCAATGTTTATCAACTTAGAAATAAACTCACTGTGCGTGTTTAACGGGAGCAGCAGATCAGACTATCATTTATAAAGTGTGCCGTCTTGGTCACCTCCACATATAAAAATAGGAAAATACTATCATTTTACTTAAACACATCAAAGACATTAACAGAATTATGGCAGGGTGGTAAGAGGATGAATGTTTATGATTTCTATTCTCTGCTTTATCTGCATTTTAAAATTTTTCCCTGGTGAACATAATTTTCTAATAAGAAAAAAAAATCAGTATCTTAAAGTTTTCCTTAAAAATTTAGAAATAATTTCTAAGGCCAACCTCCCCCTTTGCCTCTCTCTCATTTCCCCACCCCAGAAACCACCTCTGTAGTTGAGTTTAGATCATTTTTCAGTGATATTCTGCACATACAAGGGGTGGGAGGAGGCTATCTCAAAACAGCATGATTACACCCCACCCAAGGCATCGTGAAGGCCAGGCTGCTGAAGGTGGAAATGTACCACAGGTTACTGTTAACCACCTCTGACAAGTTCTGCTAGTAGCAGGCAGAGACAAAGGCACTTGCCTCGGGCACAGAATTTAAGAGCACACCAAACAGTCAGTAATCGAGATAAAGAATATGCTAATGCAATTTTATAATGCAATTTTAAAAGTCAAAATCATGCAAGAAATCCATGAAGAACAAAATAAAGACAGGACTGGTATTAACTGTTTTGGGGTTTTTTGTTATTTTTTTGTTTTTTCTTTAACCTCAGGCTGCAATATGGCTCCATCTGGCACTTTTCTGTCAGTGACAAGGAAGAAGAGACTGTTGGGGAGAAGGGGAGCGGGAAGCTGAACTATACTGAGTCTGCTCTCTCTGCATCAGGCGCTGGGCTGGCACTTTCTGTCTATGATTCTGTAACAGGGTGGTCCCAGGAAAAGGGGAAGTTCCCAAAATCCTGGTTCCACCCTAAGTGGGTGGAGCTGAGGAGAAAAAAAAGATTTCTGCAGAGAAAAGAGAAGAAGGGAAGATGAAGAACAGCAAGGAGACCTGGATGGGGCACGTGGAGCAGAGGGACATGTGAAGAAACTGTGCTTGCTTTTTGGTCTTGGA